>CM065924.1:20935055-21372555 GCA_033439105.1 Magallana nippona
ACTGTACTGTACTGTATAGAACAAAATCGTAGTGTTATCACAGACAAAGACACTGCAAAGAATGAATGTGTACGCCTCCCCCTCCCCCTCCCCCAGCCGGATTAGGAAATTGAGTTTTGTCGGAAATGCTGAAACTGTAGAAAAGATTGCCTAATTCTACCGGGCTTAAGAAAAAGCATCACAACAGTCCCAAGATCCATAAAACGTGATTTTACAACCTTAGGATGGTCGGACAAGGTATGTGCTACCCTAAAGTTAAGACAAAGTTATGGCGTTTCCTATAAATTTAGGAGAGCTTTCGAGAAACAGACTTAAGACTAAGACGTATCCTAAGACGTACTTAGGGAGCACCATAGTCCTAAGATTGCTTCGTGAACGGGTCGGTCAGTAAAAAAAAAAAATAATAGGAAATTATATTCAATACTTTTAAATGCGTTTGAATTAAATTTATTTATGTAAAAATAATTTACAAAAAGTTTCTAACTTATATAGATCATCACACTGACAAAGTTTGGGTCGGGTACCAACATAGCAAAAACAGCGTTAAAAACGGCGTATATAGCTTTAAAGGAATTTAAATTTTGAATAATTTATGGGGGTGTTTTAGAATAGTTTATGAATTTCTTATAAATCTTTTGTAAAATAGACTAGTGTAATCCAAACTACAAATATGATTATCTCTTTTAGTGTGACTGAATGATTCGAATGCTATGAAATACCATATGTTTGTATTCTATAATTAATTAATTAACTAATTAGAAAACGTTCATATTGTTCAATCTTTCACTAGATATTTTCTGAGAGTTTATTGTTTAATTACTGATCAGAAGATATTTTCCCATCAAGAGTGAAAATTGTATGAATTAAAGCCAAAACGGCTTTGAATATTCTTTTCAAGCAATGATAAACAGAATATTCAAATGAGTGTCCATGACCCTCATAATTATCACACTCCCTCATTGTGGTTGACCTTTCAATATTAATTACTGGCCAGTTAACTGAGAATTTATAAAATCAAATAACATACAGTTTAAGAAAACGTGTTTGAGACTGATTTCTCTCAGATTATAAAATGAATGTGTTTCGATTGAAATAAAAAAAATTAGTTTGTCAGTTTATTATCATTCTACCAAAACAAAATATAATGGCATCATATCAATAATTGACCATTTATTAATAAGAAATTCGTGAAGTTTCACAAATACTACAGAGTAATGTTTCCCTAAACTGAAGTTTTGCATTTTTGTTTTCGGTTTTAGAACTTTTGCCTGTTCGTTCAGCATGTTGAAAAAGACAATTTCCATTTTGCCACAGCGGGGCAAACATGTTCCTTAACTATTTTTTCCTTTCGGTTAATTCAACTGAAATCAACTTCATCCTCTATTATAAAACAAATCTAGTGTAAATCATAAAAACTGATAATATCTCAATATTTGTTGATTGGAATACCATATTTTTTTTTTATTTCAATGTAAATCATAATTTTGAAAATAAGTCAATTTAACTATCGATCGTGGAAATAATGAAGATATATAATTCATTTGTAAGATATCATAATATGCAACTTCAATTTATATGCAGCTATCCTTTTTGTCCGTACTGTACGTAAATAAGAAAAAATTGAAATTTTAAATACTGACATGTTATATTTAAAGCTTTTAGAAGAACAGTTTTTTAAATCATAAATCTTTCAAGGAAATTTTGGAACGTTTTTCTTTCTTTTTACAGTGCACAGTATAAAAAAAAATCTGTTTTAAAGTGTAAGTCCATCTTTAATTTTTTTTTTCAAAATAATAGACAAATATCAAATACCGACATATCATTTAATTGAATACTTAACATTAATATTTAATGCAAGAAAGAACTTTTAATTAGTAAAGTGATTTTTTTTCTGAATCGGGAAATCCAATTATATGTATTACATCGAAAAAAACCCAAAACAAACCATGTCCCGGACTTCCTTTTCTTCAGCGAAATTCAATCAACACTTATCTTAATGAAAAGAGTTTCCGTTTTATTAATGAACATTTTTTTGTCAGAATCTATGATGAACTCAATAAGAATTATTCAAGTTATACAATTCACATATATTATGTCATACACATTTAAGTAAACTATCTCTCACTTAATGTGATTGAACGATATAGAAAAAAATCTGAAAAAACTTAATTGTATTGACCATCTAGCCTCCGTAAGAAATCTTCCAGACCGCCTTTTATGATAACTGAATGCCTGATCACTTTGAAAAAGTTTATAGACCAAACGTTTTCCTTTTCTTAAGAGCTTTTATTTGATATATTTATTGTAAAAGGATCTCCCTGTTTCAATTAAGAATTAAGAGGGCATATAAATGGAATTAATGAATGGAGAAATATTTGGTTCGCTCACTTTGAAAACCTTTAATACTTCAATGTCGCAGATATCATCGAAGATTGCGTACTGCATGTTGTATTTTCAATCATTCACACAATATAACAAATTGTTTGAAGAGATATTCAAGCCGAGAAAATGCATGTGTATAGAGCTGTAAAATTGTTTCATTTTACCCAATTAAATTGTGTGTGACTATGTAAAACAAGAAATGAATTAAATTTTCAATATCTTTTATTTACGGTTAAGATTGTGTGGAAATTTACTGATCTGTTTAATTGTGAAAGTCTTTTTTTAACGATTGATAAAATGTCACTTTAGGGGGAAAATCGCCCTTTTATTCCCCATAATGCTCACAAACTTACATATCCTCTCTTGTACCTCAGACTTGAACAACATCATAATCACCTATTCCATGATTTGGAATTATTTCTTTAAACCAAATTCCTTATAAATTGTAAAAAAAGTGATATAGGAATGAATTGTGTGCACATTAAAATTGAACAAATAATATGCTGCAGGTATTAATACCCGCACAAAAACGCAAAGATTTTAAAATATTTTTCAAGCAGATGTTAACTAAATGAAACTATGATGAACATTCGGCATTTGCGATTTTATATTCTTGCGATTGAATCGCGGAATAAAGTACTCGGGTAATATAAAAAAAATCTACAATCAATTTCATTAGAGCTTTTATCACTACTCTGAATTTTTATATTTTGAAATAAAACATGAAATTAACATGCATTAATATATATGCATGCGCTTTTACAGTTTTAGTGTAAATAATTTTCATAATTCCTAGCTATTTACCTCGGTGTATGTACTTTTATTATAACAAAGCATTGAAATCGGGGGATTTGACGCTTACACATAATTGAGTTTCATATCATCTTAAGCAAATCAAATATTACCTGTTCCATGTTAAGTAATTGTCCGTGCCTAATCAAAAATCAATGATTATAAAAACAAACACCTTGAGATAATTATTGATATGGTTAAATTTTTAATTATACAAACATCCAATTCAATAAATAACTGATTAGAAGTTGTTCTCCACAAGTACATGTCTGCCGAAGTAAATCAAAAGAGATCAATTATCAGCCGCTTAAAAGAATACACCAGGGACACCGATGGAAAAGAGTGTAACTTACGGATCGAGCATGCCGAAATAAAGAAAACTACTACTGTTATTTTCATTTGTAACCCAAAAACTGCAGCTTTAAGAAAAAATAAAATAAAATGTTTTTTATTTTATTCACTTTATTACGAGTAATTGACTATAAGAAAAGATTAGTCGATGATCGGTGTGACTGAGCGATAGTCGAAGTTGACATCCCTACTTTCAACATTATTTAACATGCGCACATTTCTTCATTGAAAGTCACAGTACTGTAGTGAGTTTTATATTAGTTCAAGTTATTTATAGTCATCTATATTATAGAATATAGTTAACAGAGTTGAGTCATTGAACAAATTATTTACATTCCGATCTGCTTCAATATCGTATTGAAATTAGAGTAAAACCGTTCCTGTACTTAGAATAAATTTTATCATAAATTTAAGTTTAGCACACTCTTATAGTTGTTTTGATTTATAAATCAACCTCAAAATGATGTACATAAACCTTTTTCTTAGAGTTTGCTCAGTACTATTCATGAAATTTCCGCACTTTGGCATGTGCCCCCGTAAAAAAAGAAGTCGATGACATGGTCATTTGTTTAAATGATGTTAATTCAAAATCATCATAAAAGTTATTTCCATTTGGGTAGAATATCTATTGCAGATTTTTAAAAAAATTATTTTTCCCAATTATGTTCAATTAAAAAGGAGAAGTTACGCAAACATTTTTTTTCAAAATGGTATCTCCAAAAAAATCGAATTCGATTTTTATATCATTTTTAATTGATCTTGATATTTCTTTAGTAACTCTAACTCGTATAAAATTTTCATGAAAATCACTATCGTAGAAAGAAATTGAGTCCGTCGTCCTTAAAACGTTATCTTTTTGTTCTATGAATGCGCAGTATCGCGTAAACCTGTTTACAATGCTGCATCATGATCGATTTGTATTTATTATTTACCAAAAAATTCTTGCAGTAAAACCACTCGATCTTGCAATGAACTTTTTTTTGTTTACTGATTTGGCAATTTCGAATTTCGGGTAAGTGCAAGCGCTGCCTAAAAAACTCATATTGATTCAATATCTCATTTTCTGTTGGATAGAGCATTCTATTTTCAAAACATACCTCAGGTTCAAGGATGTTAATGATGTTCTCTAAAAACGGACAATATGAATCATGAGAGATCAAACTTTCTTTTACTCTTGTATTTTCTTTAAAAGGGCTTAATGATCGAAGCCAGTTTTAGATTATATGTCTCTTTTAAAATATAAATATTGTGTAACGATTTAGACAATCATTCATATTTTTAAAAGAATTTCTCGACTAAGCAATAGTTTATGGCTTTAAAAAGTCTTAAATTTTAAGGATGCCATTTCATTAATTTGAATACAATACAGCATCCTTAAATCGACAATTACGTAATAACACTTATCATAACATTACATACTTCACTATATTTCCGTCGATCACATACTGTTTTAAAGTATATTTTAGTACTTACCTTTCGTATATACAAGTATTGCCATCGAGTCTACAAGGATGTCATTTACAATTGACAATTAAAATTCTTTATTTTGTAAAATGCACTTATGTCATAAACATCGAATTAAAAATATATTCATTATATCATTTTAAAGTGTTTTTCTCACACTCTATGATTTCAGAACTTATAAAAAAAAAGGAAAAGAAATGTCTGATTAAATTTCAAGGGCAAGTTAAAAAACAGTCAGGTGCTCTGCAACGATATAAATTTTATTTTCATAAAAATTTGACATTCATTCATCAAGATATCTGAAAAAAAAACCAGTTGCGCAAAGGATTTCGAAATGATTAAAAACAAGTTGTCTTTCTCTTATTTGAATGAGTCTCTTTCTCAGAAATATTATTACTTTAAAAGCACTATCAACCAAAACATTTTAAAGTTATATCCCCATCAAAATCTTTATTGATATACACGTATATTCTGAAAAAGTTATTGGACCTACCCTTAGAAGACTTTCTATGAAAACGTTGAATGCATAAACATTTATAATTACGACAAGCTATTTAACAAAATTTGTTCCTCTCGAGAAGAAGTATTTCTAAATTTATAGCAAAGGATCTTCCTATTTCAGTTAGGGAATAAAATGGTTGATTTTTCTACATTAAATATTTGATATAATACTTAAGAGGGCTGGATGGTCATGGCCATTTTTAGACCATATAAATGTCCTTAAATAGAAGAGTTCCGTAAAAAGATATAGGAAAACATTCAAACTTTGAACTTAAAATTTAAGGAATTTTTTCTGTACTAAACATTAGTTTATAGCTTAATAGATCTTTCTTTTTTAATTTAAGGTAGATCTAATGGTTAATCTTGTTGACCATCCAGCCTCCTTAACTTTGGAGACAAACTTTTAATTTCAATTTCGTAACCGTCGTCGAAGACCTACTTTTTGTTTTTGAACTCAACGAGCTTTTCCTGGTTTCTCATTTCTTTGAAGAAATAAATTTTTAATTTAAAGAATTAGACAAAGAATACATTCAAGCTAAATAATGCATGTGTACATGTCTGCACCCATTGAATGCCTCAAATTACACATTCCAACTTTGTTCGGACATGCAAAGCATGCATCAAATAATTAAATTTTAAAAACTTGGTTAAAAGATATCTTTTTATTGTAAATAAAGATTGGGTAAAGATTTATTTATATGTTAGACCGTGAAAGTAACGATTAAAACGAATATTAAAATGATATTCATTATGTTTGGAAATAACATTCTCCCGAATGGTCACAAACACCATACAGTATCTCCTCTCTTGTACCTCAATCCTTAACAATACCGATCATATCCCTGCTCAAATATTTTTTAAATCACCTGAGTCACCAGGTGACCTATTGTATTTGGCCTTCGTCCGTCTTCGTGCATCGACATCGTTCGATAACATTTGAATGTTTTCAACCTTTTCTTGAAAACTACAAGGCCAATTGTAACAAATTTTCGTTTGAAGCATCTTTATGTAAAAGAAATATAAATTGTGAAATTTAAGACCATATCACACTAAGGCCTAAGCAAAACAAAAAAGGCCAAATCTTAAAAAATACCTCCACAAATGGCGGAAAAATCTAAATGCATGGTAATGATGCCTATGAAGCTCTCCCCCAAAATTGTAAAATTCATAGTCGCTCGGTCACTGGTTCAGGACCATGGGCGGGACCTAAAGGCCATATATTGAAAATGTATTAAATGAAATATAGGGATAACAAACAGTGTTCAAAATCAAAAGTCCAAAGGAAAAATAAGTCAGGAGCAGAGCAAACACGGACCTCTACAAAAATTAGAGGTAGGATCAGGTGCCATGGAGGAGTGAGCATCCTCCGCTGACCGGTCACACCCGCCGTGTGCTCCGTCGTAATTGAGAAAACGACATCATGGAATATCTTCTTCTCCACTTCCAAATATATTTGAGAAAAACTAAGTGCTTTGTTTTGATGTTAAGAAGCCTTCCACCGAAAAACTGAAATACATGGTCCCTTGAACGGACGTTCAGGCCCTAGGGTGGAGCCAATATGGCCATATCATGAAAGTGTAATAAATCTCAGAAAATCTTCTTTTCCACTTTCACAGTAGTGAGAGATAAACTGTATAAAAGAAATCTGATGGTCATGAAGCCCTCAACCAAAAAGGTGAAATGAAAGGCTCCTAGGTCAGGGATGCAGACCCTTGGGCTGAGCCAATATAGCCATATGGCGAAAATGTATTAAATCTTACAAAATTTTCTTCTATACACCACAGCAGTAGGGATAAACTGAATGCATGGTTATGATAATTATGAAGCCCTCTATATACGTTTTAAAATTCATCACTCCTTGGTCAGGGGTTGAGGACCCTTGGGTAGGGCCAATATGATCACATAGTGAAAATGTATTGAATTTAACAATATTTTCTTCTGTAACCTCACAGGCAAGGGAGATAAACTAAATGTATTGTTATTATGAACATAATGTCCTGTTCTTAAGTTGTAAAATCCACTGCCTATTGGGCAGCGGTTGAGGCTTTTTATTTGGGGGAGGGGGTGTAGGGACAAACATGGCTGTATAGTGAACATGTATTTATTTTAGCCACCTGAGTCTCTCGGGTAACCTGTTGTCGTTTGTTGTCCGGTAACAACTTCATCTTGTAAACCACAAGATAAATTGTCACTTGGCCATATTAGATTAAATATGTGTTCTATTTCAGGAAATCTAGCTACTTTAATTTTCTGTGCAATGTATGTTTGTAGAAATAAAATGCATGCATGTTGTGTCTATTATAAATGAAACTGAATATTATAAAAAGGTTGATCATTAGAGGCCTACATGATTCCATTAACCGAAATTTTACACAGTTTGACTCCCAGAGCTAGGGTAAGGACTTCGACTCTTGCCCCCCCCCCCCCCCGCCAATTTTATCCGTAAATGTTTCTCAAACATAAAGAAATAGCGGGGGTTACAGTCACGTGAGTGTCGGATTAAGGTTAAGACTTCACAATGAAGCTTAAAATGCAAATATGAGAACCTCTGACATTTCAGTGTGAGGGCTTTGGTACTCAGATGACCGCCAAGGCCTGTAGGCCTCTTGTTTATTTCTTAAAACCAAACTCAATATAGTATATGAAATATATACACTCTTTAGTGGATGGGTTACCTAAAATTGTATGTAATAGATAAATAACAGACAAAAAGTGATTTCTTTTATTTTGAAATAAAATGTTTATTAATGAGGCTCGATGGTCAACAAATTAACCTTCAGATTTAGCAAAAACTCTCAGATATGATTTGTTTACCTATTAACTATTATTCAATAAAGAAAAAAATCAATAAATTTTACATTTTAAATTTGAGTATTTTCTTACAGATTTATATAGAGCTCTTCTTCTAGAGGAGATCAATATAGTCTAAAAATGGCCACGACCATCGAGCCCTCTTATTAATTGACAGAATACATAATGAATATTCAAATAAGAGAACATTTTACACGATGTTATGTAGTGAATACTTCAGACTTTTTCGGTTATAGGTAGGCAGCAAAGAAAAACAACTTAACAACATTTCTGTGTAAATACTTATTTCAAGCTTAATTCGTCGATGAAAACATTTTTAAGCTATAGGAAAAGTAAAGAAATAGTATAGAAAACAACTAAATAACGATATTTAGAAGCATATTAGTCTTAATGTTTTTTTAGAGTCTCTGTATGCTGATCATTCCAAACTAGGCAGGTAGTGCAAATTCACCAATTTTGACAATCTTGATTTCAATGACGTCTCTCTGGGGCTAGTAAAGTATAGCACATCTTTGAATAATAACAATGGAACATACTAATATCAAAGTTAGCATTTGTTAACAACTTGCATTACAAAATATAAGTGGTATCTACTTACATAAATAAAGATCTATCTAGTTCTTGTATCTTTTTTTTTAATTACAGTGAGAACTTGTCATGCATTTTTAAGTAAAACTAGAAAGAATTTAAAAAAAAAAAAAAGTAAATCATAAATAATAAGTACTCACCGTGATAACAGTTTGGTTGACGTCTATCTGATGACCACCCGGTATTTCAACGTCGTAGCCATACAACTCACCATTCAGTGGCAGCCGCACGCTCACACATCTAAAATTTTATTTCCAGAGCGAAAAAAAGTTGAATGTACTCTTACAAAAAATTATATTGTAGCAACACAAATGAAATACTTCGAAAAAATTGATAATAAAACCACATCACTGTATACATATATTATGATTTTCCCGGCATTAATGATGCACCGAAAACGTAACCCTCACATAGACCGTGTGATGTGGGCGTATATAGATATCAAATAGATGTAAAATATCATACTTTGTCGCATAAGTAAAGCATTTAAATCGTGTGATATCTCTGATCCCGGTTTATTTTTTATAGGTATCAGGTGTAACAATGTATACAAGTAAGATGATCTAATATTCACTTTAATAATTTTCGTTAAAAACCTTTAATTATTCGATTTGTGCACTAAGAGTCGAATGTCATTTTAATAATTTTAATTTTAATAACATCATACCCCGTGCACAGTATGTACTTGCATAACGTGAGAAAGACGAACAATGTCACGTGATTACTTACGTAGGCGTGATCCTGGAGTTCGTTTGAATGGTATTACCGTGATTTGAAAACCTTTCTCCCTGTAAAGGTCCATCCTGCTGCGCTCTTGTCTTTGACAACGTCACTATTGTCTCTCCTCTTCCATCATTAAAATCCGCTGAACAAAATTTAAATGGTTTAGTGATAAATTTTCGACGGTACCTATATAACGTTTCAAAATATAAGCTCGTATTCTACTAAATATGCATTATCTAGGTTTATAATATGTACTGTATATATTTTTTCGAATATTAGATTGACTTGTTTATTTATTATACTTTGTGAAGAACTTTATCAATTTGTAAAACATGGCATAGGTTTTGATATCAATTCTTTTTAGGGTCTTCCGTCTCAGCGGAAGACCCTTCTATTATTCTATTGTTTCTTTTTCACTTTTTTTTCCTTTTTTTTTTCTTTACAATTTTTGTGCAGAAGATTTCTCGGAGATGGGTCGTCCGATTTTCGTCAAATTTTCAGCATCGATCTGTTATCATTTGAAGTTTGTACCCCATTTTCGATTTTGTAAAAATCACTTCCGGTTTGGACTTATCCGCAATTTTGTCTTTTTTTCTTGACTTCTTGTCCACGCATCTTCTCAGAACTGACTAAAGATAGAAAGCTGAAACTTTCAGGAATGATAGAGGACATGCTAGTGTAATCTCTCCAGGAAAAAATATTGTCCGGAAATTCCGAGTACGGAAGCTAGCTAAGATCAAAATATAGGTCAAAATTTTTCAATGAGTTTTCTTTAATCCACGCATCTCCTTAATAACAATTAAAGAATTAACACTGAAAATTTGAGGAATGATAGACTGTGCATCTGATGACATCTTTCTCGAATTGATTGGGTGAATTTTAAATTTTTTAAACATTTTAAACTCATTTAAATCGCATTAAAATGACCTCAGACTTATTTTAAAACATGATATTTAAGTTGCGCTTGCAAGTCTTCGTCTGATGACATCTTACTTGGACTGATTGTATGAAATTTAAATTTCTATTAAATTTTAAACTCATTTAAATCGTTTTAAAATGACCTCAGACTAATCTTAAAACATAATATCGAAATTGCCCTTGCAATTTTGTGTCTGGTGATATCTTTCTCGAATTGATTGGATGAAATTTAAATTTTTCAAAAATTTTAAACACATTTAAATCGTGTTAAAATGACCTCAGATTAATTTTAAAACATAATATCTCTGTTGGGCTTGTAATTCTGCGTCTGATGACATCTTTCTCGAATTGATTTGATGAAATTTAAATTTTTCAAAAATTTTAAACTCATTTAAATCGTGTTAAAATGACCTCAGACTAATTTTAAAACATGATATCTAAGATGCGCTTGCAATTCTGCGTCTGATGACATCTTTCTCGAATTGATTGGATAAAATTTAAATTTTTCAAAAATTTTAAACTCATTTAAATCGTGTTAAATGACCTCAGACTAATTTTAAAACATGATATATAAGATGCGCTTGCAATTCTGCGTCTGATTACATCTTTCTCGAATTGATTTGATGAAATTTAAATTTTCAAAAATTTTAAACTCATTTAAATCGTATTAAAATGACCTCAGACTAGTTTTAAAACATGATATCTAAGATGCACTTGCAATTCTGCGTCTGATGACATCTTTCTCGAATTGATTTGATGAAATTTAAATTTTTCAAAAATTTTAAACTCATTTAAATCGTGTTAAAATGACCTCAGACTAATTTTAAATCGTGATATCTAAGATAGGATTGCAATTCTGCGTCTGATGACATCTATGTCGAATTGATTGGATGAAATTTAAATTTTTCAAAAATTTTAAACTCATTTAAATCGTGTTAGAATAACCTCAGACTAATTGTAAAACATGATATCTAAGATGCGCTTGTAATTTTGCGTCTGATAACATCTTTCTGGAATTGATAGGATGAAATTTAAATTTTTCAAAAATTTTAAACTCATTTAAATCGTGTTAAAATAACCTCAGACTAATTTTAAAACATGATATCTAAGATGCACTTGCAATTCTGCGTCTGATGACATCTTTCTGGAATTGATAGGATGAAATTTAAATTTTTCAAAAATTTTAAACTCATTTAAATCGTGTTAAAATGACCTCAGACTAATTTTAAATCGTAATATCTAAGATGAGATTGCAATTCTGCGTCTGATGACATCTATCTGGAATTGATAGGGTGATATTTAAATTTTTCAAAAATGTTAAACTCATTTAAATCGTGTTAAAATGACCTCAGACTAATTTTAAAACATGATATCTAAGATGCGCTTACAATTCTGCGTCTGATGACATCTTTCTCGAATTGATAGGATGAAATTTAAATTTTTCAAAAATTTTAAACTCATTTAAATCGTGTTAAAATGACCTCAGACTAATTTTAAATCGTGATATCTAAGATGCGCTTGCAATTCTGCGTCTGATGACATCTTTCTCGAATTGATTAGATGGAATTTAGTATTTTGTAAAAATTTTAAATTTATTTAAATCGTGTTAAAATAACCTCAGACTAATTTTAAAACATGATTTTTGTAAAGCTCTTGCATTTCTACAACTGATGACACCTTCTTCAAAATCATTGGATGAAATATAGGATTTTCGAAAATTTTAAAACTCATTTAAATCGAGTTAACATGACACCAGACAGATTTAAATCACATTCAAAATATCATCTCATCGCATCTTATGAGAAATCGGACGGAAGACCCACTCGTTGCTCGCAACGAGATCTCATCTAGTTATTATTATATTTGCAAGATTCTTTGCGTATTAAATAAGATGTGCTTAGCAAGTTATCATTTCTACGTTTAATTTCATTATCAAAATCTAAAAAAAAATACCGAATATTTTACATGGCGTTATATTTGTATATTAAACTTAAGATCAGGTAAATTGATGCGAACAAAGCTGAATCCCTGTATGTTTCAAACTGTTGACAAAATCTAATTTTCAAGATTAATGCTTATCGGAAAATTTCGGAAATAATTCACAATATTTAACAGGTTTTTTAACTCTGAAATTAATCCGCTTATACTGATAATAAGACTTCGAGGTGTCAAATTTTTTTTAAAAAAAATCTAAAAATGGTGTAAGTTTACTGATGATATCGATGTACCGGTCATTCCTAGGGTGGAGACACGTGCACGAAACTATGTGCTTTGAAGAGGAACATATACACTATTCATTTGATTAACTTAATTAAATTGTTGACATATCAATCAACGTACCATTCAATTCGCTCAACGCAGCCATTTCTGAAATATAAAATGTTGATAGTTCTATTCATTTGAATTATTTTTCATTTGCCATTGCGAATATAAATTTTTGTATTTGTCCCAGCATTTTTCAAAACATTAAATTTGTTACAAATTTGTAGCTAAGAATCTAGAATTGGTTTCTTTCTGTTTTTTATTTATTGGTTCTGTTTTTTTTAATTAATAATTCTAATTATAAGCATGTGAAACATTATATCTTTAATGTAAATGGTGTACATTTGTATATTGAATCAATTTAATTATGAATGTACTTAAATCAGACTATTATAAAAATATGGAACACAGACCCATTTTATGAAATAATAGGCATTGACTTTTAAAATAAGACATAATTAAACGATTTCGGTGTATACACATCACTTAGAACGTATTATGTGAAGAAATATATATGTTAACTTTATTTGTAGCTTTGTATTTTTTTTATCTTTTGTATTATAGTCATTATTTCCAAATATTGAATTTCGTTCAACATCTTTATAATATTATACGCTAAACAGTATATTTTGTATTGCATAAATCGAAGTAATAAGTCTAATATTAACGGGTCATTAAACTATTCGTCTGTTTAAATCTTGCTGTTGGTTTACTGTTGGAAATTTGACTATGTACGAGCAGGCGTGTGTGTTTAATTGTAATAAATTCCTTAAAAGCACATTAATGTATACATGTATATTAAATATAGACAAAATTTAACTAAATTCATTTAATTATCATATACAGATTTACTTAAACGTTTTGTGAATAGTAATTTATTTCTATATTTAAAACCAGATTTGAAAATTAAAATCTGCACGCTTTACCTTTTATGGTAAAGAATTACTTACTAGTACTTGTATAGAAAATCTTGCGTTGCAACTATCCAATAACATCCCAAATCAACATGTGTAGTTTTTATAGAATGGGGGTAAGACCTCCCTCAATTCAAATTTCCTTAAATGAACTAACCAATCAGAATAAAAGTTGCCAACTATGGTTCAAAGTTCATAAAAGCAGTATTGTTTTAATCACATAAATATATATATTTTAAAAAAAATTGAAAAAGTACTTTTTACATGTAATACAAAGGATTCGCATATGCATATATACAAACACATTAAAGGCACCAGTACATTGCGATGTCATAAAACAATGCAAGTCTTTGCATGTAAATCTGAAGCCCGTGCTTTGATCTGTGTTTAAAAATAGCCTTCCCAGTTTTCAATTTAAATCAGATCAAATAATAAAGAGAAAATAAATGTGTACATTAAACCCGCCGGTGACATTATATGCACCAAATCAAAAGCTCATTTTATGTAACAAAAATATTGCATAGATAGCATTTCACTTTAGTAGAATAAATAAGAACACGGCAAGAGACATTTCATGCACCTAAGATCGCTAAATTTGACTAAAATAACGAAAAGGGTAATTGCTTTTATGATGATTAAAAACTAAGACTGAGTCAAATAATTTGAGTCTGTTCACATGGATCTAAAAACTTACTGCTCATCCCGTTCAAAGAGGATATGGCCATTAAGCAATGTTCTCATACCCTACCATCGATGGCTATTGAGGTTGAAATATTTCTGTCAGGCATATGATTTTTCAGATCTTAAGGGCAAAACAGTAGTTATTGTTAAGAGTGCTTAATGGTCGTGGCATTTTAGACTTTATTTATCTCCATGAAAAAAAGAATAGCTTTGTATTAAAAGTAAAAAAAAACTTTTTGAAATTCAAAATTAAAATATTTGGATTTTTTTCACTTGTTTACGGCTAAAAATATCTCACTTGAAATCTTAATGTATATCTGATGACAAATTTGTTAAATGTTAGTTCTTAAGAACAATTAAAATATTGTATGTCTATATCTAAAAGAAAAACATAAATAATGATTGTATTAGGCATTCAATTTACAATGTTCTTTGACATTCTCCTTTCATATTTTCAAGCCCATATGTTAAGCAGTGGAATTCAAAGTTCTTTTTTCGAAATACCTCGATTTTAATAATGCTTCTGTCACCGAGTAGAACCATACATTTGGAGTTGCGGCTATGTGTGATAGCTGGCAGCCTCGAAGCGGGGAAAACACAACCAAAGCGAGATAACCTGACAATTTTTTTTATGTATTTACATGTCTGTTCAAAAAAATTATAATTTACGAAAAGAACAATCACCAAGCTCCTACTGATCTCCAAAAGCGACCTATAAAAGTGCTCCGTTTTCTCAAACATTTGTGGCAAAATATTTTTGTGGTATCAAATTTTTTGGCAGAATTATGTATCAAAAATCACAGTCAAAGTTTCTTTCCTAATATTTGAAATTATTTTGAACGTGTTGCATTAATATCAAGCTTCTTGACTATCTAGTACATGTAAGTCAGTATACATGTAATATATTAATTAGGTAAATTTAAGTTTCAGTCCCGATGCGACGCTCGGGGTGGCGGTTTCTCTGTTTCGCGGGATGGCGGCATGTTTATGATATAGGAATTATTTTTTCATGTATATGACAGATATGAAACTTTTTTGTGTGCTGTAATACCAATCAATTGTAGGAGAACTGGATTTCTTTTTTTAGATACTGTCAACATTTTCCCCATTTTAATTTTTCTTTTCGGAATCTATTTTTTGATCAATTAATTTTGGGCAAAACAATATCTGCAAAATCCTGGCATTTGAACCAGAATAAATTTGCAATCGCTAAACATTGAGCTTCTGAGGGTCTGCAATTTACGGTTTAAAAGAAGTGAAGAAGTTTTCCAAAGATCTTGCTTTCTATCAACGTATAACGAATAGGAAGCATATTTTTTTATAGAACACATGACGAATAAAAATATTACTAGGACAGGCCACCAGCAGTGTCTTTAAATGCACTCATAAGCGTAGCATTTGCGGTTGGTTTGGTGTTTTAAAGTAATAACAAGGAACGAAAATGTAGAGGTTTTTTTTTCGTATTTAAAAGAAATATACATTTTAAACATAAAATCAATCTCTACATACCGCATGCTTTCTCTGTATGTTTGCAGCGGTGAACATTGTAGTCTTACACAAAAAGTGGGGGATTGTTGGGGGCGGGGGGACTGAAATGTGTTGGAAAAAATATTTTAGTTTGGAAAATAAGAACTGTGACTAAAAGCGCTTTAAAAGTGAGAAAATATACCACATTCGTAAAAAATTCACAATATATACAATATGAAAAAAAGCTTGAGGATGTAGACCATCCAACCCAGGGAAAGCACACTTTCTTTCATGATCTCCGCCTGTTTTATCTAATGGATACATCTTTTGGGGAGAAAGGTGGTTGAAATAGAATGGTTTCGGCAGTACTTTATCTAACTCGATCAATATATTCTTGTACAGGTTAAAGTCTGGTAGAACTTATTAACATAAGGAAATAATGCATGCACATGAGAAAAGAGGAAACATACTGTGGAATCATTATTGTTCGTGGAGGACCAATGTTTGTGGCTTTCGTGGGTAACCCTTGCCCACGAATTTACATCCCCGCGAACATATAAACAAGCAGTAGTTTAATATTCATTAAAATTTTCCTGAACTTGCAACAACGTTGTACCAACGAAATTATGTCCCCACGAAAATCAGAAAAATGTTGGCTACCCACGAACATTGACCCCCACTAATAAAAATGATTCCACAGTATTGTTTTATTTGGTACGCGGCACAGTAAATGTACTTAAACTAGTGTCATTTATATAGCCCCGTGTAGGGTCCCCTGGGTCATATTGGCAATACGCAACTGCTGTTTTAACATAAATTGATTACTCATCATAAATTAATATTCTTTTTTATCTCATACGTGTGGTGTATACTACCCGTGTGATAAACCTTTGCTTTATCAAACGGGTGATGCTATATCAAATACTTCCGGTCCGAACTATTTTTGACACAGTCCCTCGCTTCAACGCTTCAGTGACCTATTTTCGAAAACTTTCTAGTATTTTCCATAAAGCTATATCTACTACCAAATATTGATTTAAAATGGAGCTTGGAGAAATTTCAAATATAAAGGAAAACACATAACTGTGAAGTTTATAAAACTGCAAATCACATTATATAGCTATCAACGAGTTCATTCTTACGACGAAATGAAAACAGAACGCTTTAGTTGTGTTTCTATACAAGAACTTACCGAAATAATGTCTCCCAAGACTTTTATTTCACCAGCAGTAAGCATCCTTATTCAATATTTTCAACTTCGAATCATTAGGCCAGTGTTCGTATTATAAAACACCAACAACTGTTCCTTGTTCGAGTCAATTCAAACTAACGAGCATTCGCAACTTTGTGTATGTCAACAAACTTGATTATTCAAGTCTTCTGATCAGTATTTCCATTTAATTAAGTGATTAAGCTCTAAGAAAAATTATTTAGAGATAAACAATTATTTTAAGGTTTATTTCAGTGAAACTTTACATGAAAACAGTTATATTTATTTCCGAAATGACGTACTAAATTGTATTGCGCAAGGTCACACTAACCGCATAACACAACGTTGCATCATCGTTTAATCTTTGAAAAAATCAATTCGGGTTATATTTCGGGCCATATTAGGGGCTGTCTCAAAAGCTTCATAATATAAATCAAATTGTATGAGATAAATAGAACATCTATAATTGTGTGATTTTATATTTGCTTTATCCAACTCGTTGAAATGGTTATATTCGCTCGGCAAGCCTCTCGAATATATACACCATTTCAACTCGTTGGATAAAGCAAATATAAAATCACACAATATAGATATCCTCTATATATTCTCACGCAGCTGAACATAATTGAACTACTTCCAACTTCCCATGGTCAATTTCTCAATAAACAATTAATAATTTTGATACACCACACTATCTCACTATCTCTTGTTTCATACAAGTTTAGCTACAGTCAGTATAAACACAGAAGTTTGAACTAACCAGTTACAGTGGAGTACAGTAAAACAATGAGCACATACCTCGCACGAAATGTCAATTGTTTATAAGTATTGTGTAAATTCCCACGATCATACGAAAAATTAATTTGTACTTAAAATGTATAAAGATGTTTTGGAGAGACACAGAGAAAGATTAAAGGGTTATAACTTCAATCGTAGACCTGTATTGTAAAAAAATATACGATCAAGCCGCAATAAATTTTATTGAAAACAAAACGAGAAGTGGACAATAAGCTTACATAACGAGACAATAAATTTCGATTCTAACTGTTTGATAATTTGCATAAATTTGAATTTTGTTTAAAACCAAACAGTAGGAACTGTATAAAGTAATGTATATTTCAATAATATACTATCTATTTTTTCAATTGCCAATTTCCTGATCGTTCAAGTCTGAAAATTAGCAAAAAATGCACTTTTTAAAGTTTGACATAAACACAAATCAAAACAGCATCGAACCGTGGCTTCACCTAAATAATTCTTAATGACACGGGTCTCTTAACTTACCAATATAAAAGACCAGGCGAAATCTATAGCTTACAAAAAAGTATTTATTTCTAAAACATGACGCAACACTGCGAGACATAGAAACCGCTAACCCATGATACACAGAAACCAGTAACCCGAGCGTCACATTGGGTTTGAAGCTTAATTTACTTAATTAGATACATGTACGTTTGCTGACTTACTAGATATCAAAGAAGCTTAACTCTATCGCACTACTTCAAAATGATTCTTATAAAACATGGCTTGAGGGTTATGTAGAAATATATTAATTTTTCAAATCATTTGAAATAATCTGGATCATTTTAATACAAATGTTTAGTTCAATTTCTCAATTTCATTCGAATTTCTTTTTAAAATATGATTGACTGACTCGTAGTTTCTTTACATTTTTTGTTACGTTAGAAAAATGTGAAAAACGAATTGTTTTAAATACGTTATGTACAGTACAATAATCTGTTCTATGCAGAAGGTTTCATGTTTAAAAAAATAATATCCTGTTTCATTTTTTTCATTTTGACAGACTACATAATCAGTTTGATAGGCCAGAGAAAATTACTGTAAGGTTATCATATAACTATCGAATAATATCTATAATATATATATAATATGTTATTTTTTTTTATTCAAACTTCTTCAAGAGATAACCATTTTGAAAAACTTCAAACTGTTTAATCTTGCTGATTATTAGGTCATAACACAGCAGTAGAAAGACCTACATGTATTCAAATTGTTCTGTTTTCTCTTCTCATGTTTCTTCCATAAATTAAAGCACATGTTACAGTGTATATGAAAATAAATCAAGGAATCAAACAATTCCTTTTTAATTTATCCATATAGATTATTTTCTACAAATGTATAATAAAGTGTCTAAATGTCCTGTAAGGAACTGGATAGGATAAAATAGGATAATGAAGTCTTATCGCTTCGTCACGTTAAGAATTAATCGTGTCTTATGTTGTTTTGTATCCTCATTTCAATCACAAGTATACATGTACGTCTAATGGTAAGTGAAAGATTATATGCGTGCATTATACAAACTCGCCGTATGGATAGCAAAATGTCCCTATTAAATTTTCCAATTTGACCGTTGGTATTTTTCATTTCCAACTACAAAAATGCGATATATTACCCCTAGCATAATGTACGTATATTTTCAAAATTCTTTTGACATAATTGAAATTGATGTTCTTTTTTCATAAAATATTGATCTTTACAATAAATTTCAAGCATTCAAAATAAAGGAAAATGTTTGAAAGAATTTGTTATTATTCTTATTAACCAGATAGAGATAATTTGTCTTAAGACTAATTAACAGTAAATTCAATTAAGTTTTTGTTTGAATTCTGATCAAAAGGCATATTTTAAATGCACTTGAAATATCATGATCGAATTTTATTATATTCCTATATGTTTCTCTGTTAAAACTGATAAATTGCAAAACCTTATTTTCTTTTTATTTCCAAAATCATTGCTATCATCTATGAAATTAGACGACTGAAATGACGGGAAATAGGTTTACACCAATGCATAATTGGAACTAGAAGATGTTCACAAAGGAATATCTTTTTTTTTACATTGTTTGATGCATTGATAACGGAATTTAACTAAAATTCAGATTTCAGCTTTTTCAGCTTCAAAAAATAAGATTCATAAAGTTGCTTTCATTTAGCCGACACACATTTCTTACAGTTTAAATACAATTGTGTTTATGATTATGAGCAAGATATCAATATGCCATATGATAAATGTACGCTATGGAAATTTGAAGAGTCAAATTGCGATAGGTAATGCAATGTTCTCATGCTCATTTCATAGAAGGGCCACAAATTCACCTAATTGTTCGTGTTCTACATTTCGTCTTCAGGATATCCGTATTTGATCATTCCGATATCACTTTTTTTCCTATATTGATTCCCAAAACCAAATCTTATACATAAAAAATAATATACACCTATGTAACTCCTTATTTTGGCCTTAAGAAGGCTGGATGGTCAATAAATTATCCATCAGATCTACCTATATTTTTTAGAAAAGATTCATAAGCTGTAAACTGTTATTTAATAAACAAAAGTCATGTATATATTTAGGTTTTAAACATGACAATTTTCCTATATCTTTATATAGATCTCTTCAATTAAAAATGGCCACGACCATCCAGCCCTCTTATACTGGACAAGATAGATAAATGATAAATAAAAGGGTGATTTCTTTGTTTTGATACATGAATATTGATATTGCACTATTTATAGAGTGTGCATATTATAGAAACAAATATAACAGTCCTATTTCTTAATATAATTTTAGTTTAGATGTACTTTGACAGTATGTGTACAGACGACATTTCAAAATAAGCAAAATTGTAAATAAGAGATATGTACTAGTATTCGACAAGTGATTCCTTGCATTGAAATAAAACATGATATTAAAAGGATTGATAATGGATGATCTTAAGAAACCTTAAACACAATATCATGTAGTAAATTAGTATGCGGGTTCTTTGACCATTTCTGTGTAAATACTTTTAGTTACGAGATTGATACGTCGGTGATCAGACTTATCAATTATAGCAAGGTGACTAATTTTGACAATCTTGAATTCGATGACGTCTCTTTTGCAAACAAAATAGAATAAATCCCATTGAATTAGAACAATGGAACACCGACAAATATAAGTCATTAAATGTACCTCTTAACACAATGGATAACAAAAGTTGTGTTTATGTTATGTATGCCTAGAACATAACAATACATCTTATTACTCAGTGAAAAAAAGAAATGATCGAGCCCAGAGGGCGAGGATTAGTTCTTTATCTCAAGGAATGCACAGTTTGATACTCAAAGCTTTGGCTTTTTTGTTCTTTGAATGGTCAATATCAAGTAAAAATGCTGCCTGATGAATAGTTTTTGTAAATTTTTGCCAGTAAAACCAATAAGTTTTGAAATGAACTGGTTTTTTCTTCCTCAGTTAGACGGTTTTCGGTTAAGTGCGTGTGTATACGTGCTTTTCTGCATAAAACTCACATTCAATATCGTTCTCTGTGTAAGAGAGCATTGTCCTAACATTGTAAAAAAACATACTTAGTGTTCAAGGATGTAAAGTAGGTACTTCAAAAACGACCACTACGGAACATGACAGATCAAACTTATTTTACTCAGTGAAAGTAAGAGAGCTGAATGGTCATGGCTGTTTTTAGACTATACCTATATCCTTTCAAATAAGACCTTTGTATAAGGATATAGAGAAACTATTCAAATCTTAAAACTGAAATATAAGGATTTTCTTTACCAAGCAATTGCTTGTGACTTGAACAAATCTTAAAATTTAAGAAAGTTTATGGTTTATTTGTTGACTCTCTCCTTAAGTTGACAGTAACGCGGCACCTCTTGTCATAACAATGTATTATTACCTAAATCTGTCGATCTCATTACGTTTAAACTAATATATTTTAGTACATGTAATTGACGTTATATTTTGATTGAGTCTACAAGGAAGTCATTTCAACTGACTTTTCAAATTCTTTAATTTGTAAAATACACTTAAGTTATACACAACACATTAATTAAACAATCTATTGATTGTATCAACATTTTAATTTTATCCCACTCATTACGGTTACAGGACTTATGAGTAAAGAACCTTCTTCACAAATTGGGGTTTTCTTAACTGGACTAAAGATCATAGCTGTAGGTTCATGACATTATTGTGATACATACAAATACACGGTCTATAGAAGATTTTGAAAAACAAATACAACCGAACTGAGGTTAAACTATTTTTTTTTATCTGAACAACTCCTGGATGGCATTTTGTATGTATATATATCTGATTTTTTTTTTACCTATAACTGTCATAATATTGTAAGATCTCCCTAAAATTGCTGTCAACCTTTGAAAGAGAGCGTACAAGTAAGAGCTTGAAAATAGTTAGAAATTTTTTTTTTTACATTTGAAGGATAAGTTAATAAACAATGAGATGTCCTGCAACGATATTAACTAGTCCACGTCGATTTCATTCTTTTTAATTCTATTGAAAAATAGAAATCTATACATAAAGGTACGTGGAAACAATAGTTGATTAATTGATTTTGAAAGGATTCAAAAGCAAATTTTGAACTTATATTTAATTGTTTTTAAGTGACATTCTCTTGTTGTTTTTAAAACTGTTTATAAAACTCAGGAACATCATTACTTTCCAAGCAAATCCTTACCAATATGTGTTCTGAAAAAAGTATTGGACCTGCCCTAAAAAGACTTTATATGAAAATTTTATATGCATAAACATTTTGCAAAACTATTAAACAAAATGTTTTCCTCTTGAGAAGAGCTTTCATTTTGACACTTATAGTAAAGAGTATGCCTTTTCAGTTGCAGGCCTAAAGGGTTGTGCAAATATAATTTTTTTTGTCATCAAATTTTTGATCATATGATACTAAATGCTGAAGAAATTTTTTTAAAATTCGTAATCGTCGCCAATGCAACGACCTCCTCTTTGCTATTCAACTCATCGAGCATTGCCTACATGTATGACATTGTTCAGATATTTTGAATATGACTCCATAAAGCTGATTTTATTAAGTCTATTGTTGCTCAGGTGAGCGATGTGGTCCATGGGCCTCTTGTCTATAATTCAAATGTCTAAATGCTATAAAAATATATGAGTCAATTGTATGAATGTTTTCATTTCAGCTCACCTTCTCATTATCATGCACTGTAATAAACGTTGGGATATAAACCATCCTTTTATCTTATTTATTTTGTACGAGGAGTAACGACCCCGTGACATTTATGTGATATAACAAAATTAAAATCACACTTATATTCACTTATATTGTCTCTCTGATCTAGTGGTGTGTGGCTTCAGGGAAATACTAGTAGAGGCTTGTTGACGGGCATCAAAAATTTCAGTTTTGTCAGTGGAAGTTTGGTTAAACTTGTCGGTTCTTGTAGTGAACTTTCTTTGTGTGAACTTTCGACATGAAGCTTTTCATCATCTGGTTGGTCATCATTTCATTGGCCTTGTTAGTATAAGATCTCTGGTGTTTACGATATCGACGTAACTGGCGATTTCCAACTTGCACAATGTACGGTCGTGGTGCTTCATGATGACTTACAATCGCTCCTAGGTTCCACTTTTTCTCTCCCTACTACGACATGATTCGTACCGGATCTGTTGGATGGAGCGGCAACAGCTCCTTTGTTATTGCATTTGGTGTCGAAACTGGCTTTCTGCTTGTAATTGACTGACTGTAGACTCTGCTTGATGCTATTATGATTTTTGCCCTTAAGACACAGAGTATGAGATGAAGCAGGTAATATATTGCGTGGCCTCCTGCCCACAAGAAGTTGTGAGGGAGATCAATTCACATCCTCTAGTGATGTAGTCATATTATTAAAAAGAGCAAGCTATTTATTCACTATCTTTCTCTTAACGGTTTAAACTGCGCGCTCCACTGCACCATTTGAGCTCTGAAAGAGTGAACTAGAAGTAACATAAGCGATGTCAAATTCATTGCAGAAAATACGAAATTCGTATGAACTTAAATGTAGTCCGCTATCAGATCGGATCTCTATCGGTCCCAAATATACATTTCAAGGTATCTATGGTAGCAAATCATGACTGAGACTGTAGCTTCACAGTGTCAATATAATCGAAAAAGTAGTCTACTACCACAAGATTTAGTAAATTAAGTCACACCACACAACGACATACGGTAGGCCTGGAACTGGTGTTGGAATTAAAGATTCAAGTGGTTTTTGATTTGGAATGTGGCTCACTTCTCACAGTCTTAATCAAGCTGTTCATACCAGGCCATTACAACACCTCAGGGGCATGCCACTTACATTTAACAATTCCGAGGTAAGACTGATATATTACACTGAGCCTGTGTGTCCGAAGAGTAGGTGGAATCGAATGCGCATGCCCTTAAATATTACACAATCCATTACAGAGAGTTTACTACTGGATCTCCAGTAATCCCGTACACTGACTGGAGTTTCATTCTTTGTGTCAGTCCGACCATTTATGACAAATAGTTTAAAGTCCTTGTAGCTCAGTAAGGGTGAATGTCGGCCTTGAGAAATTTTCTGAAAGGCGCATATATATGACTCATGTTCGGAATAGATTTACAAAGATATTGCACTAATCCTTAGAATCTTCACACAGCTACCCAATTAGTGGGTGCTAGTATTTTGCACACCGCTCGTTGTTTTTCTGCATCGGGACTGACGCCATCAGCAGGGTTAGGGTTAGGGTTAACCCTAACCCTAACCCTAGTTAAGGCGCAAATTGTACACAGTTGCTCTAAATTACAGCTTGAAGGATACGGTCATGGTGCAAACGATCACGGCCTGCGATCAAAATGCCATCCATGATTGCAAAGGCTCCCTCAATTCCTTCTATCATTTGATGCGTTATGCGTTTATAAATCTATGGGGTAGACTATATGCAAAATGGTAACCAAAGCCAGCGGAAACGACCAATCGGTGTGTTACAAATCGTTAAGTATGAAGATTTTATGTCAAGTTTGATTAGCATATAACCATATTTGGCGTCAAGAACTGATAATTATTTTGAACCCGGAATAGAGGATGTTACTTCTTCTACAGTCTTCATAGGGTGGTGTTCTCTCTTAAAGACCTCATTAAGATCTTTAGGGCCAATATATGTTCTAACTTAATTGTACCGGATGCTCAAAACCGTCGAGCATACCCATTCAGTGTGTTTTTCAACGGGCACAATGTATCTATCCGATTCCATTTCTCCAAACTTTTCAATGATTCGTGCCGTTAAAGATGCTAGCTGACGGCGCACTCGGTGAATCATACGATTTGCATGTTTATCAATTTTAATGCTATGTTCTCCTGGGAGAGTTCCAGTAGTATGGGTTAGATCTGGGAAGTCACTTAACTGTCCTTACTTTACAGAGTCACTTTCAACAGTGTCTATACGCATAATGACATTAAGCTTTTCAGTCGTAGAAACCGTTATGGCGTTTATCTGTGGGACATTTACTGCTTCAAACTTGGCAGTAATATGTGTATTACCGATATGACTAGTGAGTGGTAAGTCGACACAGAATTCAGGGCGAATTTGTGGTTTGTGAACGAACGCAATATTTTCTGTGATTTCTGTTCATTACCATGTACTGTGACTTAACAATTACATTAAGCTCCAATGTAAATACGGAATTCAAAAGATGTGTAATGAACATAAAGTGTAATAAGCCATTTATCTGGCTTACGAGTGTCTGATTTATAATCACTGGTAGAAAGAATATTTAACATGATATACTAGTACTAACCGTCATTACAGTCATCAGATTCGGATGAGCCCTCTGGTTCCAACGAGTACAAATTAGCCGATTGCACTTCATACAAAGAAAAGTTGATAGTAACTGTCTACAATTTTTTCTTCTTAAACATGCCGCCACCCCATGAGACACAGAAACCGTCTCCTCGAGCGTCGGATCAGGTATGAGCTTAATTTACTTTATTGAAACTGAAAAAAAAAAACTTTATTTATTTTACAACAAATGCTCAACAAGTTCTACAACTTATATTAATATCTTTCGTTGGCATGGTTGTTAGCGTGAGGGTCATGGATGTTGGAGGAAGCCGGAGTGCCCGGAGAGAACCCACGTGTCCAACGGGCGACCACCATTTCCTTTCACATACAACCGCCGTCGATCATGGGATCGAACTCGGATCACAGCGGTGAGAAGCGAGTGCATTTTTTAGAAGCGAGTGCATTGTCCACTACGCTACTTGGACACCTTGGACAAAGATTAATTAATTAAGTATGCTGACTAACAAGCTATCAAAGAAGCTTAATTCTATCGCAATGTTTAAAATGATTTAATATATTAGAAAAGAAACTCTCCGATTGTCATTATTGAGACATATTTTTGCGTCGTAAGTCAAAAACTTTGTACCACGAAAAGTGAGCAGAAGTATTTAAGCAACATTTATAGGCCGCTTTTGATGTTCGGGGTAGATTGATGATTATTCTGATCTGTAAAATATTATTTTCTAAACACACGTGTGAGTACATATGAACATTTTTAGATTTTTTAGCTTTAATTGTGTTTTTCTTGCTACAGAGCCCCACTTGATGTCTGGCGTAGCCGCCACCTCAATGCAGTGGCTTTATTATTGCAGAGTAAACAAAGCATAATGAAACCAAAGTAGTACATGTGTAGTGTAACATCCACACAGAAAGTATAACAAAACTCCAGCTCAACCTAATTCAATTGATATTTAAAACATTAATATTATTTTTAAATAAAGATACATCGCAACAAGATTTTCAGATCAATAAGCTTTTTTATATAGTTGATAAAGTTTTTTAATCTAAAAAAAAAGATGACCTGTTAATATTCAATTTTGATGTTATTGAACTATAACCATCGCTATCGTTACGCACATTCAAAGATTTCTCTTTAACACAACTGCCGAGTCATAAACCGTCTTAACGGGAAAATATTTTTTTTGGTGTTTCTATTAAGTTTCTACTAAGTTTTAGAACACCTGTTCAATCCTTTTGACTTGCTTAAATAGTATCTGTTTAAATAAGGATTTAACTTTTTTTAAATTAGAAATACAGTACCTGATTTGGATATTTTAGACATTAAAAATATAAGATTTTCTATCTCAAATCGTGACCATGTTCCTCATATACCCAACATAATATTTTCTGATTCAGTGAATCAATGAAGTCATATATCTAATGCAATAAAATGAGTTATTATAATGCGCAAGATATATATTTATCTTACAAAACAGGCCTTCAATGTTATATATAAATTATTTATTATTCAAACCTTTTAAAATATGCTGGATCGTTTCATTTCTTATTACAAGTGTTTTGTTTAATTTCTCAAATTCATTCCAATTTCTTTTAAAATGTGTTTTTTGTTACTTTAAAATATTTGAAAAACATTTTTTTAAGATTTGTTATTCAGAATGCATGCGCATTAATCTGTTTAATGCAGAAGGTTTCATGTTTTGAAAAAATAATTTCCTGATTTTACTTTTGCGTTTTGACAGACAACATAATCATTTTGATAGGACAGAGAGAAATATGACCAGTTTAACATTGTTCATGTCGTCATATCATGAATGTAAGCTTACTGATTTTAAATCAAATAATGTATTGCAAATAGTAATCAATATGTAGAAACGTTTATCTATGGTAAGGATGTATATACTTATTGCTGTAAGGTTGTTTAATATCATCGTATAACCATCTAATAATACAATTATTTAATTTTAATTGAAACGTCTTTAAGTGAGAACCATTTAGAATTTCTACGATGTTTAATCCTGCTGAATGTTAGCTTTAAGGTGCTTTGCAATTAATTCGAGAGGTGGTTTTGTTGTCCTTTCCGTATGACAAAAGGTGAGGGTCAAGGGTCAAGGTCATTCAGAAATGTAGAAATAAAATAGTTGTGTTGGTCAATTTTCTGATCTTCCGAATGAGTCGTAGCCACGAAGAAGTGACCTTGACCTTTGACCTTGATCTCATGACCTGGGCCTTTTGACCTTGACATATTCTAAGCATACTATTATGCAGGAGATATCGAGAGTTTCAATAGCATCTTATCCTCCCTTTCACCCAACTTCAGTTTTCACTTAATTATGTCTTGAAAATTTAATCAAGTTAATGGACTTCATCCTTACTCTCTCGTGCAATATTTGACCAAAGTTCAGGCCAAATGACTAACTACTAACTAAGGTCATTAAATCACGAGAGGAGTTCTGGGAAGTAGGTTTTTTAGGAGTGATAAACGTCAATTTTCAGCTACTATTTGACTCCCTGGATGAAATTTAAATTTTTAAAACCTTATTGCACAACTAAAGGACAGCCCCTATCATACCCAAGATATGATATGGCTATTCATTAAATCATGAGAGGTGTTCTGGGAAGTAGGTTTTTTTAGGAGTGATAAACGTCAGTTTTCTGCTACTATTTGACTCCTTGGATGAAATTTAAATTTTTAAAACCTTATTGCACACCTATAGGATAACCCCTATCATATCTCAAGAGATGACATAGCTACTGCATAAATTGTAAGAAGAGTTCTGGGAACCATTTTTTTTTGCAAAAAAACCCGTCATTTTTCTATGACCACAGACCCCCGTGATAAAAACAAAAATTCTGAAACATGATTACACATCAACATGACACCCCGAATCATATTCTAGAAGATCATTTGGCTACTGCAAAAAGAAATTGACGTTTTTTGAAACCAGACTTTTTGTAAAAAAAAAAACGTCATTTTTCAGCCATTTAACCCCCAGGACAAAATTGAAATTTCCGAAACCTTATTGCGCATCTATAAGACACCCCAAAACATATTCCAAGAGATGAGTTGTCTACTGTTGAAAATGTAAAAGGAGTGCGAGGAAGAAGGTTTTTTGTCAAAAAACGTCATTTTTTACCCATTATTTGACCCTCAGGACTACCAGAGAATTTTTGAAACCTGTTTACAAAACAACATGACACCCCAAATCATACTCCAAGAGTTCAGTTTGCTGGTTTATAAGATGTAAGAGCAGTTTGAGAAAGTAAAAAGTGACAGACGGACGGACGGACGGACAGGCAGACGGAACAGGGTAACAACAATATACCCGAACTTTCTTTAGAAAGTGCGGGTATAATCACAGACAAATGAACAACAATATTGTTTTTGAAATGATCAAATGCAAATAAACACAATAACATATATTTCGCAATACATTCTACTTCTTTTTTATTTTTTAAAATAACATGTTTATATTTGATATCATTGAAACATACGCTCTCTATGAGAAAGCTTTAATGCGTACAAAAAACTTTGGCTGAACTATACGCTCATAATAGCTCCACAGAAACGCACAGCTACTTTTTTTTATCGTATCATATATCCGACCGCTTTCTTGCGGCTGGTAAGGTAACAAGGGACAGTTTCGGATAAAGTACCCGGTCAACAATTTTGTAAAATTGAGAGTTGCTGTACTTGAAGGCTTATGAGTGTTGATAAAACTCATGAAATGATTTTTAATGATTATCATTAGTTAGAGGGATGTCTCTTGTTGAAATTGATATGCAATAAGTAGGCCCTGTATGTTAGGTACATTAAAATCAGAAGTAAAATGCGAAACCTGCGGCTATAACTGTTGTTTTGACTTACACAGTGAAATTGCAAGTTACAGACGGGAGGTAAAATAACAGGAAAAGTAGGTGGATGGGACATTGTGAACTATGCACAGAACGTTTTTGACATGTGATGGTGCAACATGCACACGGTATGGAAGGTCAGCCCTTTGCAGGGAATTAGCTGGGGGGGGGGGGGGGGGGGTCTCAAAAGCTGAAAAATCATGAAAAATTAGCAAAATATGAAAGGGTCAAAATCTCATAAAAACCAGTATGTAGAAAATTTTTACAGGTTTTGACTAGTAATTTTCTTCAGAAATTGGTGATTGGCTTTATAAAGAGTGAATTAAAGGTATTTGTGCTGAATGGGAACTAAGGAAATTCTAGTTACAGAGTTCCGAAGACACACATCCCCTGGCTACAATAAATTGTATCAAAAAAACCGTCCCGTGCCACCTAACAAAAAATCTCCATGGCTAAAGACCGATAATTCTATACTTGCAATTAACATTCCGTCATGAGCTGAATTTTATCGCATTGTCACAACTAAAAGTAATCTGATCGAATGTTTTATTATAGTGTGTTTTGTATCTACATTTCAACCTTAAGTTGACCTGTCTATTGACAAGTGATAGCTTCTAAGTGTGCCCAATACATACTCGTCGTATCGTCGTAAGCTTAAGGTTAGCAGAAATGACGCTATGGAATTAACCAATTAAATCAGGGGGGGGGGTATTTTTTTTAATTTCCAACTGCAAAAATGCGATATATTACAAATAGCATACAGTTAATGTATTTTCCAACTTTTCTGAATACATTTGAAATTGATGTCCTTATTTCATAAAATATTGTTCTGTGGAATATATTCCAAGCATTCGAAATAAAAAGTGCTGAAAAGAATTTGTTATTATTCTTATTAACCAGATACATGTAAAGATAATCTGCTTTTTAAAGACTTAATAAACACTTTTAATCAATTAAATATTTGTTTGAATTCTGATCAAGAGGCATATTATTTAATGTATTTGAAATATTATGATCGAATTTTTATTCCAATATGTTTCTCTTTAAAGCCGATTGATTGCAAAACCTAATATTCTCTTTATTTCCAAAAGCATTGCTTTAATCGATGACATAGCACGGCTGAAATGATGGGAAATGGGTTTATACCAATACATAATTGGAACCAGAGGATGTTCACAAAAAAATATCTTATTTACACTGTTGCATTCATAACGTAATTTGACTATAATTCTGATTTCAGCCTTTTCAGCCCCAGAAAATAAGTTTTATAAAACTGCTTTTACTAAACTGTCATACTTTTCTTGCCAGTTTGAATCAAATTGTGTTGATGATTATGACCAACACATTACCTCTTAATAAAAACCTTTTGGCTGTTTTGGATAAACCTCAGGCTCATTTCATTAAATGACCAAAAATCCACTCAAGTGTTCATGTACCTATATTTCAGCCTAATTTACCATTCTGATAAATTCTTTTCCTATTTTGATTCGCAAAACCAAATCTAATACATGCAGAACAATATATATCTACGTGACCCTTTATTTTGGCTTTCTATATGAAAGATAAATGTCAAACAAAGCAGTGATTTCTTTTATTTTGATATTTGAATATTGGTATTGAACTATAGAGACTTAGTGTGACTAAAAACGTAAACAGTGATATATAATATTATAGTTCAGATGTACAAATGTACTTTAGCAGTTTCTGTATACAGACTTGACATTCTAAACCAAGAAAAACTGTAAATAAGAGATATAAACTATACACGTTTTTTTTTATATTTTAAAATAAAACATAAAATTAACAGGATTGATCATGGATATTCTTAGAAAACTTTAAACACGATATTTTGTAATTATTTAGTCTACGGATTCTTTGACAGTGTATGTGTAAAACTTTTCATTAAAATCCTAATATGTTGAAGAACAGACAGTCATTACATGTATCTCTTAACACCATGGATAACAAAAGCTGTGCCTATGTGATGAATACCTAGAACATAACAATACATCTTATTATTCAGTGAAAGAAAGAAATGGTGGAGCCCAGAGGGCGAAGATTAGTTCTTTATCTCACAGCATGCACAGTTTGAGACTTAAAGCTTTGGCTTATTTGTTCTTTAAATGTACAATATCAAGTAACAATGCTGCCTGATAAATAGCCTTTGTAAAATTCTGCCAGTAAAACCACTAAGTATTGCAATTAACTTGTTTTTTTTTCTTCCTCGATTGGACAATTTTGGGTAAGTGCGTGTGTATGCGTGCTTTTCTGTATAAAACTCACATTCAATATTTCGTTCTCTGTTGGAGAGAGCATTGTCCTTACATTGTCAAAAACATACTTAGTGTTCAAGGATGTTTATGAAGTACTGCCAAAACTCAAATGTTCAAGGATGTAAATTAAGTACTTCAAAAACGACCACTACGGAACATGCCTGATCAAACTTTTTTTATTCAGCGAAATTAGGAGAGCTGAATGGTTGCGGCCGTTTTTCGACTATATTATCTCCTTTAAAATTAAGGCTTTGTATAAAGATATAGAAAACAATTCAAATCTTAAAACTAAAATATTTGGATTTTCTTTACTAAACAATAGCATATGGCTTAAACAAATCTTAAAATTTAAGAAAGATTCTCTGATTAATTTGTTGACAGTCTCCTTAAATCGACAAGAACACGAAACTTCTAATCATAATAATGAATACTTAACTAAATCTGTCGATCTTATAGTTTTGAATTAATATATTTTAGCACATGTAATTAACTTTTGTATATATTGGGATCGAGTCTACAAGGATGTAATTCAATTGACAATTCGAATTCTTTAATTTGAAAAATACACTTATTTTAACACATACACATCAATTAAACCATATATTGATGATATCATTATTTTCATTTTATCACACTCTATGTGATTACAGGACTGATTAAAAATAGCCAAAAAATAGTCTTTACATTTCAAGGGTAAGTTAATAAACAGACAGATGTTCTGCAACGATATTAGCTGGTCCACTTCAATTTTTTTTCTATTGAAAAAATAGAAATTTATACATAAGGTACATGGAAACAATAGTTGAATAATTGATTTCAAAAGGATTCAAAAACACATTTTGAGCTTATATTTAATTGTTTTATCAGTGACATTCTCTTGCTTTTTTTTTTTGAACTGGTAATGTCACTTAGAAACATCAACCAAAGATTTTAAAATGTGTTCCCCATGAAATCCTTACCAATATGTGTTCTTTAAAAAAAAGTATCGGATCTGCTCTAAAAAGACTATCTATGAAGTTTTAATGCATAAACATTTCGCCAAAACTTTTGAACAATGTTAGTTTCTCTTGAGAAGAGCTTTAATTTGACACTTATAATGCAGAGTCTGCCTTTTCAGTAATGGGCTGAAAGGGTTTATAAATATAAATCTTTACATCAAGTATTTGATTATATGATACTAAATACTGAAGACAAGTGGTATTTTTCTAAAACGTCAGACACCTACTTTATGCTCTATTAAACTCACGAGCTTTGTCTACATCATTTTTTGAACTATGTGAAAAAAAATGATTTTTTGAAAATAAAACATAGAAAAAAAAAATATAATCAAGTTTATTGCATGTGTCTGACCCGTTAAGTGCCATCTTTATCTTTATACAAAGCTTTTATTTTAAAGGAGATAGGTATAGTCGAAAAAGAAATATAATCACGCCAAGTTTATTGCATGTGTCTGACCCGTTAAGTGCCATCTTTATCTTTATACAAAGCTTTTATTTTAAAGGAGATAAGTATAGTCGAAAAAGAAATATAATCACGCCAGGTTTATTGCATGCGTCTGACCCGTTAAGGGCATCATATTACAAAATCAAACTTTGTTTGGCTATGCAAAGCATGAATTGAATAGTTAATTTTACATACTAGTTAATAGGTATCTTTTTACTTTCGATTTAGATTGGTAGTAATTTACTCATCTGTTTAACCGTGAACGTGGCCATTAAAACGACAAATAAAATGACAATATATGCTTGAGAAAACTCATCTTGATATTCACTCAAATGGTCTCAAAAATAACACATTCTCCCCTGTCTTGTACCTCAATTTTTAACAATACCGGTATCGTCCCTGTTCCATTTTTTTCTTAAAACCAGACTCAATATACTGTATGAAATTAGGGCTTTTAATTTTTCTCGTACAAACTGCAATGTAGTCAACTAATCGGGGGCTTTAGTTGAGCGATAGTTGAGTAATCGTTGATTTAAACGTTGGGTCCTTTTCAATTCATATTACAGTGAATATTAATGCAACTGTCACATACACGGTAATTTTAACTAAATAACATAAAAAAAACCCTAATAATAATGTTTTCTTAATGTATTTAGTTCAAAAATAAATCGAAATGTATTTTAATTATATATATCCTTTTTCTTTTGACTCTTACATGTATATTTACATAATTGAGTTAGGCCTACATGTTAACTTAGGCAAATCAAATGTGTCTTGTTCCATGTGAAGTCCCGTGGCAATTCAGTGATTGAAGTATATCGAAAATGAACACAAACGTCTTAAAATGATTGAGGTGATAAAAAAAATATTCAAACATCAACCCATTATTGTATTATTGTAAAAACCTCGTACGTTGTGAGAACTTGTGTTCAAACCATTTCTATATATTTATGCAATAGAATATGTTGGAAAAAACAACAACAACATCACAAAAAAAACCTACAAAAAACAAAAGAGAAAAAAAACAAAACTAAAGAGAAAAAACATGAAAAATCTAATTCAATAACTAATTGAATTGATATTTAACATTAAAAGAACCGTACTTTATTCAAAAGAATAATTTTAGCAGACGAATACATTAGCAGTTGAAAATACATCATAGATACATACATCACAGTTTGTAACTTATAGATCAATAATGCCGAGAAAAGAAAGCTTTAATTTCATTGGTAGCAAAAAACTTGAGGCGTTAAAAAATAAGAGGCCTATGGGCCACATCGCTCACCTCGGCAACAGTAGCCATGATAAAATCAGCTTTTTGAAGTCAAAAACAAAATATCCACCCCCCTTAAAAAAATTGTGCCCCCTTCCCCCGGAGTTATGATTTAAACAAACTTAAATCTGCACTACGTGAAGATGCTTCCAGCTTTTCTGGCCAATTGGTTTTTTAATAAGATATTTTACAGATTTTTCTATTTAAATTCCTTTATAAAATTTAACCCTATTGTGGCCCCACTTTACTCCTGGAGATTCATGATTTAAACAAACTTGATATCCTACCCGCGGATGCTTCCACGCAAGTTACAGCTTTTCTGGTAAATCGGGTTTTTTTTTTTTTTTAAAAGATTTAAAAAAGATTTTTCTCTTTATATTCCTATGTAAAAATATGAACATGCCCTCATTGAGGCCCCGCCGTATCCCCAGGTATATGCTTTGAAGAAACTTGAATGTACATTACCTAAGGATGCTTCCACAAACGTTACAACTTTTCCGGCTGGTTAGTTTTTTGAGACGATTTTTAAAGATTTTCGCTTTTTATTACTATGTAAAAATTTGACCTCCCATTGTGGCTCTATCCTACCCCTGTGGATCATGTTTTGAAGAAACTTTAATCTACACTAACTGAGAATCCTTCAACACAATTTTCAGTTTTTTCCGGCGAATAAGTTTTAAGAAATAGATTTTCAAAAAATTCATTTACATATCTCAATGTAAAAATTCAACCCTACATTGTGGCCCATAATACTATGTCCCTGGGTATCATGATTTGAAAAAAAAACTTGAATCCAACTACCTGAGGATGCTTCCATGCGAGTTTCAGCTTTTATAGCCAAATGGATTTTGAGAAGAAACACTTTTTTTAAAAATACCAACAAATTTTTAATAATTCTTATAATCGTTTCCCCTTGAAAGAGGGTGTTTCTCTTCATTGAATCACATTCATCTAATAATACTTTGTGACAAGTTTGGTTGAATCTGGAGAATAAGTCGAAAATGTAAAAAGTTTTCGGACAGACAAACAGACTGTCAGACAGACAGACAGCTGGACACCGAACAAAAAGTAAGCAGAAAAATTCATTTGAGCCTTCAGCTCAGGTGAGCTATAAATATATGTTTCGACGAGTAATCGACTAAGAAAATCGTGGTAGATGATCGGTATGACCGGGTAATAGTTGAGTACTCGAGTACTCGTTAACATCCCAATATGAAATACATGCAAACTTCATTCGATGGTTTGACTAAAATTGTATATAAAAGACAAATAACTGACAAAATGTAATTTTTTTTATTTTGAAAAAAAACCTTTTAATCGACAGGATACATCATGGATATTCTAATAAGAAAACCTTTTATACAATATTATTTAGTGAACATGCCATCCTGATCTTTGATAGTTTCTGTGTAAATACTCATTCCGATCTTAATACGTCGATGAAAACACTTTTCAGTTATAGCAAGGCAGTAAAAAAAAAAATGAAAACGATATATAGAAGCATATCAGTCTGGATGTTCTTTTAGAGTATCTGTATACGGACTTTGCATTCCAAATTAAGCAGGAAGTATAAATTCTCCAATTTTGACAATCTTGATTTCAATAACGTCATTCTTGGGCTAGGAAAATATAAAATATCTTTGATTTAAAACATTGAAACACAGTAATACCAAAGTCAGTACATGATAACTTGTATGACAAAAAATATGTGATGTATACTTATATAAATAAAATATATCTAGAGTTTTTAATAACCTTTTTTAGTTAAAGAAAGAAGTAGTAAATTTGGTACAGTTAGAAAATGTCATGTATTTTTCAGTAAAACACCGAGAAAGAGTTAGAGTTCAGGCAAGCTCTGAGTTGTATATTCATGCACTCACCGTGATAACCGTCTTGCTGACGTCTATCTGATGATCATCCGGGATATCAACGTCGTAGCCATACAATTCTTCTTTCAATGGCAGCCGCACACTCACACATCTGAAATTTTATTACCAGAGGGAATATGGTTGAATGAACTCTTACAGAAAATTCATATTTTTGGATCATAAATGAAATGCCCCAAAATCAAAAAAATAAACATATACAAGTATATTATACATATATATAATGATATTTTCGGCATGTATCGTGCACCGAGAACTTGACCTTCACATACCGGTGGACCGTGTGATGTATGCCTACGAGGGTTGTTCTATATGTAATGCGTATTGTACCATTACTCAAAGGCATTCGATAAATATTACATATCGAGAATCCCTCCTATACAGATATCAAATAAATATTAGATATCACATGCTTTGTAGCATATGTAGAACATTGTAATCGTGTGAAGCTCTGATCAATATATTTTAAAGGTTTCATATGAAACGATGTATACAAGCAAGAGGATACGGTAATATACAACTATTGTTGAATTGTGAATCTATTTCGTTCAGAAAGAAAAGAAAACGTTTAATATGTCGGCACATGCATAAAAAGTCGGATGTTTCTATAAGAACATATGCCGTGCCCAGTTTGTATATGCATAACGTGACAACGACGTGGATTGTTCACGTAGTTACTCACTTAGACGTGATCTTGGAATTTGTTTGAATGGCGTTCTCGTGATTTGAGAACTTTACTTTCTTCAATGGCCCATCCTGCTGCGCTCTCGTCTTTGATAACGTAACCTTTGTTGCTCCTTTTTGATCATTAAAATCAGCTAGGAAAAGAAATAAAAATTGTTCAGTTATAATTTTTTTTTACAATACATTTATATCATTACACACTCCCGGTAAGCATGTATTCTACTAAACATGTGTTATTTAAATTTTCAAAACTGAAACATGTTTAAATTATTGAATTGAGTTGTACATTTATTACACATTGTAAAACTTTATTGATAAATCATAAAACATCCCATAGCTAGAAATGGATATTGATTAGATAATACCATTCCACTTTTTAGTATCATTAATCCTCATTAATCATTGTTCCCAGTCATATGACTTTTTAAAATGGGTCATTTTTATTTATCGAAACAGGAGATGGAAATATTCAAGGTCCGAGAAATTTTTGTCTTCCCTGTGTAAACAAACTTTGCAGATAAGGCCAAAATAATGTACATTCTTCTTTATGGCCATAAAACAATGAAGTATTTCTAAATATTTATAAATATAGAATTTATAAGTATAAAAGAAAGTGAAGAAATCGTCACAAAAGTTCGTATATATCTACAGTTATTATTTTGATTGTTTAGAATGATTTCAGCACTTCGTCCTGAGACATTGCTACTTTCCAAATATGTAGCCAAAATAATTTAGATAAACTTATAACCTATTACATACATGTTTTCTATTTATTAACAGTTACGCGCCATTAATTAAATATGTTAACGTTAATCTAAGGTCTGTCTATCCGAATTTATCTTTAGAGCAATAATTTTGCTGTTATTAAAATCTGAGTTTCTTGAAGTTTCTTTTACTATTGTGCCGTGAAATGCTGTTGTTATTTCACAACGAACAACGACCCAACAAAATTAAATACAAAATGCCATTCCTTAATTCAAATAATTTCTGTTGAAATAATTTTAGAATAGAGATGCACAATAAACTTCAACATGCGTTTGATATGTCCAGAGTCGATGAAAGTTTATCAATTATTCCGTTAATATGACAATCAGTTCTTAGGCAAGGAAAACATGCACAAAAACCTGTATTGCAATGAAAAAACCCCATACTATATATTTGTTTAACGGTATTCTATGTGGGACATAACAATGCATACATCATATATACGCACCATTTAATTCGTTCATTGCTCCATCAGCCATTCCTAGAATTAAAAAGATAACTTTGATAACTTGATTTATTTCATTTTTTTCTAACTTGTATTTGCTGATAATCAACATGCTTTTTTATTCACGAGTTAGTCTCACCATTTTTCTAATCAGATTTTCCTTTTTTTTTTTTACTTTTATTTTCCTTTTTTTGTGTAACTAGGATCTTGGATGTTTTTTTAATTTAAGATTGTTGTGATGATTTCCATCTTACTCATTCGTAATTTTTATAAACTAATGTGTAATTTAACCCTCAGGTAAACATGAATAAACGTAGGTTTTTTTTTTATCAAAATGGTATAAGAAATACTACCTCAGATTTTTAAATATTATATTATTTAGATTGTCTGCTTTATCAAAAGCTGAAATCATGCAACTGCTCAATTTCAAAATTTTGTGAGGTGTCATTAATTGCGGTTGCATTGAATCCTCACAACATTGCTGTCTGAAAGTCTAATCACTGAGCCGTTGAGGGTATTTAAATGGTATGATATATGCATGGACTTGTATTATAGAGACAAATGCACTTCTCGGCTGTTTTCCAAATGATATTTTTTTTTATAAAAAGTAGGCCTCACTCCAAACCTTTGTGAAATTCAATCGTTTTCACCTTGCTTAAAGCTCAGGACAAACCTATGACGTATAGATCCAAAGATAAAATACTAGGCATTGATTTCAAGAACAAGTTATTACTTGAAAATCTTAAAACGCAAACACCACTTTGTATCAATTATTAAGTATTGATCTTACTTAAACGCTTAAAATTAACATAGTAATATATATCATAATATGTACATTTTCTAGGGTCTTTCTCTGTGATAACATTACAAATCGATTTTGTAACGTATAGTTAAATACAGTTCATCAATGCCGCGGCTGGGGTGCGAGATGGGGTTTGCATAAAAGTACAAAATGAAAGTAACGTCAAAATGTCAAAAATTTAATATTTACTTGAACACTAGGTGAAAATCATATAAATATAAGAAATAAGGAATCATTATTTGAATATAATGAGGTGATCAAATTTATCATATAGCCCTTTGGGCTTTAATTATTGAATTTAATCACCCCCGACAGTATTTGAGCACCTCATAATACTCAAAGAATTATTCCTTATTCCTTAATTAAAATGTATAAAGCGCTAAATATAATTATAAGATTACTACATTGGACTATCAGTGAAATATGAGTATGAATAAACAATAATGCATGTAATTAACATATATTCGTACAAAAATAGAGCGTGCATTGATTATTAACAGGATACTCAAATTATTCTATTACAGCTACAAATATGTGAAAACATAGAAGTTACCAGTTATATAAAAAATATTTATCCATGATTAGAAAATAAGAAAATAAATTAGCGCTGAGCAAGTGAAATGCTAAATATAAACTTTCAAATGTCTTATTGAAAAAAATATCCACAAGGGAGTATATAATTTAATCACATAAGTGTTCAGCCGCCGAGGTAAAAGTGTAATTATTACATGGATTAAACGAACTTCGTCAATTATTTTCAGAGTTAAAAATAATTCTTTTTGTAGTTTTTTTTTGTAGATCTAGGGGTTTTTATTGGAGTTTCGGGGGGGGGGGGTTGTTACTTTTTGTTTTGTTTTATACTATGTGATTTTTATGACCTGTATAAGGAATTCGTTGTCCAAAATCTTGAAAATTTGTATTCTTCTTATTGTCGTTGGTCATTTCCTGTGTTTTATCATAGACATATAACGGATCCCTCCGTTATATGTTTGTGGTTTTATGTATAAAATTTGCTGGCTCGGCATTTATATATTACAAGCAGATCAGACTAGTGTTGTTTTTTTATTTCTGAGTAATAACACGACTAGAATTAACAAATAAAAAACCAAGACAGTCTAATCTTTCTTAAACAGGTGACAAAAATTTAAAATAAGGTTCAAAGTATTTTTAAAAGGAGTTTGCATGTGAATAAAACAGTTGTTCAGCGAAAAAAATGATAAATCTCTCACATCTTATGAAAGTATATAGAAAAATAAACAGGTTAAAATTAAATGAAGTACGTTGAATAATCTGTTAGACGTTAATTCAAAACCTTATTTAAATATGTTAACAATACCCTATTTTTCAAGATTTTTTATGTTTCTATGTATCTATATTTGCAATTATATCTGCAAGCTTACTTTATATCGTAAAGAATTACTTACTTATGTATAAAGAAACGTGCTTTGCAACTATCCAAAAACGCTACCAATGTTAGTATGCGGGGTTTATATGGAAGTTTGGGGTATACCTCCTTTCAATTTAAAATTCAATGTAAAAACTAACCAATCAAAATATAGGTTCCCAAGTACGACTAAATGACCTTAGAAACAGCATAATATTTTAATAACATTCATAAAAAATGTTGGTAACAGTCAAGAAAGGGGTTGGATACGCAAAACATATGACAAAAACAAGTCAATTACATTTCTATAATGCGTGCTATACTAAGAATCCACAAATGCATGTATACAAAATAAGTTAGAGACTCGTGCATGTTCTCTGTTTTAAAAGCATGCAAGTCTTAGCATGTAGATCCGAAGCCCGCTTAGAATTCTGTTTACATTTTCAAAACTTTCATGTTTATTAAATCGAATAATGAAGCGAAGAGAACGCCTCCTTGTTTAAATCCACCGGTGACATTGCATGTATATGTCTCAAACATTAGTTAATGTTTTCGCAAAAGTTTTGTCTGGATTACATTTAACTTAAGTTCAGAGAGAGAGAGAGAAAGAGAGAGAGAGAGAGAGAGAGAGAGGGAGGGAGGAAGGGAGGGAGAAAGAGTGAGTGAACACTTCATCGTTAGCTTTAATCTTGCTGTCTCATTTTGTTAGCAAGAAAGAGTAATAGATCCAAAGAGAATGACAAAAGTGTAAGAGAAATGTCAAGATCATTTCAATAAAAGCTGTCAATTACATATAATTTTTTTTAGATGTGATAACAGTTTTCACAAAAGCAATGATTTTAAATTCGTTTTATTAAAAATGAATCAGATACATCTAGTAAACTTTGTAAATAAAACAAGCCACTGTATAAAGAAACGATATAAAGTATACCTTACGGTCATAATAAGACAAAAGAAAACATCCCATAGATACTTAGATCACAACAAAAAATGTACACGTTTGTGAAGTTATGTCATTTTTAACGACAAAGTTCACTTTAATCTGACATAGAAAATTGCATAACAGATAAACGTGAAAACAAAAAGGTTGTTTACTTTTCATCTCCGTCCAATGAAGAAAAGACCATTAAACACTATTGTCTTATCCTTACATTGAGGAGTTTTTAAGTTGACATGTGTTAGAGAGGCTTGTGATTTTTCTTGGTCTTAAGGACAAAACAGAAGTTGTTGTTAAGAGGGTCGATTATTTGCGCAGCAAGATGACGTGTAACCTAAAACTGTAATCCCGACATGTTATTAAGGTTGTAACGTTGTTTTTTTTTTAAGCTGTGGTTGCATAAAAGATATCTGGCATTAAGCCAAGTTTTTAATGCTCTGGTTTCACAAAAGATATCTGACATCGGACCAAGTTTTTGATGCAACCAGTGAGGAATTCAATGTGTTGTTCAAATTGGCTCTCAATACCATGTCTCTTAGAATGAGATTAAATGGTGAATATTTTTTTTAATATGCAACTTATTTGCTACCAAAAGGAACGGAGATATCTTTAAATAATGAAATGCTGACTTTCTGTATTTACGGCATACTGGTTAATATATGCTAGCATCACAGAAAAAAAATTATAACCGTTGTTGGCAAGATTATGATTTTTTTCTGCTGTGATCCTACCTTTTTTACACTTTCGTTAATTACAAAAAAAAACCAAAAAAATGCATTTAACTATTTATGCACGAATTTACATTTTCATTCACTAAGTATATAATCAAAATTTGTGCATATTTCTGACTAGTTTTACTTGTGCAAGCACCTCGAGATGTGCTTTATTTGAATATTGAATGATTCCTTGGAACGCATGCTTCTTAGCTTCGGAATATTTTACTATGTTCAGTTATATAAAATTATATTTTTTTTTTTAAAGAAAAATTAGATACATGTACTCTTGTGGATTTACAAAAATCAAGAAATCGGCCAACAAGTGTTTTCCACATGTACTGTATAGAAATAGTTTTAGATCATGGTACATACGCCGCGCAATACTAGTACATATCCAATGGAAGATGCATGCGATCCCCCTGCCATTGTTGTGTACTATTTAAGGTCTTCCGTTTCTTATTTTTTTTTCTTCTAGACGCCAACTTTGATCCTTTATATCTCGCTCGTTGATTCACCAATTCTTTTGAAATTTTCAGGTCTTATAACCTTTCGTTTGGTATTAAGAAAAAGGGGCTGGCCCCTATTATTAGGGAGTTAGAGGCTTCAAAAGTTTTTTGTCAATAACTTGTAAAGGAAGAAAAATGTCTAATGCATTATTGAAGCAAAGTTGTTGAAAAATTAATTCTGATTCCATCCGTAGTATTCAGTGTGATGTTTTTGTAATATATAGTCAGTTTTAGCAGAAACAATTCAAGCCGGATTGACCCATTTTCCGTGGGGGTGTGCACGTGAAAGAAGTTATGAAAGGGGTTCTTGTTATTCACTAACTGATACACGCTGCGCGTAAAGATGATTCACCATAAAATTCCCAAATGTTTTTATTGATGTGTACATTTTCATTTCATAAAAATGAACCTCTTTGACTTTATTTCAGTTGTTTGTTTCAAAACTGTGCCCCTCTCTATATTTAGATGCATTCCGAGACTCAGGTAACCGATCGATAATAGAGTCGCTAACTGTATAAAGACCGTCGCCCAGACGACAGTGCATGTGCTTGTAGAGCTGGTAAAGTACACACGTTTAACCCCCCCCCCCCCCCCCCCCACTGTTTTACGATTACGGAGACATCTTGAATTGTTTCCTGGGAGATGTGTTAATAAAATGGTTCCAATACATGGTAATTAAACTCAATTTTCTACAATACACGGCCGTTCTTTAAAGCATTATGTGTATTACTGACGAACACGGGATTAATTCCGATAGAACGTTTTCTTTTAAAACATTACACAATACGATTTACGATGAAGATAATATTATCATTGTGGAGATGATTTCTAAAACGTGAACATAATATTTGTCAATATTACTATTTGAATACAAAGCTGTTAATTTTTAGTTACGGTTAGTAGGGATACAAAGTATTAATTATAACTCGATCGTCCCGCGTTTCGCGTTTTTTTTAACTACATATATGTATTTGCAGAACATCAACAAACGAAAATATCAAACAGCCTTATTCGGCAATAAATTATTTACATACAAAATCTTAGAAAGGTAATGAAATAATTGAGATTTTTTAATGTACTCGCTATCATCCGTGGAGGAAATTTGCATGGAGAAAACGCTGTTCAATGTTTGTCAATTACGCTGTAGCCTTAGCAATCGAAGGAAATTAGCAAACTGTATATTGATAAATTACAAACTTTCAGACCTGCAATTTTTTTTTTCAAATTCTATAAAATGTGTAATCAACGACTGCATTCTTAACCCTCTTCCGTTTGGAGCATTTTGAATCACGCATGTACACTATTCACGCGTGATTAACAAAAATTTGAATAAAAAATTGTTTACTTAGAATTTTTTAAAGATTTTGTTTACATGCAAAGCAATGCTATGTTCATTAAAGTCGAACAATGTATATGGTGAGGTTCGGACTGATACTGATTCTGCTTGTTCTACAAATAGCGAATGTACAGAAAGTGTAGAGATGTTATTTTTTAACAACAGCTTTCCTAAAAGCTTCAGCCTTGCATCATTAAACAAAATTATTTAATTGGAAGCATGTAATAGTTACCTTTGCTGCATATATGTAGCTCTCGGTCAGAAAAAAAATTCAGATTGACTATCATCCATTTTTTTTTTTAGATCGGGGGCTACAGACTTGCAGCTATAATTACCTTAAAAAATGTATACATTTTAAGATTTGCCGCTGTTTATAAATTCATTAAAGAGACGTGCAGATTCAAGTAGTAATAAGTCGTTTGACATAGGATTTATAACGTCCATTTATATTATTTCAATAAAAATATTTCATTATTTTAAGCTTTTCAGTGAACTGAAAATAATTTTACATGATATATTATGGCATGAAGATAGCAAAATTCAAGGCCTTTCCATCATTTTAAGCAAAGGACTCTCAAAACAAGAAAATAAACGCAAAGTAAACTGCCTGCATGGTACATGTATGCTCCAAATTATTAACATTGTTGATGTGTCTCTCATTTTGGACTCGTCCACTATAACGGTGCGTAAAAATTTATGAATGAGACATTCTGGCGCGATTTCGTATCAAGGAAATTTCCATTGGTTAGAATGGATTCTTCCATATCAGGGTGGGGGTATTAAATCAATTTAATCGTTCAAAGTTTTGAATTTGTTAACAACGATATATAAGGTTAAATGTTTTAGAAACGATTTATAAATCTAACATACGGTCATTTTTTTAATCGGTTGAAGTGTGAGTGTGTACATTTAGTAAGACACGCACCTTACACCCTATTCAAGACGAATGAAATCGTCCAGCAGATAGAGAAAACTTGGCTTCTGAAACAAAACTCCTTGGCATTTTAGTTCTTCCTGTTGACTTTCGAGACTGTATGTCAATCTAAACTTTTGATTTTGTTCATTATTTGCAATTCAATATCAATCATTTATTAACAATGTTCATACTATCTTGTTGCGATGACATCCCCCGGCCCCGGCCATGATATCTATATTTAAATCAGGATTACACACGTGCTTGCATAAGGCAGAAAACAAGCTGGAACTCAATGTCAACTATCAGTAATCTCTTTGGAAATGTATTTCTCCTTTCATAAGTAGTATTTGATAATTATGCAAATCATAGAGGAATGCGTGATCTGCGCATAAGAACTGCTTGATACAATATTTCTTTTTTCCAACATGCTTTTGGCCTATGATAATCATTAAGGAAATATGCTAGGACTTCATATGGAAAATTACACATTTTCATTATCCCCCTTTTCATAAAACAAAACAAACCAACAAACAAAATTGATTCCGATAAATGTTATTTGAAATAAACCTCCAAAACATACTACACATTCATCCTAGAAGGTGCAGTCGGGTATCCGAGAAACGAAATCTCGCCGGCTAATTTTAAGTTTATCATGATTAGTATATATCTTAACGGTATGCGGTGAATTTTCTCAATTAATGCTGAAACTTCAATGCATGGATGTAAACGCCAGGGTCCGCCGCCATAAAACATTCTTGAATCTGAGAATGGTCTCAAGTCTGAGAATTTTCTCAACTCCCCAATTCTCAGACTCGGCAACTGCCATAAAAAAGTTGAGCAAAATAAAAATTCTCAAATTCTTTTTTATTTTTAAATATTTCTCAAGAATTCATAAAATCCTTAAAGTTTTATGGCGGCGGACCCAGACTTAGTCTTGCCTGGTCAACCTTTCGTTTGTGTTGTTTGAGCATTTTGAATTCACGAGAGAGAGAGAGAGAGAGAGAGAGAGAGAGAGAGAGAGAGAGAGAGAGAGAGAGATTCTCTTTTTACATTGATATTATAGTATCAAGAACTCCGTTTGTATACAAAATCGAATACATTATTAGTAGAGTATACTAAAAATAAAAATGAAATACCCCCCAAAAGAAAGAAGCAAGCTTTAAATCCAAAGTCCAAAGACCCATGTTACAGTGTATCAGACCGTAGGTGCTGGCACGATATAGAACCCCTTGCTGATCAATGTTTTCATTTATGCATATAAAGAAAAACTCTTCTGATTTTTTTCTTGAATTTCTTTTGATTTAAAAATAAATAAGAAAAATTAGTTGTTCTCAGTCTCTCTTTATGGTTGTTTGTAAGCTGTAAATCTAAGCTCATTGTGCATGTCTTTTTGTATTCTAAAAGAATGCAATGTAAATCTTCTTTTTCCCATGCAACGTTTCGGATAAAGCAATGAAGAGCTGTATCATGAAACTTCATATAGAATTTCATTAGAGCCTTAAATGAATTTTAAAATGATAACACTGAAAAAATGTGACCACTTTCTTGCTCTTTTAAGGGAAAAACTCATTAATGTAAAAAAATAAAATGCCTCCTTGAAACAAAAAGAAATTGACATGATCAATAAGAGGCAGACGATCTCTAGCTGCAGATCTGTAGCTCTCGGTCTGAAAACAAAATCTTGAATATTACCATTTATTTGTTACACGTACGCAGGTTGTCCGAATACTCACTGAGACTAACTGTTCGCATTTTATTTTTTAGCGCTGCATTCCGATAATTTTGAAAATGATTAATTTAAAAAATGCTTAAAGTTACCGGAAAAAGGTTTCGGCCCTTCCCACCTCCCCGGAAAACAAAATAATTCCTCAGAACCCCCGGTAAAAATTTTCAGGATCTCCGCATATAACTGTATTTTTTTTTAAATGCGCGTAAAATGTCATGTCTTGAACTTCATATCGTATATATATATATATATATATATATATATATATATATATATATATATATATATATATATATATATATATATCGCAACATATTCATACTGTGTGAATAAAGACGGCGTCCTAGTGATTCTGTCTAATATATTTAAACAATTATGATGATTAGTTAAGTTTCTCAAAATAAACTGCACATGCAAAAATCAACATGCGGAGAATCAAACTATAGATAACTTTTAAAGATCTCTGTTTGTTTATATCGTATAGTACTTTTAGTAGACACGTTATTTTCATCAATCGCCTTGACATAGATGCACAAATATTAGTACTATGTTGATCGAAGAAAACTGAGTGTGTGTGTGTGTGGGGGGGGGGGGGGGGTTCCAGAAGTTAAAAAACAGATGTTTATACTGTAGTATAATAGAAAAAAATTACAACTGTGATTTTTATAGATCCAATCAAGTGATGCTGCTTTAGAATTAATGAAATGTTACCGATATGTTTACACATTCAATACGATGAACACAATAAATTAAATTTCTGAGCAGGCATCGCTAAAGAGTTTACAAGATAGTTACGTTAACAAAAACAATACTAGATTAAAATGTTATATATAAGTTCCAGACAATCCCAAAACAATTGATAAAAATGACTAAGCCCTAAGAGCTAAGAGTCCTATGCCCAAGACATTATTTTCATCCAATCTAAGACTAAATCTACATGTATTAGCTTAATTAGGCTTTATGCATTGTTAGAAATATAATAACACAACATAACGATATTATATCAATAAACTTTAATGTACATGTATATGGCTCTAGAGCAATTGTATTTCACGTACAAATCATCATGAAACAAACTATTATGTATATCGAAAGCATTTGTTTCTTTTACGAAGGGTCTATACATCTAACATTGTATCAAGGCCATGTAATCGATTTTGTATTACGTCAAAAGTATGACGCAGCTGCAGAAGACCTAGTCGTTGCTTGCAACGAGCTCGTTTCTAGTTTTGTATATATTTTACGTGGTGATCTCTAAATTTGTTCAGGTGTTTGTAACTAATAAAGGAGATCCCACAGTACCTTTTCAATAAGTCATTTTAATGAGTTTAAGTACTGTCTTTGTTTGGGATCTCCCTGTTTGTGATGTAGTTTATTTGTAGTAAGTTTTGATTCGTCCTTAATAAATGAAACTACTTCGTCAATGACTATTTAGTTGTTTTTTAAGGAGAAAAATTAACAAGCTGCAGTTCATAGATTGAACGAAAATAGAAATTATTAATTGGAACGTGTTTATTGGTAATCTTTATGATTATGATTGATGGGCATAAAAATCTTTGGTAAAACGACGAATATGAACAGGGTGCACGACCCCCATTATACTTAATAAGCATAACGTCGTGGTAAGTATGATATAATCATTGCTACCTTTAAGCACATTAAAATATTTCTCTTAAAGAGACGAGACTCGTTTTAACAGGTATGGAACATCGAGTTATGAAATGTCGAACCTCTCTAAAGAATTCAGACATTAGGCAAGGTCTTTAATAGATTGCATAGGTATTATATTACATTTCGTTCAAAGTCCCACAGCATTTTCAACGTTCCATGATGATGGGCTGATTTTAAATAATTGCCTTGTTTTTGGAAAAATATTTGAAGAATTTTCTTATTTAAGGTGTTTCTCTTTGATTATACTACATTTGTCTTTATTTTAAAGCAGCGAAAGAGGAGTGAAACTAGATTCATTTATGTGATAATTATATACACGACAAACCCAGAGAAAATTAATTTACGGACATCTTAAAGCAAGGTTTAGTAAATTGAAATTTAGGAAATGAAATTTTTAATTTTGTTTGAGTATACACTTGACTTAGTTACTAAGTTACTTGCCTCATGCAATGAAAGAAAATATATTTGTTCATTCTTTGTTTATTCATATTTGTGAATAATTATGCATAGCATTTTTATTTGCAACAATAATCAAGATTAAGTTTTGACATAAAAAGAAAAGTCACGATTTGAGATTAAACTCTAAAAGTTTTTTTTTTTATTGTTTACAGTGATTCAGTAAGGTATTTTTAATGGTCAGCTAAAATCGCAAATGAGGTGTCGAGTTATAAGCAAAAAAAAAAACAAAACCCAAAACCAATATTGTTTGATTTGTAAACATGGTTGATGGCATGGGATGTCTTGATTGCATTGGTGTATTTTGGTAAAATTTAAGAGTCAAATTGCTTTTTTGTCATAAAAAGGATAGAAACAGTTTCTAGCATTTGTCAAATTCAATTTTGTTTGACAAATGATGAAGCTCTGCCATCCAGTCAAATGAAAGGTAACTGAAATGTAACTGAAAGGTGCAGAATGCCATAGCTGTGCCTTTCAATCACCGCTCAAGACCTTTTAGTTTACATGAAGTTGCCGCATTCTGTTTAAAACCTTGTCCCATCGTCACAAACTATACTCAAGTCAATACTCAGCCTCAAGTCTGAGTTTGGACCTCAAATCTATGCACTTTCCCTTTAAGGATTTGAGGTGAAAACAGAATTGAGTGATTTGAAAATGTTGATGACGGTGGGGCCTGGTCTTTTCTATTCACCATTTAATATGGAAGCAGAAAACTTGTCTGAACTTTTTTTTATAACATAACAAGGATTTGTGAGCTTTGACACTCAAGTTTTAATTGATCATTAAAATACCTCATTGAAGCAGAAGCGTTAACATGCAATATTAATGTATTTTCCTGAAAATTAACAAGAGATAATTAGCATTTTTATTTTTTGGTTTACCATGGATAATAGTCAAAACAACAGAAAAGTCAGTAATCATTATAAGAATCTTTTGTGTATGTCAATCCTGAAAAACTTGATTTACATTTAACGCCACAAAAAGAGAATGTACATATAGATCGTACATATTCAAACTGCAAATTAAAATTTCTTAAGCTTAAGATAATTACTATTTGCATTTCTACAATTAATGGATACATTCATACAACTCCATGGACATAACATGACAACGCTGATAATGTTCATTTGATAGACCTTTTATCTGATCTTTTGTAATAGGATGTAATCTCTGGGTCTTTTTCTAAAACAAGAAACATTTTGTATGCAACAGCTAAATTTACTTAACATGATTTAAATTTCACACATCATGCAATGCACCGATTAAAAGTTTAAATCCCCTTTGATTTTTAGAAGAAATCGATCATTAAATACCTTATTTGTACGTACAAGAATAAATCAAGTTCATTTTAGCATGTTACATCTGTACGTTTTATGAAAATAAGCGTAAACTATTCCAATCCAGTCGATATGAGTATTTTTTTTTAAGCCTTCAAATTTATTGTCAATGTGTTAAAAAAATTATTTAATTGTATATTTGTACATTTCCATTTTTTTAGCAAACCAAATTTGGTTTTACGTCCAAAATCAAATAAAATTTTAAAAACAAAAATAAGAGTCATTTTATCTATAAAAGGAAATAATTTTTCTTTAAGTAACAACATCCTTTTACAAAACAATCAAAACAAAATCCAAATTATCATCATGCCTGATTTCTAATTTTTGTTCTGAAAGTTGCAGAAAGTAGCCATGGTGTGAAAATAAAATATATGAAAACACGAAGTGGAACTGGAGAAAACTTTAGAGAAAGTTTAAAAAAGAAATTAAGAAAATGCAGGATAAACTAAATTTAGATATTTTTTTCATCTCACCAGTAAATTATAACGTTTTATGGTTTTATTTCAGAGAATTATAAAAAATTAAATTTCAAAAAAGAATAAAAATATACCTTATTTGGAACCTTAAACGCATCGGTAGAAATAGAAAAAAATACATTTGAAAGTCCCGCAACGTTTTAACGATGAATGAAAGCCTGTTTGGTAATTCATATTCAATAAAGACATTTTAGGAATTCTTTTTTTTTAAGCAAATGAAGTACATTTTATTTTTTAAAAATATTCAAAATAGCATTTCTTTAAAAAGGCAGCGATATAATATCTTGGACACTTGTCCATAAGATCATTCATTAATAATGTGTATAAAGTACAGTAAGTAAATAGTTCAGTACAACGGAAGAACGAAAAGAAATGAAAGTTTTTTTGGACACCTGTTGATGTAAAACGTCATCATGATATGAAAGCTTCGTCGTTACGTTATTTTTCTATATACTGTTGAATCATTAGAATTCGTGGTGGCTCAATTTTCGTGGTATTCGTGGGTAGCACTTACCCATGAATTTACATCCTCGACGAAAACCAATTATAATGGTTTTAGTTTTCCTACTAAAACTGAAAACAGACGTATTCACGAAATTATACCCCAACGAATTAGCAAAAAACCTACAATCCACGAAAATTGACCCCCATGAAATTAAATGATTCCACAGTATCATATAGATATCAACCGACTGAAATCAAGTGTTGAAACATAAAATCAAAATAACATTGCATCAATTTTCGCATAAGGCACACAAAAACATTGAAAAAATATACTCATTCTATGAATATTTGTCCATCCGGCAAATCAAACAAATCTTGTCCGCCTTGAATATCAAGTTAAATGCTGACTTAAATTTTAAGTTAAATGCTGAATTAAATATAAAGTTAAATGCTGACTTGAATATTAAGTTAAATGCTATAATTATACATGTACATTTTTGTTATTCTAATTGCAATTCATTTTTATTTTAATCGCCGAAAATTAAAAATGTCTTCAAAATAGTATCTTAATATCATTTATTTAATATATCATTGAAAAGGAACGGATGAGTCATTGACATTTTTTTCCAGCTAGAATCATAAGTTTTTGCACTTCATAAAAATGAATATAATTTTCTATGTTGCATTAATTAATACCATGATAGACGAATTCTTAAGGAGGCGGGATGATCAACAAATTACCATTCAGATCTACCTTAAAATTTTGAATTTGATGTGTTTAGCTTAACTATCAATTAGTAAAAAAAATCAAATAGTTAAACTTTAGAATTTGAATATTTTCCTATATCTTTATACATTACACAGCTCTTTGTCTAAAGGAGATAAATGAAGTCTAATAATGACCACAACCGTCTAGCCCTCTTAAATGGGGGGCGGGGGGGGGGGGGGGGGGGAGGGAGGGAGGGAGGTGCTGTATTTTAGGCAGGCAATCAATGCATGTCTCTATCTCTACTACATGCATTAATACCTAAACAGTATTCACTTTCCTTATCCATCTGTACATTTACCTAAAATGTAGACCCAAGAAAGAAAAAAAAATCCACCAGTAAAAACAAATCACATTTATTGACAATAGAAAATAATAATAATAATAATACACAAAAAATCTGTAAAACTAATGTCATAACAGTTATAGCACCATAATAATAATAATGATAAAAAAAAAATGTAAAATTCAAAGAACTACCATGGTAACCATGGTAATATAATAAAGCAGAAAGGTCAACATCGACTCATACAATACACACACAAAAGAAAAAGAACGGACATCAGTTATCTTTTATCTGAAGAAATCTTCAGAAAATCGCCTTGTTTACTAATCAACATTGCACTTCAATGTAAAAATCATTGGGACAAAAGGTGACACGTGAATCATGTATAGTTCTAATATCACTAAAACTGTCAGAATTACTGCAAGTTTATTGTAGATTTTATCATGTTTTTCATAACCATTGTGTATACACTTAAATACATTATAAGATCGCAATTCAATGGTTTGGGTTTGTTATTTATTATCTAAAAAGTCGCGCTCTTTACTCTCTAAATTTTGATGATGGAATAGAAAATATCAAGCTGGAGCAATAAAAGTGTGCATCTGTACAGTGTTATAAGAGTATCGAAAAATCATGAAGACAAATTTGTGGGCAATGAATCAGATCTTTAAAACACACTAAGTTAAAAAATATCACTGTAAAAATATCTGGTTCTGGCAGGTAAATCAGAAAATCAATAAATCAAAACAAGTAAAGTTTTTAAGTAAAGGTACAGTCATGAAGTACCATTCAACTTCTAATTTTACTTTATTCTAGTTTTAAGCTATCTGACACCCTAAGGTCTTGCCCACATGCTTGAAAGTGACATCACATGTAAACATAGAATGTTGACAGTAATTAATAACCCAGGCTTGGTTTTCTCTGAGACATACAGACAGACACAGTCATTACATACATACAAATCTGAAATCTGTCCAACCTGACATTATTGTTGATTTAATTCTTTTTTTAAAGAGGGCTGGATGATGGTGGCCATTTTTAGGCTATATTTACCTCCTTTAGAAGAATAGATCTGTATTAAGATGTAGGAAAATGTTTAAATTTCAAAGCCAAAATGTTTAGATTTTTTCTTTAATAAGCAACAGTTTATGGCTTAAAATGTCATATTTCAAAGTTTAAGGCAGATCTGATGGGTACTTAGTTGACCACCCAGTCTCCTTAATTAGAATCTAAATAATGATTGATGATGCTCATTGCTACACAAGGAATCATTTTGCTTGGATTTCTGTCCGGATGTTCAGACTTTACAAAATGTTAGATAGTGCTCAGATGTTCAACAGAAATTATTTGTGCAACACCAATTTAGAACATATATAATTTTGGTTGATAAAAAGTTGCCCAAATAAAATATCATAGTGAATATAGTATCATTTGTACAGAATTAACTATTTTTTGGGAGAATATCAGTGTCAGAAAGGACAAAATCCAACATATTGAAAAAAAATGCTCTTCTGATGCTAGCTGCCTCAAATAAAATAAAATTCACAAAACAGTGATGAAATGATAAAATGAAAAAAAAAAAAAAAAAGACAAACAGGACGATAAGCTGTCTGCTTTACCTAAGAAGACACATTGTAAAAGGTGTCTTAAGTAAGGATGCAAAACACAATTCTCATATACTTATATCCCCAAAAACAATTTTGGTTCTCTACTTTAAATACAACATCGCTAAATCTTCCAAATAAATTGCAAACTTTGACAATATTTACATTGAGAGTTGAAAAAAAAAATTCAACACTAATAACACAAGAGTACTGTCCCTTTTCTAAGTAAGACAACCTCTTTCAGAACATGTCGAAAATAGAGTTATGTCCCATAGACAAAGTAACTCCACCTTAAACATGTTACTAAGTAATACTCAATGTGCAACTATACACTGAAACTGAATACAAAACCCAAAAATTTAAATTATATTTTGTACAACAAATTCAACACATACAATAACATATATTTATAATATTCATCAATACCTCATAAATATTCATCAATACTTAATAAATATCATACAATATAAATGACTAATAAATAAAAAAATCAAATCATGGATGTGCTTCATATTGTGTAAAACAAAAAAGTTTCTAACAGGACAATAAATAATAGAACATCATAAAAATGCCCTGTATGTCATACACATGTACATGTATATATCTTATGTACAATATCTAGATATTTAGAATGAACACTTTGGTCTTTGAATTTCTGATCAATGAGTTTTGTTTTCTTACATTTGTGTCTTACTTTAGTACAATGCTATCTAATCTGAAAAAAAATCTCTATTAGTCATGGTTTTCAGTGAAAAACTGCCATTGACAACTGTGCCTGATTCGTTATTAAATAACATTTACAATATTTGACAGGAGCACTGTTTGTAGCTAGAACTCATTTCTCTATCCAACATACACAAGTGTATGAAAGGAAAATAATTCTTTTTGAAATTAATTTTAGATTGATTTTAAAATATTTTTTCTATAAAAATCAAGATTGTGTTATATTGATTGTAAGTTTTCTTAAGGATAGTGATCTTTGAATACAATACTTTATGTGAATGGTATACTTTCTAAGTAGGAATGGTATGCAGTGAAGAGTTTACCTATACATATTTTGTATGATTATTAAACATAGAGGGTCCGTTATGCAAGTCTTTTTGTTTCTGTTTTCTGTCTATAAAACATTCTAGTCACACATGTTTACAAAAATATTAGTATTAAAACGATAATAAAAGACTTAATTTTAAACAGAACAAAAACAGCTTGTAGTTATATATATCATCATATAAAAGTCTATCATATACTGTAAACCAACTTTTGTTTGTGACGACTTTATTTCGCGCTTTACCAGAGATAAACTAGCTCGCAGCAATTTTTTGTCTCGATTAAGCCATAGCCATACAGGTGTTGTTATTACACCATCCATACAAAAAGGACTGGTTTGCGACAAGAAATATTCGCGACCATGATTAGCAAACTTTGCGAACATTTGTCCCACACAAATAAAAGTTGTTCTACGGTAGCTTGTATAATATTGCACAACACTTGTCTTACAGCTTGGCAAGCTATAATAATGACAATAAACTTGGGTACAGCTCACAATAGTGATGTTTTGATATATATCATAATATCTAAATTACATGTACACCCCTTTTCATACTTAATTGCACATATACCGATCTAGAATTTTTCGATCAAAAGTAAAATCACTACTGAAAATTTCCCTAGAGAGAAACACTTCAAAGTCCTAGATTTTTGTTCAATACTGCACTGTTTCTTCTTCTGTAAACTAATACCAAGGTTCTAAATTCTCAGAATCAATTCTTTGGAGAAATTACCCCTATTCTTAAATGAAGTACATATGTAAGGTGTATGTACATGGATATAAAGTACGTGATTTTTGTAAAAAGCAAGCATAACAGATTTGAACACATACTACACAAAATCTCCCCTATGAACCAATCAGACCTCTCAATCTTAATGGTCCAAATTTAATTTTCTAACCCCCCCCCTTCCTTCTAAATAATGGAGATTCACTTTTTGCTGTAATGGGTAAAGTATGGATTGTATCTCCCCTACTTCAGTTGATTCTGGTGGATGCCCTCTACGGATACCTCTCTATATTGGAGATTTTTTATTTTGGCCCTTACTTTGGTGATGAATGATAGATACATTGGCATCTAAACGATAGAATAGATGCCTCCTTTACAACTGTTGGCAAGTTCTTTTTTCTCAATGCATTAAATCTCATCTTGGTTATGAAAAAAATTAATGTAAAGGTCTACTTTACAGCCAATATGAGTTCTTTTTTTATTTCACTGGTCAAAAGTTTAGTGATGAATTAGATCTGAGGACTTTGGTGATGAACAATAGATAAATAAATAGATAGATAGATAGAAAGAGAGATAGATAGGCATCTTAATGAGAGATTAGATGCCTCCTTTACAACTATTGGCAATTTCTTTTTTTTCTCTCAATGCACTAAGTCTTATCTTGGTTATGGAAAAAATTAATGTAAAGTCTACTTTACAGCTAATATGAGTTCTTATTTTATTGCACTGGTCAAAATTTAGTGATGAATTAGATCTGAGGTCTTTTTCAGCTAATGCAAGTCCTTATTTTATTCCATGTGCCTTTTCTTGGTGATGAATTAAACAGAATTGTGTATGTCAGTTAATGTGAGATCTTCTACAAAAGGGTTTGGTCTTTTGTCAAAGTCAAATGGATTTGACTTCGTGATGAATTTGATAGATGGAACAAGTCTTCCTTTCAGTTAATGCTAGTCCTTATTTTATTGCACTGAGCCTTTTTTTGGTGATGAATTAGATAAACCATGTCTTCCTTTCCAACTGATGTGAGTTTAGGGGGTCTCCTGCTTGAGTTTTTTTATAGTATTTTTTAACGCCTGTCTTTTATTACAGAACCATACTCTGATTACTTCTCTATCATAGTTAAGTTTGTCCGATAATTCTGTCATCTCAGCACCTGTAATACAAAATGTGGACAAAACATTCATTACTCAATCCTAAAGCCACCTCCTCAACCAAACACTATTTCAAAATCTTAAATATCACCACCCTCCGACTTTTACCAGATCTCAAAACCAACCCTCTTCTATAAACACTTTTCTTAGTCTTAAACCCACATCCCTTGCAAAAACACTTTCCCCTGATATTCAAATTACCTCCTTTCCAAAAACCCCATTACCAAATCTTCAAAACCCCTCTCTTCCAAATAAAACTTTTCCCAAATCTTAATGACCTTCTCTCCACTAACACTTTTTCAAAATTTAAAACCACCACCCTCCCACAAACATTGAATTCCCTACTGTAAATACCCCTCTCAAACTCCCACCTAAAAATGAAAGTCAAAACAAGCTTGGGGATGATTTAATACTGAATTGTAGATTTCTCCGAGTCAAATCATGAAAACTATCTTTTGATGAGTAACTCGGTTTCCATTCAAAGTGGTATGGGACACCTGTCGATATTAATGTGGAAATTATAATCAAAATACTTTCATCAGTTTAGAATTTTCAAATATTACAATATTTGACCAAAAATGATCTTTTAAACATTTTTCAAAAGATAAAAATTATAAAAACCACAGCAGGATTCAAACTCATGACTTACAACTCTGTGGTAAACACTCTTACCCACTGTGCTATTCTGTTAAGTAACAATTTGGGGAAAGAAAAAAAATATAAAATTATACTTTATTTTATTGTTTATTTTGATAGGAAGAACGTCCCATACCACCTTAAAGATTTCTCTTCAAGAAATTATCGGTCACTTATAAATTTTTCTGTTGGCAAATATAATTATAAATTTTACTTACCTGATGGATGAGTATTTCTTTCAAAGAAATTATTCAGAACTTCGAGTGCCTGCGGTGTGAATGAGGTTCGTCGCTTGCGTTTTTTGGACGGTTCGCTGCCGATGAAATCGGTGAGATTCTGGATCCCATTTTTGTATCTCTCTTCTGCCTCCTGCATCCATCGTTCCAACACTGGCTTAATCTTCTGAGCACTCTTAGGGGTGATGTCCAACTTCTCAAACCTGAAAGTTGAGGAGATTGTGCATGGAGGATAGAGTCAGACATCAGTGATAGATAATAAAGCAAAAATAAACACAAAACAAAAAACCAACCAAACAGAACCTTAGTTTCTTATGCCAAAACTTTCAAAATATAATGCAGCAGGCAGGTATAATAATTTTTTTTTTTTTTTTGGCAAAAATTGAATAATAATGTATTTCTAACTTAAATATAAAAAAAGAGTTATTTCCCATCTCAATGTAAGGGTAAAACAAATCAATGAGAGCCAATGAGAGAGCATTTGACCCAATATGACAGGGTATAAGAAACTAAACATTAACATTTTGTGACTTACTTACATTAGTTCAGATCAATCTTTAAATTAAGTTCATTAACCCAATGTAGGACAGGTAAAATTGACTTACCTGAGATTGCTGACTGATGGACAAGTAATTTTGACTTACCTGCAGATTGCAGACTGACTGTAGGCGGGCCCCTCGGTGGCACTGAGTGCCTGACCCACTTGTGTCTGGGTGAGACCGAGCGATAAACGTCTTATTTTGAACTGTTTGGCAAACTCTTTAATTTCGTCTAAGTTGATTCCATCCACTGTTGTGCTTTCTGTGGAGTTTCCGACTGTATCTAAACACAAAGGTTTCCAAGATTGGATAAGTTAGCAGTTCATTGAACAGGATTCAATGGCAGATAATAGGATTGCTAATCTTGGTAGTATTTCCATATATCTAAGAACTTTTATGATTGATTTGATTTTCATATATAGAGTACTCTACAAATTACTGTTTCTACCTATTGGACACGTACTGGGTAGTATTTTATATGTATTTTCTTCATAAATAATTTTTACATTGAGAGTTCTCTAAAAGGTCCTGTTTCCAGGAAATTGTCTACTTCATTTGAATTTAACATAGAGAGCTCTCTACAAAGTCTTGTTTCTATCTAGAAAACCACTCAACATGTACTAGGAAGTATTTTTTATATTCAGGGAATTTTCTACTTAATTTGATTCTTGCATAAAGATTTCTCTACAAAGTTCTCTTTCTATCTAGTACATGATCTAAATTTTAACATACAAAGTTCCCTACAAGTCCTGGTTCTCTGGACTTGTCTACTTGATTTTATTTTTATAAGGAGAGTTCTCTAAAAGTTTCGATCTAGGAACTATAAGGCACATACTGGGTAATAGTTGGCTGACACTCGGGGGCAGGCCCTCGGACAGCGTGGAAACGGATGACTGGTTGTTGATTTTGGCGGACTGGGCGTTACGGATGGCCGACTGTACAGCGGACTGCACAGCTGACTGGGCAGCAGTCTGCTGAGTGGAGGCCTGGGGGAGGTGTCCGTTGGTCAGTGACTGGGAATTGTGGGAGGAAGAACTTGATGTGGTGTTGTGGGATAGAGACAGCTGGTTCAGGACCTGTCAAGTATAGCACATAGAAAAACTATCATGTATTGTTCCAGGCTTAGGGATTCCATCAAAATTCCAAAGAGTAAAAAGTCTGACCAATCAATCTACTGTATATTTTTTATGTTATGTTCATTGCTTAATTCTTCCATTTTGATCTTATATCAAATTGCACAGGGATCGACAAAACGGTTGTCTGATTTTACAGGTATTATTGAAATGGACACTGGTATGTTATGCACTGTAAGCCAAAAATGCTGATCCACTGATGTTTAAACTAGCAACTCGGCTTACCAAATAGAAAGTATTCGGTCATCACAATTTTTCAGTTATTCAAATAAAGTTAATGAATATGGGGATGTCTTCTTACTAATTTTGAGCTACCAATTTTTAGATTTGGACAAGTCAGAGTTTGAGATTAAGGGCAAGTGGATTGAAAAGCTATTGTCTATCCCTGTCGCATGAATATAAAATAGCTATTGTAGTTTCATATTCTTATTAACTGTCAAAATAATAATAGCAAGATTATAGGATACTCCTCATGCTTTATTATTGGAATTATGGGTAATTTATTAACTTAGACTTATTATTGATATGGCCATCTATCCAATATCCAAGTTTGTCAACAATACTCAGTTTGAAATTGCATTCATAAACAATAAAGAATTTGCTGTTTCTCTTTTCTCTCTGTGGATGCAAGAATTATTTTTCATATCATAAAATTGATCGCTAACTCAATGCATAAGAGACAATTTAAGCCATTCAATCCAATGTAACTTATTTGCATTAGCATTTAATATTTCATTTTTCTTTCAATGTAAGCAATAAGAATGTTTTTATATATCATAAAAATGATTTTTAACTTTGAACTAAGAATTGTGTATAAAATAAAACAAGCAATTCAATCCCATGTTTCATATTGTATTAGGCCCTCAAGGGCAGAATTAGAAAGTCCCTGACCTGAGGGCCGACTGCCAGGATTTGGCCCTGGGCCCCGGCGGCAGCAGCGGTCAGCAGTTGGGGAAGGTTGGTCAGTCCGAGACTGGAGGTACTACTGCTGGGGGTGGTGCTACTGTGTGCTTGGTTAGATCCTGTAATCAAAGTACAAAAAGTACTGACAGGACACTTCATGATAAACATCGCAGACAAATAAACAAAATTGTGCAAATCTAATGAATTACAATAACAATTACTGTATAGGAAAGTTTTTGATGAATAGGATTATATTTTTCTTTCATCTAAATTATTCTATACTGGTAATATTTCATTTTAATAAGAAAAATTGCCTAAAAAAACCAACAAACTGAGAAAATGCTTGCACCCCACAGATCATGATGATAGTCTTTCGTTTTTATTTTGTATCATAATGTAAACAGTGAGAGATAATCAGTTATATGTAAAGATATCTATAAGTCGAGAAAGTTGACTTTATTTTAGTTAGACAAAGACAAAAGAAAAGGTGATATAATGAAAGACAAAGTTCAGAATGTTCATAGAGTTATAATATAAATTTTTCCACATTCATATGCAATGAAACAGTGTCAATTATTTCTATCTATAGATCATAACAGATAAACTGATTTTAGTATTAAAACAATAGTTGAAAATAGAAATAAATTTTTAAGAAAATAGCTGAGCAGACTAATTTTTTCATGTGTAAGAAATCAAAGCATATTAATGAATTTGTGAGAATTTCAGATTTAATTTTTGGACAATAATATCAAGATTCAAATTGGAACTCCTGCACTAAAGATCAACTTATAAGCTTACCCAAACTGAAGTTTGACCTATAATCAAAACTTTAGTTTAAAGCAACAAAATTTAAAACATAATAGAATGAATTTTTAGAAAGATTCAGAACATCAAAATCCAGCAAAGATGAATCAAATTTATGAAACTAAATGTACAAATTGAAAAGGTAGTTTAAATGTATAACAACAAAATATATCGAATCAAAATTGAGTTTTCCTCAACTCCCTCAAAGAATTACCCAAAATGACCCCCCCCCCCCCCCCCCAAACCTTACAAGACTTATAAAACTTACCAGAGTTGAGGTTTAAGTTGAGTGGTTGAGTCAGGCCGGGGATTCCACCAAGGTTTGTGGCAATGATCTGTCCATTGGAAGTGGTCAGCAGTTGAATCTGGTGATTTCCACCCCCTCCCAAGGAGACGGGAATACTAATGAACTGCTGGGCCCCATTACCTGAGGGGTACAGAGATGTTTTTTACTAATGAACAACTTTATATTGATCTATCAATCAAGAAGTTTACTTCATTTAATTACAGTTGGGAACTACAGGGGTAAAAATATAAAATGGAAAGCTATTCAAAATAATATTTGCAATCCCAAATTTCTTTTTATAAAATTCAACAAGATATCTGTGAGCCAATGCCCACTAGTAATACCCCTGCTCTGATGTGAATATGCAAAATAAGCAAAGTCGACATTTAACAGGAAGTTGGCATCCAATTGGTACAAAAATAGATATCAACGTATGGCTTGCCTAAAAAAATAGTGTGTTAAAATTACAAGCAACTGCGATAAATAGTTGCTGAGAAATCTTTGACAAAATTTTGTTTGAATATTTAGGCTAAAAATAAACAAAGTCGTCATTTAACAGGAAGTTGATGTCCGATTATTACAAAAATACATCCCACAATATGGCATGCCTAAACAAATAGTGCTAAAAAAAAATGCTAAAATTGCAAGCATCTGCAATAAATAGTTGCTAAGAAAAATGCGACAGAAATTTTTGTTCTGGACAGATGGACAGACACACAAGGGTAAATCTTTTGAATTGCTGTTTTTATATATTTTTTCATCTATTGGTCAAACTGAAAGCTTGTATTCTGCTAATAAAAGAGTTATTGAACTCTTGCTACATACAAAATGACCTTGATTCCTGACCTGTGAGGAAGAACTGTGGTGCTGCCACCTGGGGTTGTCCAAACAACTGTGAAGGACTGGCTAATGACCCCAAACCTGAAGGACATTTAAATTCATCTCATTAAAAACCTGAAAATACATGAAAATTTATTCTTAAATAAATTTTTTTTATTATTTAGTTTTAATTTCTCTGTACATGTACCTGATTTGTCAGTATGACTGTCGGTCACAGAGTTACTATGGGCATTGGGAGGGTCTGCAGGGATGTGAGACATGAACAAATGATCAGTCAGCCCCCCGAGGCCCCCACTATTGGCCAGCGACACGGTTGGCATGGAGATGTTGGGCATGGTGAATACGCTGGATACCGTTGCCAATGGCGACTGCGTACTGGTTGCTGAGAGCATAACATCCTGAAAATCAGAAAGAGGTTCATATCACTGCTTAATTGTCAGAAGTGTTAACATCAAACAGGAATTTCTGTTCTTGAGAAAATAATATACAAACTAGACAGGATCTCGTTGCGAGCAACGAGTGGGTCTTCCGTTTGATTATGAATTAATGACAGAATTAAATTAATATGTTGACATTATTTTAAATCTTAAATTCAAATTCATCTAATTAGGTAAAACCATTTCAAATACAATGATTTTATAATAATCCAAAAATCTAATGAAACGCCTTCACTAAAAGCCCGAATGATTTTATGTACGACTTAACAAAACCCGGAAATGTAAAGGACGACCTAATTATAAGGTACGAATTAACAATTTTCCGAATCAGATTTAGTACGAATTGGTATATTAATTTTCTTTTAGGCTGATTTTAAGACCTGCATTGCAAAATTAAGATTTCCGGAAAAGGTCATTTTTAAACTGCAAAATCTCTGCAATGCATAGTCCGATTTTAAAACGGTTTTCAGTTTTGTATTTAGCACATAAATGTCTACAGAATGAATGTGTTTCAAAATTCCAAAAATCGAAATTTTGGAATCACTTCCGGTGACGACCGGAAGTGACGGACGACTTGTTCATATTTAAATTGGATACGTTTAGAATATATTTTAATGAAAAAAAAATCCAAATCTTTAAATTTGAAAAATTTTTAAAATGCAATTTTTCGAAAAATGCCGTTTGCGTGGACCGGAAGTGACGGACGATCATGTTTGTACCTGATGGCATCTAAGAATTCAAAAATCTATCATTCCTGAAATTTTCAATTTTCTATCCTTGATCGTTTTTGAGAAAAAGGTAGGACAAAATCACTTTTTAAAAAAAGATAAACGAATATATCGGCCGACCGGAAGTGACTTCATCAACGAAAATGTACTTGTTAGAAGAACGTGATATTCTTTATTACCTGTCAAAATTTCATAAAAATCCGTTGTACCATGTCTGAGATATTTGAGTTTAAAGAAAAATGTTAAGAAAAAAAAGAATAATAATAATAGTGAAAAATAGAGAAAAAGAAACCTAACGAAAACAATAGGGTCTTCCGTTGAAACGGAAGACCCTAATAACATTGCATGCCATCCTTAGAATAGGACATCTATTCTCACAAATGATACAACCTCAGCTTACAGACATTTCAATATAATCATATGATCAAATTAACTGTCTGCAAATTTGATGTAAATTTCTAAGAAGAATATCTTCCCAAACTTTAATAGTGAAACTAGTATTTTAATTATATACTTCTACTTTTTTTTTTTTTTTAATAAAAATCCGTAAAACATTGAATTGGAACATATAAAAATCATTTTTGATATCAAAATGTTTTATTCTTAAATTAAATCAATACATGTACAATACACTATTTGACTGTTATGATAAATCTATCATATGCTGGCCAAAAATTTTTTTCTTTGATTGTGTACTGCACTGATAACAGATTTTTTTGTGTGTATACTGAAAACAATTAGCTGTTTGTAAAGTTGTAAAGAAACTACATGTATATTGCCTACAATTAAACTATGAAGACGTACTTCAGTGTCTCCATAAATCTGCTTACAAACATAAGGTCTTATTTATAACTCATTGCTCAAAAACCAATTATCGATCTCCGATCCTTAGTAATGTTCGATAACTACAAATTATCCAGATTTTTTTTATTGGTACCATAAATCTACCTTTTATAAATTGAAAAATTTAATTAGTCTTCTAGTGTTCATATTACAATCAGTTATTCAAGGAAATGTTTGGCTTAGTGGATCCATCGCATAATATTTTGAACCCGGGTTCAATATTTCGCGGTATCAAAATATTATATGACATCGGTACAACCTTTTTTTTTTTTAAATTTGATCTCAACTTGTATATTTATTGCATTATATCCATTGTGGAAAAATTTACAATAACTTTGTAAAATGCATGGATACCATCAATAATTTTTTAAAATTTCATTTCATTTATAAAGTTTGAAGGACAAATACCGGTAATATTTTTAATGAAGAAAAGAAATACTTTGAGGCTGAGGATTGGAGAACCTTAATTTGAAGCAATTTAAAAATGTTACAATCAAATTTTTGAATCTTTTTCCAATTTGTGATTTCACTCTTTTCTTAAGACAAAAAAATATATATTATGTATATAAATGTTAGAACAAATCAGAAATCTGGTAGGTAGTTATAAATGTTAGACAAAGCTGCTGAGCTACCCTTTGTGACCCTCTCTCCCTTTTTCAATGCATTTGCAATTCATTAGAAATGTATACAATCAAAGAAATATAATCCTTTCTCAATCTTTGAAAGTTCTCTCATTGATTAATCTGTCAGAATGCCTTGTTTCTAATATTCTTTGGGAAGCTCAACATTCACGAAATTTTCTGATTCAGATCTGAATTAAAGGATGGATTAAGAAAATGTCAAAACCTCACAATCACGATATAGAGAGTAGAGAGGGAGATTAATTAGAATCGATCTAGTGGCAAACTTTGATCTAGAGAACAAGTACTTGTTAATCGGTAATCATAGACAGCATGCATTAGAACCTAATGCTTTTGAGAGAGAGAGAGAGAGAGAGAGAGAGAGAGAGAGAGAGAGAGAGAGAGAGAGAGAGAGAGATAGAGAGAGGCGGGGGGGGGGGGGGAAAGAGAGTTTTTCTAACTTATCATATACTCATATACTGGTATGTTCTTAAGCATCTCAAGATCAATTGGGGAAAAGCTGAAAACTATTGTTCAATACAGGACTAGGTACCAGGTGAATAAAGTGGTACTACTTTACCAGAATTCCTTTCCATGACTTACTGTGCATATTATGTATCTGCCTCTCACAAAATTATATCTAATAGCAAATATCACATCGATTATGTTTGCTGCAATTCTGTTTTGAATGAGACTAAGCTTTCCCTTTATCAATGAAACAAAACAAATTTTTCAGTCAAACAAAAATCAGATATACATGTTTCAATCAATTCACTCAATCAATACGTCAAAGTTTTGGAGGAAACCATCTATAAAATTATATTTTGTATTTGTCCTCTTAAACTACAGACTGTAAGAATTCAGTCTTAAGTTTGATGGGTAGCTAGGGGAAATTTCTTTCTAAATGTGCAAGAACTCAACAGAAAATTCAACTGTTAGTAAAAATATAAAATCTCCAGATTGCTAATAAAAATATCCTTGAGTTGCATATAAACTTTTTGTCAATCTGTTAGGAAGGGGCAAAACAAAGAATTTATAAATGTGGACCAGGAGTTGTAGGAGAAAGCCAGCACTTTTGTACACAGGCGTTACAGTGGGAGTGTAAAGGAATGCAATCTCTGTAAGACATCTGTATAATCCAAGAGTGTGGCTGAAGATGGTATTGATTTTACTCCATGGAAAAGCTGGAGGAATTCTGAATGTCTGAGTTGTGGAATCAATATCGGATCCTGTACTGGAATCTCCTGAAAACAATCTGTCTGCAGGGTCTCTGTACACAAAACTCTGAATCCACTGCTAGAACTTATGACACAACTCATATTTATCAACTGTCAAGATTTAACCACATACTTCAAATAATGAAGACTCATCTGAATCCAGGACCAAACTATACATATTAAACATCAACTTTCAAGCTTACCCCCCAGACTTCTTCTACATTCATTTCCCAGAATCTTGATTTTTTTTAAGGACAAAAATGTCATAATTTAAATTTTTCAAAAATTGTTATTCATCATATCAAATTGACTAAGATATTGTTGTTATATAGTTATATGAGGCCTAAAAAAAAAGTGTGTTTAGGGTAACACTGATGAAAAAATTAGGTTAGGTAGGTAGGGATTTTTTTTTATTTTATCATATTTTTTTCTGCATGTGGGCATATTTAAAATTACCTAGGTTTTTAATGGAAATGATATGAAAATCATAGTCAGATAAAAAGTTAACAGACATCTGAAAATGGTAGGATCGGGGCATTTTTGTAGGTTAGGTCGGGTTACCCTATACACACAATATTTTTTTTTAGGCCTGACAATATGGTAACAAGTTTACTTCAATTATATTTGGAATCAGACTCAATAGGCTCATATATCATATGACAGTGTTCAAACATTGCAAAGAGCTTGCCTTGTTCCTCACTGTGTATTGCAAAACAAAAATAAAGTTGATGCCAAAAAACAAGAAACAAAAACTTACATGTGTTGGCATGTTTAATATATATACACTGTATATACTTTGATAATTTTCTCAATATTCCCCAAAATTATACAAGTTATTTAAATTCTAATGGCCCCTACCCCTGTACCAAAAAAGTGGTGATAGAATCCTTCACACATTGTGGGATGTGGAAGTGAATGGGAAATACACGCAAAAACTGTAGTGGACCGACTCTTAAAGTTATTCATTTAGTTCTTCTTAGAACTCAAATAAATGAATTTACAGTACTTATGTTTCCTACTTTGCAACAATATATGGCACCTCAACAACACATTGGTCATTAGAGTAAACAATTTGTTGGGAATAAGAATTTTTTCACTCTAATTCAATCAAATCACAAAGACATTAGAACTGAAGCAAATATCAAATGATAAAACCAAATCCTTTAATTTTAATGAAATAACATTCATTTGAAAATCCTATCTACATTTTAAAGCAAGCATGATGAAAATAAGAAAATACACATTACTCTAATAATTATGTTAAGAGTTATCAATAATATTACATTAATATTACAGTGTAAATATTTGTGAAAAAACTTTCATGAAAAAAAATTATGAATTCACCAAAAATTTCAAATAACATTACTATGCTGCTGATTGTAAAATGACTTGGAAGTAGAAGAAGTAGAGGAATCATGAATATATCCTATAACATTCCTATACTGACAGTATATTAAACATTGTAAATACCTGGCAGTGAATTTTATGCTGCGGTTACTCTCCATTATCTGACTGTAATATCCACAAACAAATACCTCCCTCGGATGAGCAGCCATTTTAGCCCACACAACATGAACATCCCAGTCCACATTTATATACCAAATTTATCAGTACATAATCACCCATCTCATTACAGAGCCTCAATTATTTTCATTTCATTTTCATTTTAAATGGTCCACATAAATATCTTAATTTATATAAATACATAATAAAGCCATAAAAAGAGTTGTCATAGTTACACACTATACAGGGTATAAATTCTGTACTTAGTAGTGTGATAAGATTTGGTGTCCCCAATTTGCACCTTGTAATCCTTTGAGTATCTTCAGAAGAGAGAGTGTGTGTGAGTGTGTGTCCATGCTGATGTTAATAGGATGATAATGCCCAGTTGGCTCCAATATTAACATAGAATTTTCTAATGAGCTACCTTGCACACCTGTTTAGAAAATGCTAAACAATGTACATACATCACATAAATAATACCTCACCTGTGGTAGCAGCAAGCTTCACAGATGGACTCACTCTTGCAGCACAGGAGTGCTTTTCAGGGAAGAGACACTTTGACCAAGCAGAAATTCAGAAAAGAAATAGAGGAATTTTCATGTTTTAGACGTTTTAGATGAAGCTTAGGAATTTAGCTGAATCAAACTGTGAGGACTTAACTTTTTGGGAGAAGGGGGGTGGGGGCCAAAAGTTGTGATAGGGGGACCCAGAGCTACAAAGGTGTTGGGGAAGTTACTGACCTGTTTGATGATGGCAGTCTGGGCCAGCTTGGCGGGGTCGGGTTTGGTCTCCCCATTGAGTGACTCGGTCACGGTTCCTTCGTCATTAGAGTCCCCATCCATGCTGTCTCCCCGGTAAGATAGGGAATCCTCGGGGGGGACTACCACTACGGGCGCCACGGTTACGACCTCCAATCACACACACGCTGACCTCCCTATGTCACGGTCCACCTGCCTGTCCGTGCACTTGATCTGTTTTTCTTGCACAAAGTTTAAAGTTTTTTTCAAACTTTCTTTGCACTAAAATTTCTCCTTCGACATCACTTGGGAAATCCAAATTTTGTATGCTTCACAGCCCATTTAATCTACAAAAGTTTAAAGAAATATAATTCTTTTGAATTTCAAAATATCAAAGATTAAAAAACAATTTTACCAAAAAAAAACCCAACAAAAAGTCTTTCCAAAATTTACAACTATTAAGCACTGGAAATAAATATATAAAATATTTTTTTTTCAATATCCAATAAAAAAAACCTGCAAGAAAACCTTGTGCAAAAGTTCACGAAAACTTTTAATTAATTCAGAATTCTGAGTCCTCATTAAGCATTGAATTGTAATAAGTAGTCGCTGATTACGATATTATGATGAGATGACGGGTTAGTCCAGCATACATCAGAATTATAATGACACTGCAGCACAGAGCTGCTGCCTCAGAAATCCAGCTCGCGTTCTATTGGACCAGCTGAACAACATTATAGTCTATTCCCAGAGAGAGAGAGAGAGAGAGAGAGAGAGAGAGAGAGAGAGAGAGAGAGAGAGAGAGAGAGATGTCTTGTATCTTGAGATGGTATTTAAGGAGCTATTATAGAAAATATTTATATATTTCAAATCTGTTCATGCCTATATTTGGCTAAATGCGATATAGATATATACAGAGAAAGAGAAAAAGAAAGAGAAGCTTCAGAATTTGTTACATTTTTGGCTATAATATATGAAAAAGTATTTATTATCATAAAAACAAATTTTACTTTTGGATAAAAGTTTCCAAGAAATTTCAATAATATTGGTAGCATTCAAATAAAAAAAATTATTACAGGATTTATTTATTATCATAAACGAAATTATGGCACCAGGATAATTAATTCCCATTATAATTCTCCACCATCTTCAAAGCAACAACTGTTTAATGGAGTCCTGCAATTATCCTAGAGCGAGCCTAGGCTGTGTGTGATGAATCAAGTAAAATTCCTCATATCATGCTCAAATCAAAACTGTGGCCCTGTGCTATTGATTTTTGGCTTGAAATGCATTTTCATTGCTTTTTTCCTTGATCGGAAAACTCATCCAGGCTTCATAAATGTACATAAATTAGACAATCAGTCAGTAATTAGTGTCGCAGACTGCTGCCATTGTGCAAATATTCTGAATTATTGATCTCTCTTGGAGGAGAAACATAAATTGCTGCCTTAATCATGTTGTAATGTCTCCGAATCTTTAACCGCGGAATAGGAGACTTGAAGAGAGAATTTAGCCTCTTCCTTTTATCTTTCTGTCCCCATAAATTCCTTAAGTTTCTTTTTCCTTTTATAGCACCACAAGTTTCTGTATTCCGTTGCTCAAATAGATAGTACAAAAACATTGACTTGTTCCTATTCACCCTCCTTAGACAACAATAGTTAATCAGTGGGTATAGTACAAAACCAGAATATATAGAGTACCTTAGAAATCAATGATTGCACAACCCATTATCTATAAAAGGAATCTTTACACCTGAAATGTATAAATACACACAACGATAATTAGCATATTGAACAATAACCACTGCTAGCAATTCATTCTGTTATTCAAGCCCAATGTTGCAAAAGTGACTTAATTAATAATTAATAAACATAATTTTCCAAGATGCAATGTATTTATTATAACCCTTTTTTTTCATATCTTAACTTTTTTTTTTTTTCATCTACACCAACCCTTGCTTTCTATCTGAGTACCCCCATTGCTGGCCCCCTTTATACTACGGTACCCTCTTGAAGGTCCCCACACCAAATGAGATCCAGTAATGGTATTGATTGGGATGCTTTTCAATACTAATACACCCTGGCTCTATAAATCTCCTGAGACATGGTTCAGTATTGATTATTCCTACCAATTTTATGCAGAAATTACTAATCAGGCCACACAAAGGCGGCTCGCAGACTGTGTTTCCGCAATTTTTATTATTATGAGGCAAAAGGTTTTTTCAGGTCTCTCTCTCTCTCTGACGGTCTCTCTGTTCTTTTTTCTCTTCAATAATTCAGTCTCGGTTTGAAATGAATCACTGGTTACTATGGCAACAGATAGCAAGAGACTTCCAGGCATTTATCATACATATTGAGTACAATCAGACTTTCATTACCAGACCAATAAAAATTTCTGTTTTATGTGGAACAACAGTCGCAACACAAAATTGTTGTAAATCTTATTATACCTAAATCTTATAAACCTAAGTTAAATTAAATCCAACCAATAGTACAAAATATATCTCCCAATCTGACACTTTTTAAATTTCTATTATATTGCATCCAATCTTTGCAATGCACACATAAAGCTTTGAAAGAGAATTCATGATTCAAAAATATGTAATAGGATACAAAACATTTTTTTGCTTTCGTGATGGAGATGGAATTGTAAGATAATGAAATATTTCTGTAACTGCAGGGATTGGTCAATATACATCAGATGTCAGAATACACAGGTTCTGGGATAGAGAGGTTCCACTATATCATTACATATATTCAGCAGATAATGTTGCCTCTTCATCCTGTAAAAAGGGTTCTTTTTAAGGAAAACTAGAAAATCATGATATCCCGCACAAGCGGAAATAACACTTTACACATCGATGGGATTTGTATGGTTATATAGGCAGATGGTTTTTTGGGTGTTTTTTTTTTTATATACTGTGTCCAAATTTTTGTGTAATTTATTTTTTTTCTAAACTGATTTTTAAAAATTGGAATCAAAACACATCTGGCTGGATATTTAGAGGAGCAGAAAGGGACTGAAATTGATTAAACATATATGTGGTCCACTTTTTGTTCCGGCTGACTGTAAAAATTACAAACTTTTCCAGCTTGTACCATACGTATCTCACACATACAATAGGGCTAACAGACAAAACTTCATATTTTTATTAAATATTTAAGGACTAGCTTTATGAACCAGTTGCAATTTAAAAGTTACTAATCTTGAATCAGTTTGATGTTGCAACTGGATATATTTTCATTTTTTGTACATGTATTAACTGTCAACCCTCAATTGCATATGAACATGCATAAGGATTTTTATTTCAAAACACGGAGGGGGTGTATAGAGCATCGTATCTTTTTTGGGGGTAATATTTTTTAGGTCAAATTTCACTACAATTTTTTACACTGCCCCTAAAAGAATTTCATATAAAAGCTGGAAAAAAATGGGGGGTAGGGGGAGGTCACCCCCATCCTCCTGATGCAATGTCCATGTTAAATATGTTTACATTTTTCATTTAAGCATTGAATGCTTATTTTTGGATGTCGTTGGTCCTGTAACACACCAAGCGCTGCAGACAAATTGAATACCGCGCATTAGCGCGGTATGATAATTTGTCTGCACCGCTTGGTGTGTTACAGGACCGACGACATCCAAAAATAAGCATTCAGTGCTTATGTTTATATTCATACTGATGTCTATTTGTATGAAATATATGTGTATTGTCGCTGTAAAGCTATTATATACGCTCTCAGTCAGGGATTTGAAACATACATGGAACAGCCATATTAACATGTTATTTAGTTCGCTTCCGCCACTAAACATATAGTACCAGAAACTTTGTAGAGAAAAATCTTTTTTATTAAGGAGTAGATAAAATTTAATGATTATTTTTCAAAAAGACATATCAAATTGGTTATGTAAGATTGAACGTTTCATTTATTATAATCTTATTACAAAAATAAATACACATACACTCAAAACATGTGAAGACGTTAGTTTCTGTGCTCAAGGCGCATGAATTATCAAAGTGTATTCATAGAAAATTGAACGTCATAGATTTCCAACGCAAACATAAGGGGAAATATACACTGAATGTAAATATATAGATATAGAGTTGTAAACAGTCAGCCTGTTTATTGTTCACAAATTAATTAAGGTTTACTACCGATCTGTCAGTGGTATAAAAAATGTATGTAATCTATAAACGCAAGTGCCTGCATATTTATTGGTATATACGGTGAACTCGCCTTACACTTTTCGTCATGATGTACGTTACTTAGTCAATCCGGGTTCTTGGTTACTCCAATCTGGAAAGTTCTTTCCATCAAAACTAAAATCTTACATTCAAGAAACAAATTGGCTCGTCTTATTTATTCAACATTATTTTGTCAAATCTTAATTTCTATGGATAATCTAAATAAGTTCTCGTTATATATATATATATATATATATATATATATATATATATATATATATATATATATATTCACTCTTTACGTAATTATTCAATATTGTTTCAATGCATTCATAAGTTCTATATATTTTGATGCAAACTCCCACTGACCTAGATCCGCCAAAGTGTGTCCACCACCTTACTCTCATTTTTGCTATTTCAGACTTGTTTATCGAAAATGAAAGTAGGCTTTTACTTAATTTCACAATAATTACTCATCAGATAAAATTCATTTATAGTTTAATGACAGCAACTTACATGTGTTGCAATACCAAAAGTGTAGGCAGTATGTAACTCTGGTGCAGGCATTTCATAGTTTAGTAGCAAAATGTCTTCATTTATAAGTATAGATGTCACCAATGATAACATTGAAATTTTCAGAGAAATTATTTGTATGTAATTTACAAATTGGTCTAACTTAGTAGATCAGTGAACACCGACCAGCAGATCTCAAGTTTGCTTGTGGCTAGGACCTCTGTTTAAATGAATTGCCATGTTTTCTGTTTTTAATGATTTTTTTTTTAATTTTTTGTTTTCAAAACTATACACATCCAATAACACATCAACAGTTTGAGTTGATTTGAGAAACTTATATACAAAACTTTTTAAAGACTTAGCTTTCATCTATTTTTGTTTAAATATAAGTTCATTTAACTATCACATTAACCAAAGTCATTTCCCTTTGTGGAGTCAATTACAAGTCGGTCCAGAGCACTGTGTGGCCCAGTATTTCTATATATCTCACACACTAGCTACCTTAGTTGTTTTTTTTTTTATGATATTTGTGATGAGTTCACTCAATGTTAGCAATGTTACAATGATAGACTTTTGGGGTTAAACCAGACAGATACGAAAGAAAGAGTGTGTGGTCATCCCTGCTCTTGATCATCACTGTAACCTGAGGTACGATATTGAGTATGCAGTCATCCCTGCTTGTTTGGTGTTTGTTAAGTTAAATCCTTCCCCTAGCCATGAGGGGGCATAGTGCCGATGCTTATCCCTGGTTTCAGCGAATGAAAGTCCTTGGCTCCCCCTGAATGGGACATCAGTGTATCGCAGGTTAACCCCCAGTGTAAGCCAGTACCCAATTCCATCTGGTTGGACTGAGACAATGTAAGTAAAGTGCCTTGTCTAAGGACACAATGTGTGAACATCACCAAGTGACCATTTTGGGGTTTGAACTAGAGACCTTTGGGTTACTGGCCTTACACCTATGACCACTGAGCCATGTGTTCCATTGGTGGTGGTGGTGGAGCACTAGTGTGTGGTCATCCCTGCTAGTGTTCTGGTCTCTCTAGCGCTGATTTGATTTGAGAAATTTATATACAAAATGAAATTGAGATTGTGCAGGTGTGCAATCTTCCCCTTGCACAACACATCATCCCTAGTATAGGTGCAGTGAACAAGTATGCACTTGCAAATAATCAATCTGGGCTATCCCATTCTATCTTGGATATGGGCCTGCAAGAAAATATGGGCATGCAGTGATCCCCTTGCATGTGTAACAGAAAGGGAGAAATAATGATGGACCAGACCAGGATTTGAACCCCGGCCAAGATAGCTCAGTTTGTAGAGCACCTGACTTGAGATTCAGGGGGCCCAGGTTCAAATCTTGATCTGGTTCGTCATTATTTCTCCCATCCCATTACATTTGGTGCTGTGCCAACCCCTGGAACTAACAGGTTAACTCCTGCCAAAGGAAAAAACCTGGGGATACCGGTATATCTTCAAGGACGATGATCATTTGAGGAGGGGGAAGGTGACAGAACCAATTTGAATACCAGCGCAATGAGTTGGTAGAGCACCTGACTATAGATTCTAGGGGCATGGCTATGGGTTCAAATCCCTGTCTGGTCATTTTATTATTTCTCCCATCCTATTACATGTTATGATCTGTTTGTCCTTGTCAACTTCTCCAAGTAAAAAGAAATGATATCTCAATGAAAAAATCTGGGATATTTTACTTTCATTGATTTCAATTATATTTCTTTCAAAGAAAGGTGTATTTTCGCATTAAATCATCAGAAAGTGACAGAACAGTAACGAGGGACAGACTATAGAAATGCATGGGAACTGTTTCAAATCGCAAACTTTTTTGTTGAATTTTGTACACTAGACTCAGTCAGAGAAGCAAAACTTAGAATGGGTGACATACTAAATGCAAGGTATAATTAATGTTTATACATTGTAATTGCATGTATTTACTGTATTTAGAAATTTAGGTTACCATGGTTACAAACTTAATTGTTTTCAAATATTGAATGAATGCTGAATACACCTAATCAAGTTAAAGGTGACAGCCAAACTTGAATTTTACAGAATTTATAGATAATCTAATGTGCAAAGGGTCATAATAGATATATTTGTTTGAATTGTTCAATTACAAATTCCTATATGAATATTTAAAAATCTAACTGTCATTGCCACACATTTATTCAATTGACAATAATATATATATATATATATATATATATATATATATATGCAAAAACAAATAAAAAAAAGTACATGATAAATAGAATATAAATATTGAATTTTAAAAAAGTTACAATGTAATTTCTTTCTTATAAATCAAACAAACATAATGTTACAAACATGATGAAGGTTTCTTAAATATTTGAGGGAATTTTTGCAATTTCAAACCAGTAATCAGGCACCAGACCAGTATCATATATAAATATCAACATGATCAAAATATAAAATAATCATGACCCCCAATAATAAATTATCTTAAGAGGAGGAGAGGTCTATATATTATGATAATATTTTCTTATTTTCCAGGAAATGCCACGCGACTTTTCACCACCGCCTAACATTATGAAGGTTTTTTTTTCTAAAATCGCCGGTGCTTCAGCTTCATCAACCAACTTCGCATCCAGCCATCTTTGAAAAATCACAGACAAAAACAATCGATTTTTTTCCGCCGATTTCGATCCAAACAAAGAAAACATACAATATATGTTTGTATCATTTCTTATGAGTAAATATATACTTAATATATTATCCGTACTTATAAATTATGCTAATATTTTTTCATAATATATGAAAATGCATCTTTTTACATCGCAAAATTACCTACCGTGGATATTTTTACACATCACTAAAATTGACCTACCTTTTTTACAAACACTTCGTAATCTTCATCTCCGATGGTTCAATTATTTTGACATTTGCAAATATAAACATTAATTTATGCCGGGAAAACGTATCTATTATAAATTATGCTAATGAGTCCTCCCTACATAAATATTACAACGACTTCGTACTGTGCTGACCCGAAAAAAGTAGTTCCAGTTTTCGGAATTGATGCTAAATTTGGAAACAACTCTATCCTCGGCTATCAAATTTCCCGAATTACGTCATATTCCTACAGAGGTGCTTTTACTTTTGCGGGAAAAAGAGGGAAACAGACAAGGTCTTTTGCAGAATTACACACCAGTAGACTGGTTGCATATAATGTTAAATTTGAGTATTCTTATGAGTAGAATTAACAATTGAAATTGACGTTACAAAATCATTCCACCCTGTTCACTCAGTTCTCCCTGATGAAATTTATACACAAAACAAAAGAGTTCCATATAATAATAATGGTTTCTATTTTTCTTTAACGACTTTCTTATAATTTTTTTGGATAATGACTAGCTCGATTGGTATATACCATATCATTACTAATGATAATCCGATGCAAAATCATTTATTTGCTTGATATATTTAAGCACTCGTAACTTCTCGGGGATTTTCTATGCCGATACATAATCTCCAAGTATTTCCGAGTCAGGTCATGTGACATTACAAAATGGCGACTTCCACCTCTGACGAACCTCAAGTCGATGTAAATATATATTTATTTACCATATTTCATGATAAATATATGCATTTATTGTCAATTTGAAGAAAGTATTTTCATTTTGCAGAAATCGGAGGATGAGGAGGAGACAAGTAGCGAAGAGTCAGAAGAGGTAGGTCAGTCTAGGAAGTTGAAAACATGTTCCTTCGGTATATATCCGTATGTTCGAAGCTTTCCAACAGTGCAGTTAAGATAATGAGACAAAACCTGAATAACATAACGTCAGAATTATGCATAACCATTGACTCTTAGTGTATGAGACATGTGTATACGCTGTGTGTGTCATATTTTTAAGGACTGTGAGCCAACACTTAAGTATGAAAGGATTGGAAATGACTTGAAGAACAAATTGTTGTCCAAGGACTGTGTCAGCTGTCTCGCAGTGCATTCCAAGGTAGGATCAGGAAATAAGATTTATCCATACTTCATATATCTGATAAATAAACAAAAAATTAATTTGATACATGTATGTTTGTCGATAGAACTGGCGGGCGAAGTGTTACATATCAGTTTAAAGAACTGGGGTTTACTCATATAAAAAAAAAAGTTTTGAATGAATTATTTATTTTTATTTCTGTTTCTGAATTATATACTCTAGCTACCGGTATAGATATCTAAACAATAATGCAATTAAGTTCCCATTTGATTGAAAAGAATTTCAATCATTATTAAGTGTCATCCACAAATGAATAAAGAGTGATTTTACTTGAGAAATTTCACAAACATGGGTGTTCATTTTGCCATCACATTAACTTTGTTTACTTTTTGATGATATGAAAAGCAGCTATTAAGAATTTACCTACTGTACAGATGAAATGAGTTATTTCTATTCTTAGTTTCTGGTGGTTGGAACCCACTGGGGAATGATCCATATTTTTGACCATGCTGGGAATGCAATCAGAGACAAAGAGATAGCTGCTGTAAGTATGAGTATGTAAAGAGACAAGTACAGTACTGCTTTTGCTGGGATCATATATCGTGCTATCAGCCTACAAAAAAATTTGGCTAAAGTGTGTTTACATCTTAGCCAGAGTTAAAAGAAATGCCATATATTCCTTTAACACACTAGTCAGAATAGGTAGAAATTCTCTCAAACTAGAAAATCAAATTAGAATTTTTAAGCAACATATATGTCTGAACATAAGAATTAGGAGATTTATTTATTTTGATTGATTTTGAGATATCTGCAGTGAGATGAGTATGTAAAGAGACTCTGCTTCTGCTGTTGTCAGAAATCAGGCAAATGGTTGTTACATGTAACACCCTAGACCAGAGCTAAAAAAATGATATATATTTCTTAAACTCACTAGCCAGAACTAGTAGAAATTCCAAACTAGGAAATCAAATTAGGAATTTTCCCATATGACAGGTGCTTGCTATGTAATGCTTACAATTCATGATAATTGAATGCTATGCATTGAATTTTTATTTGAATGCCATGAGTTGAATTTTAATTTATTGATAATATGCACTTCTATTTTAAGCACACAACGACAGTGAACCAGCTGAGCATTGATGACCAAGGCGATCACATTGCTAGCTGTTCCGATGATGGCAGGGTAAGTATGACTTACTTTATAAAACTGACATCTAATATTACTCTGCTTCCCTGTTTAAAATCTGACTATCCTTAATTGTTGAATAAGTATATAGAATTCGTGATGGCTTAAATTTTGTGCATTTCATTGGATACCCTTCACCCAACGTGTGAATATGTGAATAAAGTCTTTAGTGTATTTACATACACAGAGTAAATCTGCAAAATTTTATACCCACAAACCTTAAGAAAATTACAATCAATAAAAATGCCCCTTTCCCTTGAAATTTTAACAATTTTACAGTAACCTTAATCTCAGCGAGATTTGTCCTGACTTTAGTAAAAATTTTGACTAACTTTTCCTCCAACTTCAAAATTTTTCAGTCTCAACGAATCTAGCTGAGATTGCAGTGACCTTAGTCCTAGCTATTTCAAAACAAATTTCATGTGCCAAATCAAGCAATTCTAGATCTGCCTTCCATATTTTGTTCATGTCATTAGTGATACTTGGACATAAAATTGATTATAAGCAATGTATACATGTGTATGTAGGATTTTATGTTACTTAATAGGTGATGATCTCAGGATTATATACTTCTGACAACAACCAGAGCGTGAACTTTGACCGGCCAGTCAAGGCTGTTGCCATAGATCCCAAGTTTGGCAAGCATGGTAGTGGGAAGAACTTTGTTACAGGGGATGACAAGGTGAGAGAGAGAGAGAGAGAGAGAGAGAGAGAGAGAGAGAGAGAGAGAGAGAGAGAGAGAGAGAGAGAGAGAGAGAGAGAGAGAGAGAGAGAGAGAGAGAGGAGGGGGAGGGAGAGAGAGGGGAAGGGAGAGAGAGAGAGTGTACAGAGAGAGAGAGAGTACATAACACAGAGAGAGAGAGGGGGAGGGAGAGAGTGTACAGAGAGAGATAGAGAATGACAGAGAGAGAGAAAGAAAGAAAGTACATGACAGAAATACAGATAAAGATACAGTGACAGAAAGAGAGAAAGGGAGGAAGAAGAGAGAGAGAGAAGCAGACAAGAGGGAGGCAGAGAGAGAAAGAAAGAAAAAAGAAATAGAAAAATGAAGAGGCAAAGAATGAGAGAGAGCTTACATATATACAGAAACTGAAATAAATAAATGAGTATGAAACAGCAGATATAAGAGACAAGAAAGGAAAACAGAAATATCAGACAGATGCGTAATGAAAACAGGAGAGAAGTGAAAAGATATAAACATTTATGAAAAGTGGGAAATTCTATTCAATACTGTTTGCATTTTTGCTTTGTTCTTGTCAGTTGGTCTTGAAAGAAAGAGAAGTCTGTCCATTAACACTTGTTTTCTTTCTTCTACAGTTGATCCTGAATGAGAGAGGAGGCCTGTTTAACAGACATAAGTCAACCCTTCTACATCAAGGGGAGGGACTTATCCGCGAGATCAAGTGGAAGGGAGAATTCATCGCCTGGACTAATGACCATGTGAATATTTAGTTATACTTCTACATGTAGTTGTACATGTACTTAGAGCAATTCTGTAGATTTACAATTAAATGCAATAAAACATTATTTGCAAGAAACACCCCTAGCATAATTTATAAAATCTTGAGCTAATATTTTTCTGACAGTTGTGAACTCTATGAAATTATAAAAATAGGTGTAGTTTATTTTTATATTTTTTCTCATGATTGATAAAAAATGCAGAAATGACATGTAAGCACTTGCTTGAATTAAGAAATCTATTGTTATATCTGAGCATCCAATTATAAACACCTTCTTTAGATTTCCTTCACCCTTTCACTGTTGAACTTCTCTTTCTCCTGATGATAAAGAGGCATTTGATTAAATCTTTTCTTTGATAGTTGCACATGCAATGCTAGTACATGTAAGTACTAGTCAATCAGTTTTAAGAGTTCTGAATGGTCATGACCATTTTTAGGCTTTATTTACCTCCTTTAGACGAAGAGCTCTGTATAAATATATAGAAAATTGTTCAATTTTCAAAGGTAAAATATTTTGATTTTTTCTTTTCTAAATTATAGTTTATGGCTCAAAATATCATCATAATTAAAAGTTTAAGGCGAATCTGATGGTTGATTTGTTGACCACCCATCCGCCTTTATTTGGTCGTATGATTTGCCGAGGAAGCTGTTTATTGTTTTTAACTCTATACAATTTGACTGATTTCAGGGGGTGAAGATTTTTGACATGAGCTCCAGGAGTAGGATCACATTTATCAGTAAAGATCACAGGTAAGCACAAAATCATAGGTATATGCTTAAATTAAACTAACAAGATCACAGGTACATGCAAAAATGTACAAGATTACCTGTACCCGGGTAATATAATAGGTAGGTACATATTGCATTCTTAATAACATTTCACAAAAATAAACTCCATGTGAACATTTTAGAGCAAGTATGATACAGTACTTAGCCAATTCGGTACATATCACGATACCTGAGATGCAATACGATACATAACATGATACATTGCAACTCAATGAAAACATGAAAAAGGGTTTAAATTTTATTCAATTTGTCAAAGTGTTACTCCATAGTTATTCAATTATATTTCAAATGAGCATTATTTACACCAAAAATGTGATAAATGCATGTTATTATTATTATTCAATGTATATACATGTATGTAAAATTTACACAATCATGTAATTATGTCTAAGATTACTCCTGTTTTATCCACATGTATTAGTATTAATTTGCAATTAAAAGGTTTGTTCCACTACCAGGGTGGAGCACATGGCTCAGTGGTCATGGGCGTTAGACCAGTAACAGAAAGGTCACTGGTTTAAACCCCGCTGTGGTCACTTGATGTTGTTTGTTGTACACTTTATCTACATTGTCTCAGTCCACCCAGCTAAAATTGGGTACCAGCTTATGCTGGGAGTTAACCTGCGATGGACTACTGTCCCATCCAGGGAGAGTCAAAGACTCTCATCCACTTAGCACCACGGAAACAGGGGATAAGCACCAGCCTTTTGTGCCTAATGCCATAGAGAAGGATTTAACTAACTAACCACTACCAGTACATGATTGTAAATTTATTGAAATTTTGCTTATTATAATTTTTTATTTCTGTTCCTATTGTTAGCTATCGACCTGACCAATACAAATGCAATATGTGCTGGAAGGATGGCCATACACTGCTACTGGCTTGGGCAGACAAAGTGAAAGTAAATACATTTATGATGACATCTACAAGGGTTGATCAAAAAGTAATGTCAGAGATGCGATAAAATTATGAATTCGATGTGGAGATGTCACGTATACATGTATATGTATCATATTATAAGCATTAATATCTTTTTAATTAGCATTCACTGAAATTTAATCAATATTTAATTCGAATTAAAATTTTGGTTAAGAAAATTTTGAAGTATCATTTTATATAAAATAACGCCCATGAAAAGTGCAGTGCCTAGTGTGACATTACTTTTGGATCAACCCTTGTAGTATTTGTGGCTATATGAATATTAGGGTCTTAAACTAAACATTTTGCGCAAATGACGATAAGGACTCTACTTATTTCAGCTTGTGTAAAGTTGTTTTTAATGACATTTAATACCTGTATATGTACAAGTAACTATGTGTATAGAATTTACTGTAGGTCTCAACCCTAACTTTAATGACAATTGACATTGAAAACTCCTCTTTCAGGTGTGTAAAGTCAAAGAGAGAGCAGAAAGAGATGTGAGGGACCTACCCCAAAGATATGTGGAAATCAGTAAGTTATAGATGTATAGATGTTACAGTGATTAGTAAGTTACATGTTTTATATAAATGTAACAGAAATTAGTAAGTTACATATCTTGTATAGTTTTAACAGAGAATATATAACGTACTTGTTTGTAAAGCTGTTATATAATTTTGTAAAGCTGTTATATAATGGAACTCACATGACAGTTTGCTACAAGTTATAGATATTGTATAAATATTAACAAGTTACGCATGTTGTATAGCTGTTACAGAAATCATTAAGTTACATGTACATTATTGTATCATTTTGTAAAGATGTAAAACAGATTTGAATTCATACAGTTACATAATTATATTATGCATTTTGCTTGAATGTTACATAAAAAATTAGTAAGTTCTAATAGTTTTAATAGTTACGGTACATAAATGTTATAGCAAATAAATTTTCAAGTTATATGACTAATTGTATTGTATAGTACATGTAAATAATTTTTTGCATGTACGGGTTTTCTCAGGCACACCAAAAGTAGACTCGCAAGGCAGTATGTGTGCCTTGACCTTTGCATGATTTGACTTTTAATTGCCTTAATACTTTAATATCAATTTAGAAATGTAACATAATTATGATTTGATCCGTTCTCTTTTCAGCGGCCATGTTTACGATTGATTCCTTTGCCTGTGGGATTTCCCCACTTGGGGATAGCCTGGTCATATTGACTTTTGAAAAGGAATTGCAAGAGGAGGTAACTCTAAAAAAAAAAAGCAATGCTGTGTTCTACAGCATGCTTTCAGCTCACTCTCAAGATTTTCTTTTATCAAAGTATAATATAATTCTAATTTCACTTTTATCGATGTTCAGCTATTGTACTGTAGGAAAACAGCTTCTCATGTTAGGATTGCCTTTGTTCAGTAAAATAGTGAATTAACTAAGAATTGAATGTTAAGCATTACAATAACTGATGTTTTGCTGTTTTAGCATCAGTAATGGCATTTAGGTGACATTTATTATAGAATTGCTTTTCAACTTGCTTGATTGCCATTAATTAATATGCAACAGGGTCAGATATAAAGCATTCAGTGCTTACTATATCATACCAATAGACAGCAAGTCAAGGTCTTTATTTGAGAATATATTCCTTTTTTATGCTTACCGCATCTTAATTAACTGTTTTTTTGGTTGCAAGGGAAACAGACAGGTTTCCAAGCGACCCCACCTGCTGATAGTTGAACCACACATGGAGTATTTTGAGGAGATTTCTAACGATGCTCTGACAGTGCGTGGATTCCAGGAGTACAAACCCAGCGACTACCACCTCGGTAAGAACCTATGAACAAGGCTCTGTTAATTACTTATTACTGTATTCCTTATTAAAAGTGAAGTAATATTCAAACAAAATCTCAATTTTATTTTTCTGAAACATGTGAAGATAAAATTTTGGCATTTGCAATTTAATATTCATGTAATTTAATGCAAAATGGCATAATTTTGGAATTAATACTCATGTAAAATAAGGAATCTGCAGTATCTATTTTTCTCAGGAAATGAATTAAGCAGGGCATTGAAATTCAAGGTATTGTTAGGAAAACAGTCAAGGAACAGCCCTAGTTAATGTCTGATGCATTTACAGTGAATCATTTTATAGTTTGTGCTCAAGTCTATAAAGTTTTGTGACAACCCTCGTAGATTCATTTAGGAGAAAGAATCATCTCCCATTGGTAAAAAAAAAAAAATTAGTTATATGACATTTATTTTGATCACTCCATTGAAATACTCAGTCAGTGATGTAGAACAACATTTTGGTATTGAGTAATGATTTCATTATGTATCATCAAAGTTCAACTTGATCAGCTACGTGTAATACACAGGGAATACAAGATTTGATCTCATAATTTAAGATCATCATCCTCTAATGGAGCACTAAATAGATTGAATTGACTACATGTATGTTTCAGAGATATTAGTCTCAGGTTGGTGTTTCTACTTGACCATATTCCACACAAATCCCTCCCACTCTGCCCTCTACACTTGTTCCCAACCAATCATCACATGTATAGTCAAAAAAGAATAGCCAAATGAAAGTCCAAATTATTGCATATGCAAACAAACCACAGCTTTATTCAAAATAACACTACTTCTATTATAGAGAGAGAGAGAGAGAGAGAGAGAGAGAGAGAGAGAGAGAGAGAGAGAGAGAGAGAGAGAGAGAGAGAGAGAGAGAGAGAGAGAGAGAAACAGAGAGACAAAAAGAGAGAGGAGGAAGAGAGGAGCAAGCAGATAAAGAGAGAGGCAGAGAGAGAAAGAACTAAGAAAAAAATAAAGAAAAAAGAGACACAAAGAAAGAGAGAAAGAGAGAGAAAGTTGAGGGAAATCATAAATTAAAGTAGCACTTGAGAGAGTTATACATATACTGAAACATGAGAGAAGGAGAAAAACAGAGAAATCAAAGTAAAATTGAATTAGAGAGAGAGAGAGAGAGAGAGAGAGACAGACAGACAGAGAGAGACAGAGAGAGAGACAGAGAGAGAGAGAGACAGAGACACAGAGAGAGAGAGACAGACAGACAGACAGACAGAGAGACAGACAGACAGACAGACAGAGAGAGAGAGAGAGAAAGAGAGAGAGAGACAGAGAGAGAGAGAGACAGACAGAAAAAAAGATAAAGAGTTAACCAAGTGATTTTCTTGAAGTTATGTTTTATCATCAACTATGACTATGTTTCATGTATTGATTTTTTCCATTGTCACACTGTTTATCAGAGACGATAGAGGATGAGAATCTATTCTACATAGTCAGTCCTAAGGACATCATTGTGTCCAAGGAACGTGACACTGACGACCATGTGGCCTGGTTATTGGAGCGTGAAGACTTTGAGGTAACCATCCAAGCATTACATTTACATAATTTCATAGATATAATAATATATACATGTAACTATCTACATAATTTATTCATCATTAATGGGGTGAGCGGTGGCTTTTAATGAAATTCTATAACTACAGGATAGACGGAGAGGGGAAGATTCAGCACCAAGCTAAAGATTTAGATTTATGAAACACATGTATATTTTGAAAAAAAAATTGTTAATATTTTTCATGATTTATTTCAGGAAGCTATGGAAGTTGCTGAGAAAAATGAGCATCTTCTTCGTAAGCTGACTCATAAGGTAAATGACAGATGATGTTAACATGTTATATTTACTATTTATTTATTGAAAAAAAGGTAAGGTGCAATATGGTACATGCAGTATTTAAAACATTTATTTACACATGATGCACTCAAAGTGTATGTAAAACTTTCCAGAACTTTTGTGACGTATAAAAAAAAATTAGAATTATATTTTAGACATATATATATATTTTTTTATTTACATATTCATGTAAAGCACTATTTTAAAAACAATTAATTGTGTGTCTTTAAATTATAGGGAGTTGCTATGAAATATTTAGAATATTTGTTGGATGAGGGAAATTTTGAAGAAGCAGCGAGACAGTGTCCAAGAATTCTGGGTAAAAATAAAGAATCATGGGAAGAGCAAACATGGAAGTTTCAAAAATTGAGACAATTAAAGGTATAATGTCTTCATATTTTCAATAATTTTGTTTGTATTTATAATGTCTTGTGATTATTTAGTATTTATTGATTGATACAAAATATGATTTCTGTTACTGTAACAGTACCATTAATTGGATATTAGGATATTTAATAACTAATTTTCAAAACCATACATTTCATATTGATATCAATTTCTGACCAAAACAAATTGTTTCATGACAGATTCATACCATGCATCTTTAGTTATGTCAAAATTGTAAATTTGCACATCAAAAGTGGTTTTGTTTAGGAGCAAAGGCTGCTCTGTGAATGTCAGTACTTTTGGGACTTTGATTATCAGTAGTTGTGAATTCTCTTTATTTAATATTTGACCCTTATTAATCACTGGATTTTAAGTCCTCAAAGCAGAAACAAATGCTCAAAGTATTTTGAGTAATTGTATTTAGAATTTCTTGACATCAATATGAACAGGAAAATTGAAAGTGTTCGTAAAAAGAATCCTTAATGGTTTTTTTAAAATGAAAATTGGTTTAGACATTTGTTGGCTCCCTATATCCAATCTCCATCTTCCATATATAAGCATGGTCCAGAAAATCAATGTCATAGTTTCTTTAAGGATTTTAATATTTATTAAAGAATTCATATTTTTTTTTTTACAGGCTTTAGCCCCCTACCTTCCCCGCACTGAGCCCCAGCTCTCACCTGCAATATATGAACTTGTTCTAAATGACTTCCTTAACACAGACTGTGAGGTGAGAAGAAATTCAAGTGAATTCTAAGTTTCTTCATAAGAGCATGTTTAAAATTTCTACTTTATCCAGATTTACATGAAAGATTGATATTAATATTCTGTACATACATTATTTGAAATGAAATAAATGGTAGAGAAAAATATACGTGAACAGAAGAAGAAATTTGAAATATGTATTAAGATCTTGCTTTATTACAAATTCTTTTTTAATACATGTAACAGTATTTGTTTGCATCTTTTACTTGCATCTCAAGTTTAAGGAATCTTTTGTTCACTGCACTTACAACATCAATATGGGATAAAATCTTTGATGACATTTTGGGTGTTTTTCATTTTCAAGAAATTTCTGAACCTGGTGAAGGAATGGCCGTCCAACTTGTATAATGTCCAGACAATTATCACAGCCACGCTCGATAAACTTGACCGAGAACGGAACAACACAGTGCTGCTGAGGGCGCTCGGGGAGCTGTAAGTTATTAACAGTAACAAGCTTTAAAATATTGCTAAAATACAGTCAACATTTATTTTCTTATATGAAAAATAAACTAAAACAAACGTCAAGAAGGATATTGTAAACAAATACCCGGTAACAGTGTAACGGTAATTTTTCAGCTCAGGTAGATTTCACAAGTTTGAATTTGTGCTCAGTCAATTTCCTAAATATCCTCATCATCAAATGGACACTGGTGATATTCCACTGCTTATTATGAAATTTCTACCTGGTTTAATTTATTTTTATTAACAATTTACTTATATTAATATTAACAATTAACATATTTTAAAACTGAAAGGTTCTTTTATATGTAACTTTATGAACTGAAATATTACTGGAAAAAAAATATATGCCTCCAATAACTTTTATTTTTGTTTACAGGTATACACTTGAAAGGCAGTATGAAAAAAGCTTGGCTATCTATCTGAAGTAAGTACATGTAGTGTACACAGCTCAGAAGTAACATATTTAAGTATCATATGTAAGAAATAAGAGTATAATTCTCTATAAGTATAAAGTCATGAAGACACCTCAGATGTAATTCAAGTATGTTAAAGAGTCTAAATTAAGGTGGCTCACTACACCTTGAAATAGTTTCTCAAATTAGCAGAAAATTACATGATTATGATAGATAGCATGATGCATAAGGAGTATATATGTCAAATAGGCAAAAAATATGTAATTTAGGATGAACAAATTTGATTTGTAAAAATTTAATTCTGTCGGTAAATAAGTATAAATCTTTGGTGTAGTGAGGTACCTTAAACAATCAAAGTGTAGAGCTTCTATCTAGATAGGTATACCTATTAGGTATATACAGCTCAGAAATAATACTGTAACATTAAGTTTGTAAAGTAAAATAGGTCTTGGAAATGTAGTATGAGGCGTTTATTCACAATAAGAATGACAAGTAAGACCTTTTAATTTATATTTAGAGGGGTACGTATCATAGGAAATTATTTCCACTTATCTAAAACAAAGAAACTAGTAATTTAAAACAAACATAGACAAAAAAAAAAGTTTATTATTGATGAAAATTAAAGTTTGATATTGATAGAGAGAGAATGAAGTTGTTATATTTCCCCATGTTAATTTGATACAAAACAGCAATGGAGAAAAAAAAAGTTATGCAGGCTGAATGTTAATTTTTTTTTCATATGAAGCCTCAGACATATTCCTCAGTATGTGTGAACCATAATTTAACCAATTTATCTAGCATGACAATGTAATAAATATAATACAAACAAACCCTACTGTGTATTGCATAATTTTTTATGCATGTCAGAGTTCTACATTTATGAATATTTATTGACATGATTAATATGATATAAACTGGCCTTGATATTAGATTTATATGATATAAACTGGCCTTGATATTAGATTTGTGGTGTTTTATACATTCATATGTAAAGCATAGACCTCAATACAGATATTCATAGTTGTTGTGAATAAAAGTATGTTTACAGTATCAGATTTGTGATATGTACACATTCATATTATATTCAAATTAAAGAAACAAGTGTTGGAGTATGAAGATATGTTAGGCAGGTTTGACTGTTGTGTATGATATTCCTTTGTGTATGAATATATGTGATTTCCCTTTTGTTTTTATCATACTACATGTACATTGTATATCCATTTAATAATAGGTACTGCTCAATCGCAAAATCCAAAGAGAGGTAAAACTGCATGAAGGCAATGTTGTCTATTTTTAGTATCAGGAAAACCTTTAGTCCTATACTTATCATCTTGAGAACATCATCATCATTATGTGATGTTTAATGTACCACTAGTAAATACTGCATTCATCTCTATTGAGTGCCCCAGTCCTTTAGGCCACCTACATGTAAAAATCCAAAGCCAGGTGCTTAGAAATATAGAAAGCAGGGCAACATAAGAACGCAAGTTATGATGCTGTGCTATCATTGCTTAAACATTTGAAAACTTTACTAACTCTTTTGGAAAAATTACTTTAACGAATGGGGCTTTTGTTCTCTGTGGATTGAAAAATGTTATGTCGGGCATTTACAAGGGGCAGAGGTGCTCAGTAGGATGAATCCAGTAATGTATTGGAGGAGATATACTGATAATATGTCCATCTGTTTGTCCATCATTTATTGTCAATATACAGTCATTCTAGCAATTCAACATCTTCCAAAGTTCTCACATTAATAAATTTACCGTACAATATCATAAATAATAATACCAGCAGCTATTAATAAAATTATTCATTTGTAAATAAATCAATCAAATATCATGAACACTTTTGAAATTAGAATTACTTAAAAATTCTCTCATTTGTGCCCTAAAGTGTCATATATACATGTGAATGTTATCTTCATGTATTTTACATTGGTGGGGATACACGTCCCATTAGAACAGCTGTAGTTAGTATAGTCTCTGTATAAGAAACTATTTACCAGTTTCCCCAAGTGTATCATAGATTACTAGCTAGTACTTAGTGAATTTACTAAAGACTGTACTATGATTTCTTTAACCATGTACCGTAGTATAATAACTGGTACCTTTTCATAAAGTAATTTCTTACTTATCTTAGTAGAATATTCTCTTTTAGCAATTTTTTTCAATTCAATGAAGATATTAAATCATATCACTTATCTTTTTAATAATTGAAAAAAAAGTTTTCATTGGGTCTGGATATCAGATGGGAGGGGGTTAGAATTGTTTTTACAAGAGAGAACCACATTTGTTTGGTTAAAAAATCTCAGATAAGGTAGTACCAATCTGTTTTTACACCAATGAAATATTATGGAAGCCTTGTCATTTGTGAGTCTCACTAACCTTTTTCTTTTTTCATCATATCTTGCTAATTATTTAGGCAGCCGTTTAATTTGAAGATCAAACATGGCCCAAAAAAGGTGCTCAAGATAGAATCATTTTCGATTACTAAGACAAACTATAATGAAATCATGATGATTATTCTTATTGGAGTTCTCACAATGACAATTCATTATATCTTGATAAGAGCTTCATGATCATTGAATGTTTCATCAAGCTGCCTGCATGATTTTAAGGCATTTAGGAATAAACTAGGTAGCAATCTAATCCCTTAGTTATTTTTTAAAGGTAATCGTTGTTTTGAGGGGATTGTCAAATTGAAACATCTTGAATTTATCTTTCCCACATCATGATGTTTTTGCCATATTGAAAAGGGATATCCCTCAATTCTTAGTAAAAATATAAAAACCGAGTTTTTGGGTTTTGCCATTCTTAAAGCACAATTTCAAGTAAAATACCTGCCACATTGTATTTTGATATATTTTGCATGGAAAACTAAAGATAATTTTTTTTACCTAAGTATCCATTAACTTATCATTAATTCATAACTGGCCTGACAAAGAAAAGATTTTTTTTTTTTGGTCATTACCTTGTTAACTTATTATTAATTCAAAAATGACCTGAAAAACTAAAGATTGTTTAGACCTTAACTGATTATTAACTTGTACATTGTTTGATCTTTGGTAGACTGGGAAACACTGACGTCTTTCAGCTGATCCATAAGTACAACTTGTTCTCCTCCATCAGTGACAAGATCATCCAGCTGATGGAGTTCGACGGGGACCAGGCGGCCAAACTCCTGATAGAAAACATGGACAAACTTCCTGTAAGTGTCTGATACTAGCAGGACTTTGATTATCATTTTTACAAGTAGGTCACTGTTAGTGTAGTATGATGGCATTCAGTACTTTCAATACTTTGATCATGAGTGTTGTGGCATTTAGTACTCCCATGACTTTGATTCTGATTTTATCATTTCTTTGTCAGTGTAGTATTGTGTCAGTCAATACTACTATTGCTATTTAATTATTCCTGTAAGAAATAGGTCACTATTAGTGTAGTATAATGGCATTCAATACTCCCAAGACTTTGATTATAAATTTTATTAATTATTACTTATCTAAGGATAGTGTTGTTGGACACACAAGCAATACACATAACAAAGAAATAACTTTCGGTCCTCACAGTCCTTTGATTTTATTCTGGTTTGGTATAATTTGCTACTTAGGTATCCTATTTCTCTACTTATGCTATTTCTATTTGCAGATTGAACAAGTTGTTAAACAGCTAGAAACCAATGAGAAGTATTTATTCGCAGTAAGACTTTTCTTCATAACAATGTGTCATGTAAAGAAAATTTAACCTTTGACCTGTGTTTTGACCTCAGTATTTAGATTATCTGTGTCAGACAGTCATCCTGATTGACCTTTTACCTATGACCTTTGTTTTGACTTCAGTATTAAGATAAAGACTGTCAGAAGGAACTACAGCACTGCCATATACATGTACCATATCATGGCAAGTTTCAAACTTAAAATGACTGTATGAATTGTCTGATTGAACAGAAAAGTCAACAGGTCTATTAATTCATAATACATTTATATACATTTTTCAGTGCCTTTGTCTCAGACAAATAAAGTGGTATCGACCTCGCAAGCTCGATCCATATCACTTTCTGTGTCTTCGGTCGATATCACTTGACATGGGTCTATATAACCACATATTGACCTACAATGAAGTCCATAATTGTATATTACCATTTGTTTGATTTGACCACGCCCAGACCAAAATTATCACCTCATAATACTCAAAGATTGATTCATTATTCCTAAATTAAACAAACTGAAGTGTTTGAATGACCTTAACCTTTGACCTCTGCAGTATTTAGATCGGGTGTGTCAGAAAGACCAGCAACTGTGCCAGCCGTACCACGGGCAGCTGGTGAAGCTGTATGCAGAGTTCGCCCCTAAAAAGTTACTGCCCTTTTTGAAGAGTAGCATCCACTACCCCCTACAGAAGGCCATGGACGAGTGCCAAGTCCGAAGTCTCATCCCAGAACAAGTTTACTTACTGGGTGAGTCTGACTCATTCTAACAAGTTATCTTAAAACAAGTTTAGGTACTTGGTGATTCAGAGTCATGAGACTTCAGAGGGCATCCTAATTAAGTTATCCTAAGTTATTGTTAAACAAGTCTATATAATCATTTGATTTACAAGTCAGTAAGTCATGAGTCTTCAGAATGCAATAGTCCCAACACTTTATGTTGTTGCTTTTAAAAGTTCAATGTTCATAAACTTTCATTTTGTGGCTTATTTTTTTGTCAGGTCGTATGGGAGATCTAAAGAAAGCACTGAGTTTGATCACTACCAAGCTAAAGGATGTTGATCAGGCGATTGAGTTCTGTAAGGACAAAAATGATGAAGAGCTGTGGGCAGACCTCATCAAGTTCAGCATAGACAAGCCTTGTAAGTGTCTACCCCAGTATAGACAAGCCACGTAAATGTCTATATTAGTGAAGACAAGCCACATATTAAGTGTCTATTTCAGTGTAGACAAACCTTTGTGTCTATCCCAGAGTAGAGTAGGTAGTGTAAGTCTCAATATCAGTGTAGACAAACTTTGTAAGTGTGTATACCAGTGCAGACAAACCTTGTGTCTATATCAGTGTAGACAAACCTTGTAAGTTTCTATATCAGTGTAGACAAACTTTGTAAGTGTTGACAAACCTTGTAAGTGTCAGTATCAGTGTAGAAAAACATTGTAAGTGTATATATCAATGTAGACAAACCTTGTACTTAAGTGTCTATATCAGTGTAGACAAACCTTGTACCTAAGTGTCAGTATCAGTGTAGACAAACCTTGTGTCTACCCCAGTATAGACAAACTATGTACTATGTGTCTTCCTTACATGTTGGTTTGTACTTTAATGCAGACAACCCAGACAATATTAAGTTGAATAAAAAATAATTCTATTTAAATCACTCATCAATGAAACTCTAAGTTTGTTCCCATTGAACATAAGATTTGACAACCCATTCATTGTTCCTTAGGAATTGAATATTTCACACTACTTTTAAAAACACCAGATCCATTCAGCGTCTTCTTTCATTTTGAAGCTTTTATCAAAGGACTGCTACATAACATTGGAACCCATGTAGATCCCATCAGACTGATACCACAGATCCAGAATGGAATGGAAATCCCAGGATTAAGGGATTCTCTCGTGAAGATCCTACAGGATTATAACCTGCAGGTGAGTTAGGCATATTTAGGTGGAGATACTAAAAAAATATAATCTACCAGATAGTAAACCTTAATAGGCGAAGGTCCTAAAGGATTATAATAAATAGACAAGTCAGGCATTTCAGGAAGGGGTCCTTCAGGATTATATTATGCAGCTGAGTTAAGCATTTGTAGGTGGCATCCTACAGGATTGTTATTTACTGATGAGGAAGCAGTTTCTAGGTTGAATTTCTACAGGATTAAAATATACAGGTGGGTTAGGCATTTCTAGTTGTAGATCCTACAGGGTTGTAATCTACAGGTTCATAAGGCAATTGTATTCGGAGATCATAGAGGATAATAATCTGCAGGTGAATTAAGCATTTTTAAGTAGGGATCACATACATGTTGTAAGTTGTTTATGTGATAGTCTACAATTCATATAAAATCCTAGACAGATATTTTAGGCCATGATTTAATTTTTCTGTTTCTAGACGTCACTTAGAGAAGGCTGTAAAAGGATTTTGGTGGCAGACAGCTTCAACCTTCTGGACAGACTTGTTAAAACTCAGAGACGGGCTGTGTCAGTGGACAGTAAGTAAAAACGAAACAGGTTGGATGTGTGTTTGTGTGTGTGGGAGGGAGGTTTATATTGATTTTGGATAATACCATGCAGACTGTGGTTATTCATTGAATGGGAATTTTCGTTGATTTTGTTGTTGAGTTTATCCATGAAATTAAATGTTCATTGAAGTGCAATATGCATTTACATATTTGAATTGATAGTATCATTGGCCTTAAATTTACATATCCTTGAAACTCTGATTTTCAGTCAATATATGAAAATTGAATGATGCTCACTACTATTTGAAACAATGGGAGAAGAAGGCATTGAATTTTCCATATGTATATTTCACAGTCTTCATTGCAAATATGAAAAAGAATATAGTGAGATTAAATTTTTTTAATGTTTAGAAATATAAAAAAATAGACATTTTTTTTCAAATGAATGAGGTAGATTTTTTAATACGTGAATGCTACTCCCTCTACTATTGACTTCCAATCTGGTTAAAATGCAGATCAGTACAATAGCTCAAAGCACTGAGAGATGTGCCAAAGGCCCTTTTAGAGTCACATTTTGTGGCGTCGGAATGAACTTTGATTTAACCAATCAGCTGTATTTTAATCAGATTCCTTTGTCTCTGTTACAGACAGCCAGGTTTGTCCCATCTGTCAGGAGAGGATCCTGGTCACAGGTTGGTCCATTTTGTGTAAAATAATTGGTTTAAATTTGATCTTAAGAAAAAAAATAATATACATTTGACATTTGACATTTCTTTGTACAATTTGTTGAATTATGGAAAAAAACTGATAATTAAAAAACAGAAAATAAGACCATAGAAAATTAACTCCTCGGTTCTCAGAGCCGCCCCTATCTGATTTAACATTGCACATCATTCATTTTTATCTGTAAATGAATAAAAACCCTTCTACTATGTTTTGTAGATTTGAAGTATGCCAGCAATGTTGTACTATTCTACTGCAAACATGCGTATCATGAAGACTGTTTGCCCACTCATGCTCAGGTCAGAAACTTCTATCATGTTATCATGCTTATTCTTGTTATCAAAGTCAGAGAGAGAGAGAGAGAGAGAGAGAGAGAGAGAGAGAGAGAGAGAGATAGAGAGAGAGAGAGGATTAATTATTAATTGTTTAACTTACACACTCTAAGCTGGAATTTGGCTTCATAAAACTCTGTGATCTTAAGCTACATGTATTTAACTACATCAGGTGGAGAGTAGAGAGAGAGGGCAAAAAAAAGAGGCATGCACCTGCCAGTATTTTCAGTACTTTGATTGTGTTTATTTATTTTACAGGAGCGGTGCAGTATCTGTAGCACACAGAGAAGAGGACCAGGGTCCAAAGCCGTGGTCAAATAGTCAATCAGTCATAATCCAGTATCATCAATATTGAGGTCAAAATGTCAAAATTAGTATTGAGGTCAAAGGTCAATCAATATTGGGTCAAATGTAAATCAATATTGAGGTCAAATGTTAATCCATATTGAGGTCAAATGTCAATATTTACTTAACAATGGAATGTCATTTACAAGAAAAACCTTTGATTTGTTGGAAAAAGCTTTCAAGACTATACTGGTTTTCAAATTGAATTTTCATGGTAATAACCCAGTACCTCATACATTTGAATATCTTGAGACCATTCCACAAATATACATGAACATATCTTTATATGTCTGTAGGCTCTTTCAAAAAATGCAGAGATCATTCAACATCTGTACTTGGTATATATACATGTTATTAATCATTATTTTGTAAATCAACAAATATTTATTGCATTTGTTCTGTTTTTGCTTACATTTTCTCTGATAATGAATTTGTGAGATATTACAGAGTTTGGTAGATCTATGTACCAGCTGATCAAGCCATGAATGACTTTTATTATGTACATATACAATGTAATAAATATCAATGTGATGTCAGACTCTTTCTGTGCAGACATGGTTTGCTTCAATCTGTATTTTGTTATGCTTAGTAACATGACTGAATAAACTGTACTACATGTATGTATTTACCTACACTTGTTTATTGCTGTTAATTTATTTAGTTATAAGTTGGGCATCCTACTGACAATAAGTATACCCAACAATTCTATTATTAAAAAGAAGAATATTACTTTATTAATATAGAAATACCCCCCCCCCCCCCTTTAGTCGGGTGGACAATGTACCAATTGAATGTCAATGCCACTTGGGATATCATTTTCCCACCATGGGATATCAATTCTACTTGCTGACACAAAATCTTCAGTCAGATATTTTTTTTAAAAATAAGACTTTTGTTTTTAATATGTACATTTTTTATGCTCATTGCATGGTGTCCTTGCAAGATAATAGTTTCTTCACTCTTGCTGATCAAATCGATTATTGAATTGTAAAATCATATACCAGTTGTTATATTCATAGAAGGAGTCTATACCGAGTTGTATAATCAAAGAGTCTAAGCAGGTCAAGAAATATGACAGAACACAAGTGTATAAACAAAATAACATGATTTATTTCTGTAACAAACAAACTCCATGCACTACGTGCACATATTAAAAAACAAAAATTGCCGACATAAAATACACAGTACAAACACTGGCACGCAGTGACCTAATTAAATAGCTGATTGGGATAATAATACTGTATGAGCGCCGGTCACTTGGTTATTTAACCAAGCAAAAGAAGCTGTATCCAAATAATACAAAAACGTTTTTTTTTTTTAAATGTAATGAGTTTTGGAATTTCAAACTTTTTTTTATGTCTTTGTAGAAACTGTTTAGTTGATGTTCACATTCTATGTGGATGAGGCCAACAATAAATTATGTTTAGTTTCTCAGGACCAAAAGTTTTAATATAATAGCAGAAAGTATTTAATATTTTCTTTATTACAAGATTTGAAAAGGGGAATAACTCTACCTTTTTTTTAAAAACCAAAATGGTTAAAAATTGAGGTTTTCCTTTCTTCCAAAATAATATTTAAAATAATTAATGTGCCAGCATTTGACCTTATGATGTGGTGTCTGAGAAACTAGCCATTAATTTTTTTAGGCCTTATATTAAAGCTTCATAAAATAAAAAGTCATAAAATAATGAGGGTCAGAGAAAATTAATGAGAAATAAAAAAATTAACATAATATTAAGATGACAATAAAAAGAAAATACCTTTGTTGTGTCGTAGTACATGACTAGAAAATACTGATTATCAAAATATAAAATGGCTGCACACTGCTCAAGGTACATGTAGCACAGATTTGTAGAATGCTTGTTGTGTGCAATCATTTCTCGTAAAGAACTTTCACAAAATGACATCCAAAAACTCTCCCTTTCTAGAATATAGCCGTAACATAATACAAAAAATCTCTCATAGACTTGTTCATACATAATTTCTTATATATTTACATGTCTACCGCAACATTCATTCATTTGAAACATAAATAAATGAAGAAAATGTACATTTTGATGAATCTCTCTGAAACTACTTTTCGCTTTCACGCCAACACAATCTCATGCATATCCACAGAATCTCATTCCACTTGCATGAACAACAGACAGAGGTTAGGGTGTCCCTATACAAGTCCCACTGATTTCTATGAGTGATTTTATATGAGTATTACACGAGATAGTTTAATTAGGTCCACAGACTCGGTCCTGCACGAGATTCCACCCGATTCACACTGTGTTTCCACATACACACACACAATTTTTTACTCTTGTACACCCAATAATATTTAACATACAAATCAATCAACTAACACATATGCATACACACATATGAGATTTAGCACACACATCTGATTCAGATAAATGACACACCACAACAGTGAGATTTAACACATACATCACATGAGATGACACATACACATCGATTTGATGTAAACACACTCATCAATGAGTTGACACACATGCCAATACTACAGTCATTCACAGTCTCTGAGCTGTACATTTCAGCCAATCAGCACTTCTTCTCTCAATCCATGATGCCCAAAGTTTTGCAGATGACATAATCTCACTCAATTAACATTAGATTCAGGGCTACAAGATTCTTTGGTTTTTTTGGACAATATATAATGCTATTGATAAAATTCATGCAATGCTTTGACAGAATATCTGCTGCTCCATGTCATGGCCTGTTTTCGCCTTAATACAGGGCGAGTCTAAAGTGCGTACACACACACAATTTTTTACTCTTGTACACCCAATAATATTTAACATACAAATCAATCAACTAACACATATGCATACACACATATGAGATTTAGCACACACATCTGATTCAGATAAATGACACACCACAACAGTGAGATTTAACACATACATCACATGAGATGACACATACACATCGATTTGATGTAAACACACTCATCAATGAGTTGACACACATGCCAATACTACAGTCATTCACAGTCTCTGAGCTGTACATTTCAGCCAATCAGCACTTCTTCTCTCAATCCATGATGCCCAAAGTTTTGCAGATGACATAATCTCACTCAATTAACATTAGATTCAGGGCTACAAGATTCTTTGGTTTTTTTGGACAATATATAATGCTATTGATAAAATTCATGCAATGCTTTGACAGAATATCTGCTGCTCCATGTCATGGCCTGTTTTCGCCTTAATACAGGGCGAGTCTAAAGTGCGGGCCGGATCCGGAGAGCAGCTTAAAGAGTTTATCGGACTCTGATCAAATGCTGTTGATAATATATAAAGCTTCAGTTTCATAGCACCGTACGTCCTTTAATGAACTCCTTTCACACTTCCTAATACTGACTGGATCGAAAAAACCGCCATCCAATCCAAGTCCATGTATGCTGTTTGCATTGACCAACCGAAATGTCTGTTACAAGCACTGATTGGGTATCACAGTCTGATATTTGGCAGTGGAATCTCACTGTCATTGATAAATAGGCCAATCTATGACCTAGAAACAGCTGAAAGTGTTCCACTTGAGCAGTTTCTCTCTTGCCTATTTTTTTTGGCTGTTCCAGAAACAACTTTACTCCCCCTTTTGAGATCCTCCCTCCATTCTTCACAAAAGAGAAGTTCCAGATTCAAAGTGATAAAACACTACAAATAATTTTTTTCCACCCATTGCTAAAGCTGGCTTGCTTTTCATCTCAGTTTAAGCACACTGCAATACACAGAAACCAGCCGAGCTTGGAAAACATTCTCAAAGTAACTTACACAAATCATTACCCATAATGCAGTTTGTATCAGGAGCTGATCAACGTCCTCTTTGTTAAAAAGGTCACAAATATTAACACAGATAGGAGAGTTAGTGAAGGGGAGGGGGTGGTCACTCCCGACACTGGGAGGGTGCTGGGGGCCCTCATGGGGGCCAGTAGGAAGGGGGTCAAGGTCGTGTATGCCTTCAGGAGGGGGCTGTCTGTCTGGACAAGGTACTCTATCCTCTCGGCCTCTCTGATACAGGCTTGTACCTGAAACAAAGGTCAACTCGTTGACAATTTCATTCAAAACTGTTATCTTTGTATATGTGTGGGTTGAATCTCCATGAAAATACCATGCAAAATCTGCTAAAGGATATTTATCATAGCAGACTTGTGTTTATTTCTGTATCATTGAAATAAATTAAATGACTATTTGCTTGCAGAAATTAACTGTCCCAAATCAATTTCCAACTGACCTTTGGGGAATAAAAACCGATGTGTATAATATTAATTTGCTTTACATTTAGACTGTTCAGATTCACTGGTCAGTCCTAATTTCCATTCCCAATTAGACTGTCACTTTACAGACAACTTTGCCATATAATATCCACATATGAGTGTTCAAATGATCCACATATACTAATATGATTTGATTTACATATGACAAACATATGATTATCATATGATCTTCATACAGATAGGTGGCAATACATATGAGTATCATGTATGGCAAACATGACTATGAAGAGCACTGGGTTTACCTGTAACATGGAAGGCTGGGGTGTGATTGGTTTGATCAGAATGACAACTTCTGATTGGTCGACGCCAAGGAAACCAAACACGTCACACTCCAGTATCTCCAGGATGTGTGATAGCAGGTCCACAGTCTGCTGAACGCTCACTGGACCGGACATTGTCTCCTTGGAAACCATCTCGGCCAGTTCTGGTTTGTACAGCACTCTCAGCTCCGCAGCTACAAATGTACATCAGTGACTCCATTAAAATGGTGGAATACTTAGGCTCAAATGAGCTCAAAAATTAATTCATCAATGACTTCATTAAAATAGTGGAATTCTTACGCTCAAAATGAGCCCAACAATTAAATAACCTAATATACAAAAAATCAATAAATCAATGACTTAAATTAGTATCTCAAACAGACCCTATATAAAAATATCTCATTCTGTATTTTCATACTAGTGTTTTGTTCTGATAAATGCTTCTTTACATGTGTATTTAAAGAGGGTATTAGGTTTAAAAGAGTCAAGTCCAGGGGCCACATTGCTCATCTGAGCAGCAATGGCCAACTAACACAACATAATTGATTAACAGAAGCAGCTTTATTGCATTTAAAGAGTTATCATAGATTATCAAGAGTCTCATTGTAGATTAAATAATATTTGCTTTACTCACCACACACAGGACAGCAGGCCCCTGGGGGTAGTATTGGCTTACACCTCTGGGGGAGCACGGGGGGACACACCACTCCTGGACACTCACTGCCCGACACATTTCCTGTTTGTCAAAACATATAGAGTATATTATGTTTAACTCTTTTAAAATGAGCTAAACCTTATAATTTTGCAGATAGGAGAATATTAACAACAATTAAAATAATTTTGTTTGAATAACTGTTCTCACAGCTTTCCTTACAAGCTGCTCTTGACTAGATGTGAGATTGTTATTTTTTGTATATTTAATAAGTATGTATGAATTTTGTCATGGTGTCCATATCCATCTGAACCCCCCCCCCCCCCCCCCCTCCCCCCGCTGGATTTGCACATGCCCTCTGTTGATAATCACAAGTGTGACTTACCTGAGAAGCATCCGACCACCCTGCAGTGTCCAGGATAGTCCACGGTGACATGTGCAGCGAGTGCCTCACACTCGCTGCTGTACGTTTCTCCGTCATGTCCACACACCGGCGACGACATGCTACAGCTCCTCTGAAATCAAAATTACTTATGATTAGACTGACATTCTATTCTTGCGTGTGCCACACACAACATGATAAGTAATGAGAAATAAGGTATTGGCATGTCTCAGTACTTTGATTTTATGACATGCGTGTTGAAACTCCATTCAGAGCATTATACTGATACCACTACTATCAGCTAACTGACAATATGACACAGTGACACTCCTGACATTATGACTTATTTGACAGTGATGTCTATTGATACTGACAGACCTGATAGTGACCTTTGTTTACACTGAGCAGACACACCTTGTATACTAGCATTGACATACCTGACAGTGGCCGCGGTAGGCCAGCTTCTTGTCTTTCTGCAGCAGTAGACAGGCATTGGTGTGCTCTATTGCATCCGTGTCACACACAGGGTCGTGGTAGTGTGGGTTACACTTCACTCCACGGGGCACTGTAAAAATAGGAACAGAGGGGTTTATAGTACATGTACAACAAAAGTTTGTACCGAAAAAAATGATAAAAAAGAGGGCTGTTAATACACAACAAAGTGTGGGCTACATTGAACATCACAGGACAGTGAAATTCTAAAGTGAAAAAGGAGTTACTACACTGCAATGAAGGGATCTAATACCACATTTGTAAGGGAATCAGTAATGTATGAATTCATGACCTTGACTGTTGACCTTATGGCCTCAACATCAAAATTGTTCTCCATAATTATATAAAGAGTAGTCATGATAAGCTCTAAGTAAACTAAAGACATCATAAGAAAACTTGTTCTGACTCATAAGGTAAATCAATTTGTGCTGAGATTTGGGCCTCAAATTTCAATAGGGGTCACCTCTATGTTGTAAGAAGTCATCAAATACAACTTCATTGTTCATGACCTATTATCAACGTTTGTTTAGTATTTCACTCAAACAGCTGTGTATTTTAAACCTGATTTCTTCATAAGTAATCTTTAGAGTTTAATTTTGCCTTAGCCCTTTGTTCCAAAACACACACCACTCACCACACTCGTACTGTAGACAGCTCTCTTGGGCGATATTCAGACACACCTGTGGTTTGGGCAAACACCTGGAAATACACATAAATAAGGAAATCAGGTAAAAATTAAAAGGACAACAGCTGAAACCTCAGAAATGATTTCATTTGAGTTACAAGATCAGTTGAGACCACGAAACTGATTAAGTAAATAAAAACTCACCTGTAGTTGTTTCCGCATGGGTTGTCACGACACGGGTCACTGGATTTACAAGCTCCTCGCCGAATCTGATCCTGTCTCAGTCCTCCACATCTACAATCACACAAGAGTTATGTCTCTTTGAATAACAACCTCTATAAGTTTTTATAAAGTAGATCTACATGTATTCATTAGAAAATGGTATAAACTAAAGAATATTCAGGATGATAACCTAATAGTTGATAAAACCAATTGTATATTATATAAACAACCAAATATATCTATTCTCAGTTTGTGGATTCGAACACAGGAATATTAGATGTGTTGATTTTTACCGCTTGGCTAGACAGTCGTTGGGGTAGGTCTTTCCGTTGTCCCCACACACAGGGCTGTAGGTTCGAGGACAGTCACATGACAGACCAGTGAGGGCGGAGTCTCCGTCTCCAGATGGACATCGACCCTTGGTACACACCAGCTCCCCAGAGTAGCAGATACAGAAATTACAGTCGATGCGGAAATGTTCTCCATGGTCTATAAAGGAGGAGAAAAAAATTAAGACATAAACTCTATGAATATGATACATACAAAAATGAAACTTTCTTTGTCTCGCCGCTAGTGACGTTCCACACTGTATTTCCCTTAATTCTTTTTCCCAGCCCTTACTTGAAATGATCTCTTTTCACTCTTTTACAAACTTACTGACCCCATCCCCTTCCTTTGGGCTCCCCCACTAACTTTTACCCATGAGTTCCCCCATCACTTAATTTTAACTGACTCCCCCCTTGGGTTCCCCCATCACTTAATTTTAACTGACTCCCCCCTTGGGTTCCCCCATCACTAACTTTTACTGATTCCCCATTTAGCTCCCCCATCACTAACTTTTACTGATTCCCCCTTAGGTTCCCCAATAACTTACTTTTACTGATTCCCCCTTGGGCTCCCCCCAGGTGACATTTGGACTGTGGAGTACAGGAAACGCTGCGACAGTTGTCTAGCTTCTTGTTTCCACAGCGACAGATCTGTTGTTGGATGCAGGTCTCCGATTGGCTGCCGCTGACGGACGTGTTGGGAAGCCGGACATACACGTGTCGGGGGACGGCCATTGAAGAATCTATCCCCATGGAGCAGGCTGTCAATAGAAAAAAAATAATAGAATTCTTTGTACATAGAGATATTGGGGAGAAAACAAGGTACAATCTTTAATATTCAATTATAATTCAATTTTTTTGGATTTCCTAGGTCCCCCTTACCCTGAGTTAACATATCTCAAATGAACTCAGAAACACATATTCATTTAAGCATTAATTTGAATGCTTATTTTTACTTTTTATTTTATTTTTGGATGTCGTCGGTCCTATAACACACCAAGCAGTGCAGACAAATTGAATACAGCGCGTTAGTGCGGTGTGATAATTTGTCTGCACCACTTGGTGTGTTATAGGACCGACAACATCCAAAAATAAGCATTCAATGCTTATATTTATATTTTCATACTGATGTCTATTTATATGAAATATTGTGTATCGTTGCTATAAAGCCAGTTTATGCGCTCGTAGTCAGGGGTATGAAACATATATGGAACAGCCATATTAACATGCTTATGAGATCGCTTCCGCAACTTTAAATATAGTGCCAGAAACTTTGTCAAAAAATTCTTTTTTATTTACGAAAAGATATGGTTTAACGATTATTTTCCATTTGTACATATCAAATTGGTTACGTAAATTTAAACGTTTCAATTAATCTTACAATAAAAAATATACTCAAAACGTGTGATGGCGTTTATATTTGTGCTCCTGGCGCATGAATTAGCTAAGTGTATTCACAGGAATTTGAACGGCGCATATTTCCAATGCAAACATAAGGGGAAATACACACTGAATGTAAATATTCGACATTGAAGCAAATCCACAAAAACTTTTTAAATTTGACAATCCAGGAAAACTGGCTCACACGAATCCAAATGATTCCACAGTATTAGATACTTTAGAAGTTGTGTTGGAGCCTTATTCAGTAAGTTATATAAATGTATATTAAATCCAATGGTAAATAACTTCAATCTATGTACTACAGAAAAAATGGTGGGTGAACGAAATAGGGGCAAAATATTACAGAAAGGGTCTACCGATGGTCATTGCATATGATGGGAGGTTTACACTATATATACACTTTACCTTTGTGTCAGAGATGAGAGAATGAATACACCGTTTATATTTATAGTTTAACTACTGTAAATTCCTTATTCTACTCGAGTACTTAATTCTGCGATTCAACGCTTTTGCATCAAATTGCGAGAATATATAATCGCGAAAGCCAAATTTTTATCAGTATTCCAAATAGTTTACATTTGTCTGAAAAAATAAAGTGAGATTTTAAAATCCGCGAGATGTGCTTCTTGCAATTTTAGGCGGATATTAATTCCTTGCATTTAATTATGAATTTACAGTAAGTGTTGGAGGTTTCTTTATTGTATTATGTTTACACTTTACCTCTGTGGCAGACATACTGCGGACAGTTGCCAGAGTGGTGACATTTCCGGTGGTTGTTCCAGCACACCTCGTCCGCCTCACAGGGGTTAGGGCTGCAGGGCGTGGTGATCTCTGTACTGGTGTAGTCACTGAATGGGCTGCTCTCTGTAAGGAAAACACATAATGACTTATATATTACACAATATAAGACATACATGTATATATAATGGCAAGGTAGTCTCTGTGTTAGTAGTCACTGAATGGACTGCTCTCTGTAAGAAAAACACATAATGATTTATATATTACACAATATAAGACATACATGTATATATAATGGCAAGGTAGTCTCTGTGTTGGTAGTCATTGAATGGACTGCTCTCTGTAAATAAAACACAGGCAGCTCAGAAAGGGAGTCTGGAGAACATTTACTAAAACAACTTTTGACAACTGTATAGTTGTCAACAACAATGACCTACTTACTAACCAGTGAACTGTTTGGAGATACATGATGTGTTGTAATGTAATCTACAGTACCGATCAGACCCAACCTAACACCAGAGTAAACCTCAACTAAACCCCAGGTTTACTTTCGGGGTTTACTCCGGGTTTACTTTTTGAAAATTTGTGTCCAGTTGGGGTTTACTTTGGGTCCACTCTGGGTTTACTTTGGGCTTACTCGCGGTTCGCTTTTGGGGTCCTCTTTAAACATTGAAATGTGAAGCAGACCTGTCTTTCATCTAATTATCTTACTGCCTGTTAATTCCCACCCCTTGTATATTCCAAATACACATGTCGCATCTGCCTCAGGGGTCTACTTCTGATCAGGGTTTACTCTCTGGGTTTACTCTGGGTTTACTTGGGGTTTACTCTGGGTCTGCTCTAGTAAACCCAAAGTAAACCCCGGAAGTAAACCCAGGGTTTAGCTGGGGTTTACTTTCTGTTAGGTTGGGTCTGATCAGTATTGTGCCATTGACCTGGTGAACTTTGACCTATACAAACTAACCTGTGAACTGTTTGATGGAGATACAGGGTCTCTGACCTGGTGACCTATGACCTCTATACTAACCTGTGAACTGTTTGATGGAGATACAGGACCGGGCCGAGTCGTCGGGGGACAGGAGTTTACAGAGCTGACCAACAGACTGAGGGGGGTGGAGCGCGGATGTGTTCAGACACTTGTTCAGCAGGTGCTCACAGTCCTCCCTGTATTGGGGCAAAACACAGCATCAGGACTAGAGAATTTTACTTTCCATAAATGTATTGCAAGATTTTTATGGATATTTTTATTAATATATAAGTTTCGTAAAGCATAAAAATAAACCAATCAAAAATTGAATAAGTATGGTTCTGAAACAGCCAATCAGAATGCTACCTGCAGATGACAAAGGAGGCGGGCTTTCTTCCACAGGGCTTGATCTGCATAGCACAAGCAATGGCCTTCCACATCTCTGGCTCACATGTGTTGATGTCTATAAACAATGAAATATTCATTATTAATATTTTAGACACTTATATGGACATAATAAACATTCAAATAATGCATTCTTTTACATATATGTAAGCGTATGCAAGTTATTAATTAGTGGCAGGATATTAAAGCAATAAACAATGTTCTCGTTGAGCATGTCATTTATGAACTGCAATTGGTCTGCTGGCAAATTCCATGATGTGCCCTAGCTTATTGTATGAATTCAAAGTACCGATATATAAACAGTATAGGTCCAGTAGGTTTGCAAATGTGGAATTATATTTGGCAATGTGATTAAAGCATTGAAGGAAGGGGTTATGACTGAAATTGGCACAATAAAAAGCAATACAGCAGACATGAATTAAATATCTCGGACCTCTAACCGAGATCTGTAGCTGGGGAGATAGAAACATGAATATCTCAGATCTCTAACCGAGATCTGTAGCTGGGGAGATAGATACATGTATATCTCGGACCTCTAACTGAGATCTGTAGCTAGGGAGATAGATTCATGAATATCTCAGACCTCTAACCGAGATCTGTAGCTGAATAAAAAGTCCCCAACCTTTGACGGGGATCTGTAGCTGGGGAGATAGAGGGCGCTTTGTCAGGAGCCAGTTTTGGAACTCTTTTCTGGCCGCCATGTCCGACTGGTGGGAACAAGAACGAAATAAACTTGTCGGGCGGTTGTTGAAGTTGGTACAAAACTCCATATCATTGCAGCCCAGTTTACATGGTTCATATGCTGAAATACAGAGAAAGAATTAAACTATGTATTGCAATCACAGCAAAAAAGCTGAATTGTTCTCTCTAAAATCAGCATAGTATAGTTCTGAAAACAATGATTCATTTGGCAATTTTATAATTTTAAAATAATCAAAAATTTAGATCAAGAATTCTGGCCAACAGCCCAGAATCTGGGTCAAAGACAAATTTGGACTCACCGTCCAAGATGCAGGTCAGCATGGGGGCCTCCATCCTGGACACAGGCAACGTCAGATCCTGGCAGCTAGACTGGAACTCAGAGTACTGCCTCGTCCAATCACTGCTGTACGTCTGAAAAACAATGAATATTCATTAACATTGATAATCGTCTTAACTGTTACAGATATATATCTGCTGTTAGTGACTTCAACTATCATTCACATTGCTAATTATCACAACTGTTTGATATTTCTTTGCTGCAAGTCATTGAACATTCATTTATCATTATCATATTTTTATCATAAAAACATTTTTGACTGCAGGCAAATTGACACAGACAATGAATCCATAAATTTATATATCACTAAAAATGGATTACTCTTACACTCTCATGCTTTAAAAATATGTTGGACTATTTGCAACAACGATCTCAGGGAAAATTCAATATGTATGTGTGATATGTAAATTTGGAAACACCCTGTAGACCTACCCTGGTACAGAGAGTCCTGCATCGGTCGTTGCTGGCTTTAGAGCAGCACTGTAGTCGTGTGTAGTCCATGATTATTTCCTCTGTCTTCTTGTTCAGGGGCTGTGTCAGGAAACAGCTCCACGGGGGCAACTACAAACAGAATTAAAACTTTCAAATCTATTTCAGAACAAAAGTTTGCATAATCCATGGGGGACACTGCAAAGCGAGGATATTTCGGTATCAAATTTATTTCAGAATGAAAGATTTCAATATCTAAGAGGAAAATTAGGAAAAGACATTTCTGTTGAAGAAAAAATATCAACTTTAATATTTCATCATAAAAGTTTGCATTATCCATGGGGGAACCTCAAAAGTGAAAATATTTCTGTTGCAGAAAAATTTTAGTACTATGAAAGTTTGCAATATCCAAGAGGATGAAAGTTTGCAAATTAAATCTCAGGAAAAAAATAGAAAAAACAGAGTAAAATTTGTAGCGAAAAACAATCAAATCTAAAATGTTTACAATGTTTATATCATCCAATTGGGAAAAAAGAGAGACAAGACCTCAAAATTTTTCAAATATATTTCAGAAAGAAAGTCTACATTATCCAAGTGGAAACTAGGGAGATAGAGAGCCAACGTTAGTCATTTTCTGTTGCAGAAAACTTCCAATGAAAAGTTGCATGAAGAAATTCAAATGTTAAACATAGAACATTTAAGAAAATGGCAAAAAATGATAAAGTTATGAGTTGGAGTGATTTTAGAACACTTTGCTCTGAAATAAAGATTCCCTGGCATCTTATGATGAAAGCTGATATGGGTTGCTCATATAAAACTATAATAAAATTTTGAATTTAATTTGCTTTTTCATTCAAAATATTTACATTAGAAGTAGATATCTCAAAAGCTCGGTGTGAGATCACTTTGTGATGGATATTATATTATTGAAGACACGTGAAAATATTAAAATGGGAATTATGTATTCTGTGCAAATATCAAAATGGGAATTACGTATTCTCAAGAAAAGCATTTTGTTTTTATAATTGATACACTCGTCGCTAAAAACTGTCTAGGCGATTGCGGTATTTGATGAATTCACCATCTCTTGACTTCCACTTCATTCAGTGGAAATTAAAATAATCTGATTCATTTTCGGAACTGAGTCAATTTCAGATTAAATGCAGGTTGGGGGATTTTTCGGTACAGTCTTTTTTTAACCCTCAACACTCCATCTGATAAGTGAGCATATCCATCTCTATAAATTCTTTACTGAGTATTTTTATCGCCTGAAATCTCAGTGGAGATGATGAAGGCGATGCTATTGTGTCATTAATATTTCACACCTGGCAGCTGTTTGCGGATTTATCCCCCCTGCTACGCAATCTAAATCATAAATTTCACTCGCTTCTGGCAGCTCCGAAAAAGAAATCTCGCACTGATAAAGTGAAATGTGCCAGCTAAACCGTTCCTCCAAATTCCTCTTGATGATTAGACACAGTGACATCAGACCCTTAAGAAGTGTAGGCCCCCTATCAGTGAACGCAAGCTTGTCGGATTTCATTAACGCTGAGATGGGTAAACAGTTTTGTGAAATAAACCTGTCAACAAATCCCTCTATTTCACTGATTCGCTGTTCTGTCATTTAATGTTCACTATGTAACCCTTTGAAAAAAATTCTAATGAAGTTTTATAGAAAACAGGGAAAGGGTGCAATAATCATAATTATCTATTCCTACCAGATAAAAAATCTAATTAAGTTCATACAGATGATTTGGGTTCTGGTATACTTAATGTCAACCAATTTGTCTAACCCCAAAAAGTATTTTTAATTATAAAGTTACTTTAAAGTTTGGAGAAGAGGGACGGTGTTGAGAGTGGAGGGACATCGAAGGGGAGGAGGGGGGAGGACTAGTAAGTTTACCTGCTTGAGCAAATTTGAATTTGCTGGGGCATATTTTCATGGACTGCCAATCTTTCCATGGATTGTTTGGGACATAATTTCATGATTTGTTCGAAACAATAATAATGATTTAATACTATGTTTCATAATTCCTTCAAGATGTAAATTTACTGAGGTTAACAACAAATCCTGGAAATAATTGAGCCACCATAATTCAAATGATTCCACAGTACACTAAATACAAGCTACACTTCCTAGTCACCACATACATAGAGAAGCAGATGGATAAAAAGACAAATGGACAGAAACTGTAAAGAGGGTTATTTTCGCCCTTCTACACTTGCAAAGAGTTCTGCCCCATCTTGAATTCGCCCAGACACAGTTGTGTTTAAAGAAAGATAATTTGAGGCATTGGAATTTGCCCAGTTTCAAATTCGCCCTCTGACAGCGAGGGCGAAAAGGGGCGAATATTTCCCTGTATACAGTAAACATACAGACTGTAGGCCACATTGAATTAGACTGAGTATTTTTATACTGTATTTGTGTTAGCTATCTCTTCAGCCGAGGCCGGTTTGTTACCTGTGGCAGGATTGGTCCACAGATATTCTCTAGTTCCCCGGCAATCTTGTACTGGTCCGTCATCGTGGACAGAGTGCGGATGCAGGTGTCACGGCAACGCTGGTTCTCGATCTTGTAACAGCATGGCAAGTCTGTAAAAACAAGCAAAACTGGTAAAAAAAAAACAAAAAAAACCACCTAAATGAAAATCATGAATGAGCAAAAAGTGTGTAGCTCAAATTCCTATGAACAGCATGCAGCTACCTGTATATAGGCAACACGAAAAAAGTTTAAGGATTTAAGGAGTCTCCAAATGTGAATCATGAAAATGACAAAACTTGCATAAATGGCGAATAAATGGGAATAAAAAAAAAATCAAGTGAAAGTTGTAAAAATGGAAGAACCATGATAAATTGAACAAAACTTCTAAATGAGAATCCCAATAGCATTGATCTTTTATTTTTGCAAATATCATCATGCAATTATATTTTATCATTTACACACAATGACAGGTGTAAATGATGGACTTATTTACAGAATATTGCACCATCAATAACAGTGTACTTGACAATGTGATTAATTTTCTCTCTAATTGATCATGTATCATCTGTGCATCCAGATAATGAAGCGCAATACTTGTAACGGAGCTTAATTACTTCATAATTTCTCCCTTCGTTATAAAAACATTTTGTCTAGACTATATTTATTGTTTTCATATTGGTAAACGATGGAATTTAGAATGTCCATCAAAACATTTCTCAATACACAAGGCCATCAGTTTCAGACATACTGTAGATATTTTTGGTCAGAAAAATCCCGATATGAAGCCACTGACAAATTGCTCCAATCAACAGAAGCCATTGGTAGCTGCCTTTGATTTAATCTCTGGACACTACCCCCTGCCCGAAGTAACAACGGCTACATCCCCAGTTATCTCCCTTTCATCAAAACACTGGCCACTTATCTCCCCTTGGTGCACGGATTTCATTTCAAAAATAAAACAACAGACCGGTGGAGAGCCTTATCATGGGACAAGCTCCCACATAAAAACCCCCACAGAGGGATCCCCCTAATTGACTCCTTTGATCCCCATTGAGATAAGCCATACATCTCTTTCCTCGAGCCCCAGGTGCTAAAAGCCACATTGCCCCGAAGATTTATCTCTCCGATACTGGCATCATTTTCCTCCTCTGTCTTTGGGATAAATATCCGTAAATCAATTCCTCTACAAAGCTTTTTTTTTTTAGCTTTTTAGAGCCAGATCACCACTGGCCCGCTCACTACTAAGCAATGTTTATTCTGGCCCCTTCAATGATTTATAAATAGATCATGGTATAAAAATAGATGCTGGACCATTTTATACATGTAGCTCTAATTAGTTTCACAACTTGCCATGAATTTCATATGATACCAGTACTTTCAAAAAGTCCCAAGAGATTAACATGAAAGTTTGAGTTGAAGATTTACGGTCAATGAGTTTGATGACTTGAGTATGTGACTTACGATCAATGAGCTTGATGACCTGGAAGTTGTCTACATGACTGACCACGCACTGCATGATGGTACTGGGACTCCGACACTGGGCCCTCAGCACATGCCGCTGATTCTTACGGTTGTAGTTGGCCAGGAAAGTCCCCAGACAGGTGGTCCGACAGTTGAAGTCCTCCCCTCCCCCACAGCAGACCTCTCCATCTGTAAGGACAGGTAAACACAGGTAAGGACAGGTAAACAGAGGTAAACACAGGTCAACGTCTTTTCAACAGTCAAGTGTAAAGTTTATTTTATTGTCATCATAGAGAAATAACTAAAATTTATAACATAAGGTAATATCCAATGCATATGTGGTAATTATGTGGTAAATAGTAAAAAAAAAAAGTTAAGGTCAGAATGCTCTCTGATGACCTTTGACCTTACCTCTTTGTTTTTTCACACATTCATATAAATTGGTTTCCAGGCTCTCTCGACATGCTTCACTGATCTCACTCTGTGACTTGGCCTGAAAAAAAAAATACAATAAACACTCACAATTAACATTGTTCCATTAGTGAACAAATTTCTCTGTCAGTAAAAAACATTTCAAGTTAACAAAATACATATGGTTCAGACATTCTTGTCTGGTAACACTAAATACTTTTGAAAAAATTCTACCAGCAATTAGTGGTTTTTTTCTGAAATGTATTTCACCGAATTTAGATAAGTGTCAAGCTTAATATGATATAGTTCATTGAAAGAAGTATAGAGTGCAAATTTTATATGTGTACTCCAAAAATATAAATATTCGTGGGCTACATTCTACATGTAAATGTATTTAATGCCTATTCTATACCGGTATGTGTAATCCAAAAATATAATTAAGGGTCCATTTCTTTCTTTATGCTGCTAGTTTGTTTCACGGCTTTTCAGTGTACAACAGATAAATAAAATAACATATTCAAATATTTCAGAGATAACTTTTTTTATGATATATCAGAAGCTGTTGCATCATGTCTCCGTAACTCTTATTCTGCAGAGTCCTTTAAGAAATCTCACTAATCAAATGTGAAAGAAGGTGAGGAAACCCTCCATTAATGTGAAATATTTCATAAGGCCCGTTTGTTTTTAGCCCCGCGATTCCATCTCTCCCCTGACAAGAGTAATTGAGCGAGCGCTACGTTCACCGTGAATTTATATCCCCTCACGTCATTCGCTGCTGCCTCACTCAAGTGCTTTCTGTCAGAGCGCATCCTTGTCGTCCGCGTTTAATGGCCGACTTTAATTCGTTCCGACTTCTTTGCTGGGTGTTCTGCTCTTTCAGAGTGAGAGAGAGAGTTCCCGAATACATGTACTTTTTGCATAATTACCGAAAACTCCATCTCATTAACCAATATGTCAAGAAACCGAGGAAAAGCTGCTACTTCCTATTTCTATTTCTATTCTTTAAAAAACAAATTGTCAAAACAGTTAAAGCCTTCCATAAATTAAGCTTCAAGTCAGCTTTCAATAAAGGAAGGCTATCTCGAGATCTCGATCATAAAGTGTTAGCTGTCTCAATGGTCAGAACTACCAATACATAGTGATCTATGAAGACATAATTTTAATTACATAGTACATGTAAATGTAGATGCAGATGAAGCTGCTTCAGATTTCATAGTTGGTAAAATTAACTTTTTTTTATGAAATAATTCTTAAAAAGTCTCTTCAAATGGATAATTCCACCTCTTTACTTCCAAATTATTAAAAACTTTGTTAGGTTTAAGGAATGTAAATCTCTTTCAAATGTTTAAGGAAACTGAATTTCTATATGTACATGTACAACAATTAATGCACATTTTATTATATATACATCTTCTAATCCATTTAAAATGGAAAGAAATATAATTATTCCATTTTTTACTTGAATAAAGTAAACTTTAAACAATAAAATTTTTTTTTAGTTTTTTCATTTTTTTTAAAAATGTTCTAGTTTAAGGATATGAATTTATCTATTGCTGGCATCTGACATTGATACATGTTTTTATTGAGTAATTAAACCTTTTAAACCTGACATGAGAGTTATGTTTCCTAAATCTCATGACACTTTGAATCAGAGCAAGTTTTTATAATACAAACCTTGATAAAAACCAAATATTTATCCTTTTTATTGCCTATCAGATTTCCATTGTGAAAACTTTAAATTTCTACAAGTGGTTAGCTTTACTTAAAAATTGATCAATTGTTAAAATTCTTATTGCACGCAATTGATTAAAAAAATTCTCTACAGGTCCAATTTTTTTCTTGTTCAAAATATATCAAACTATTTTTCCCCTGGATTGCATGTTCTTTTTTAAGGTGGGTTCTATTTTTTTAGGCGATCAATTAAAACTCCATCTGTTGCTAGATAGTTACGAGATTACACCAGATAGCGAGATAGTGGTCCCGATGATCAGATCAAGCTGCCATGTTTGACCTTGTTGCACTTATCACTGCCTGCCAGGAATGACCTTGAAGTTGTCAGGGTCATTGGTCCTACCGGTGCACCATGTCTCTTATAAGGATAAAATAAACATGTCAGGCCCCATGTTTTTCTCAATTCTTATTACTGCAGGCTGCATTCAGGGCTGAGAAATCATTCAGGAATTTAAAAATCTGCACTAGGAATACACAAGCCACAAAGTCTGACAATTCTTGCTAATTATTTAGAATTCTGAAGTTTAACTTAAAAACAACAGAGTACTGAGTACTTCTAATGACACTGGCTTGGAATACACAAGCCACCAGGTTCCCACAGATCCCAAGTTTTAGCTAATTATCAATATTTGTGGGGCATGCAGATTCAACAAAGTACCAAGTACTAGCTAGCAGCTTCTACAATTATACACATACACTAACTGCATTTAGGTCTGACAGTTCTAGCTAAAGAATTGTACTGGGGTACCAGCAGCTTTAATGACAGGGTACCAATTTCTAGTGATGTGCATCCTCTAAATCCAGTCTACCATTTATGTTGAGTTTTTGGTATTTATTTGATATTCAATGTTCTAATGGCTACGTATCACTCAATGTTCTAGGATCATTTTTCAAACACATTAAATATTTTAACCACCCCCCCCCCCCCCACCTAAAAAAAAATCCAAAAATGACTATAATTCTATGGTTTTTCATAACCATTCATTTGATAGAAGTCTCACATCCTAAATCATTTTTTTTTTAGAGATTAAATTCAATCATCCCTCTCTTTTTAAAAAAAAAAAAAAAAAGGGAAAAATGGATGGATGGGTATCGCCTGACTTTGCCAAACCTACACACAGAACATTTGACTCTTTCAAGGCTGATACAGCAATTAATACTGTTCTTCAAGCACTTTCTTCTGGAAATACACCGCAGAAAAGATATCAACCTTTTAACACTAATGAGAAAAGCTTTCCTTGTCTGTCTGAGAAAGACAAAAGCCATTACTTAGCCTTAATTATTCAAGTCATTCACACAGGGAAATAAACGTACGGGCGGGGAAACCACCTAAGCACCACCTGGTGTGTGGGGAAATCAGGATCTCGCGAGGTGGCGCCTGTAATTCTGAGCTTGAAGGACAACTCTGTCAAATTCACCTGAGTTTTATTGTGGAAAAAATCCACATTGGTGTAGGTCTTACAAAAATCAGCTGGTGTTTTAAAACAATGAAGACTATAACCAAATCTTTAGAAAGGTTGATCAAGTGCTTCAGAGAGAGGAAAAAGGAATAACATCTTAGGAGTGTTTGTATTTCAGAGAAAAACAGATTTTTTTTTCTAAAAAATTTTATTTTTTTTGAAAAATGGGTTTAATGTACTACGTTTTTCCCTACAGCTGATCAGCCTGCTAAAAAATGTATTTGTCTTATAATATCTTTATTTTTATATACCAGTAAGACAAAAAAGTTTGCAAAATGTCTTTTAATTAATACAAAATGAAAATTTATCACCTTGTATCCAATACACACTCTTTTTGTTTACAAAGCTAAGAAATTACCTCTCTATGACATAAGAGACAAAATACCGAAATTTATGACTTTGAAATTCCTATTAAAAAAAAACTCTCCTGGGTATGAAGGAATGAAAGGTAATAGTTGTAACTCACCTCTCGACAGGCCAGTTCACACACCCGGTTCTTGGCAAGATCACAGCAAGGTCGGCCCGACCACACAGCCAGGGAGCTGACCACTGCAAAAAATATACCATAATGTACTATATAATATGGTAGAGAGCAGATCACTGCAAAAATAGATCATATGATAAACTATATGATATAACACACCACTACAAAATCAGATGACATTGTATATGTAGTATTAATGTACTAATAATATACCGGTAATGTAACACACCTAGAGAGTGGACCACAGCAAAAAATAGACCACAGATCATATTGATGTACTATATTATGAATACTACAAAATATAAACCTTATGATGCTGTAGACATTATATTATTCATTTGAAACTTTACTTTGTGAAATTGCTTAGTAAATATTGTCCCTAGGTCACGTTTAATTGCAGGAGGTGTGTAATTTAGTTATTTGGTTTTTCTTACTGAAAATGTTTTTGATGTTAATATGTGTGTATGCATGCAAATTAGAAATCCAATTTAATGAAGATTACTTTCTACTTGACATGAATTCACTCAGTACAGTGCAGCATCAAAAAATTTTACAACACAAGCCTATCTGTGTAGATTTTGGAAGTTTTTTTTGTTTATTTTCCGGATCAGACTGATACAATTACCTCCCCCTTATTGAAGATAACAATTTAACACACAGGTGTCAATAAGCGTCGACCTTTGACCTCACCCTGCTGTCAAAATCACAAGTACAACATCAACACATCCCCGCCTCGCTCCTTTGTGCTCGCGCTTCTTACAAACCTCCCCGTGCCTGACCGAGCTCTTCAAAGCGTTTTATTTCCCATCAGTTTACACCATCTTCCGTTTGATTTTTTTTCTCTCTCTCCTTGCTTTTTTTTTTTTGAAAAAGAAAATACGGCTTCATCAAGGCTCAGGGCTTGTCAATCACTCCATACAGGGTTCTTTACCTGTCAATCAACCTCCTTGATTTCTTTTTTCACCTGGTGCAGTGAACTGGATATCAGATTATGGCTGCTAATTCCTCCGACACAAACCCAGTCCATTATTCTCCGACTTACAAAATAATGACATATCCCCCTCCCACCCTTTGAGATCTTCCAGGGCCCTGGTCCCGACTGAATGCCTTCTTTATGGGGACCTTTTATCAGTCACACTGCTTCATTACCCCCAGAAAATACCCTAGTTCTTTTGCAGTCACTCCTCAGACACAAACACAAAATTCTCCCAACAGGGAACGAGAGAGCCGGCTGGCTTATATTTTTCTTTTCTCTGAGTTAATTGAGTGGTAATCTACCTCTGTATAAACATGCCTGATATGTTTATGGAGGCTGTTATTTTAAGTTAGAAAAAATTTCCAAAGGAATTCTAAAACAATAAAAGAAGACAATAGCTGTTATTTAAAAAAGTCCATTAATAATATCCCCTCTTCAGAAAACAGAATTAGCACTGATGCTTTGTTAAAGCCTGTTTTGTCTTTACTGTGAGTTTGAAAAACAAATCATCGAAATGTTCAAACCTGTGAGTGCCTTACTTAATTTTCTTTTCTATTCTTTTTTCTAAAAACAGTATCATGATTCCTTTTCAACTCCCTTTCCACAACCCCTAATCTTGTGTGAGATTTGGCTAAGATTGATAAATATAATACAGAGAATGATCCTTTGAAGGTACAGTCAAGCCAAGTAGATCTCAACCAAAATCATTTTTCAACCCCCAATATGACAGTGCACGAGTTTATTTCTTGATAGATCTGCTTGATACAAAGTTTAATGGCAAAATACATGTATGTATATACATGTACTTACTGGAATAGAGCTCTAGACAAAATGTTGCGGCATTCATAAATAGCCGCCAAATGCCAAATTAACATTTTACAAAACATGTTAAGCGCCAAATTAAAAAAAAAAAAAACGGACTTTCAGGGCACTTAGATCCCTGTAGCAATAATAATACCATGAACAGAACCGGCACCGATGGTTTACCAGCGGATTAAACCAGAGGGAATGAAGAAATCCAGAATCCAAACAACTACATCCGATTGTAATCCAATGTCCAAATACAAAACCTCTGGCTTTGAATGGCTGTGAAAACAAAGGACAAGTGATTTCTGAATCCTAGAATCAACAGATTAATTGGCGGCTGACAGGACCGGTTACATCTGAAATCAGTTATACAGTCATTGTCCAGTGCTTGACTTTTTTGGAAAGTTTCAGAGCACCCCAATTGGGTCTAATTTTTTTTTTGTTATCTTTTTTCAAACTTTTTAGAGAGGGTAGGATGGGAGGAGGCATGAATATTAATATCATGAATACAAACAGATTAATTGGTGTCTGACAGGACCGGTTATTTCTAAAATCAGCTCTACAAACAAATAATTGTCCAGTACTTGACTTTGCTGGAGTGTTTGAGAGCAACTACCAAAAGGGTCTTATGTTTTTTTATCATACTTTTTATTAAAGGGAGGGATTGGGAGGAGGCATGATCTATAATGATGAACAAACAAATTTTCATATCTGGCACTTCACCTATGTGGACAATTTGACTTTGGACGAAAGTGTCCAGATAACCACGGCTCCACTGTATAACACAGGTGCAAAAAAATTAAATAAAAGCAACTCTGAATGAAATACAAAATACCTTATTTATTGTCAATTTTAAAGCTTGGACTTATCACTAAAATACATTAGAGACAGAAGTCTAATTCAGTTTAACAAATCAAGTTAAGGCAATACAAAAAGTTGCATTTAACTTCCTATTATATTATTCATATGTAATTACAAAGTACATAGAATTTAATCTTAGTCTCAAATCTATCCCATCCATATCCAAACATCCAGATATTCAGAAATTACATTTTTGTTTACTTTAAAATTTTAAAAGGCATGCCAATTGTTGTTACTAGGAGGACTATTACCAAAATACAAACAAAACAAAAACATCCCGAAGAATTTGTGACTCATTCCTGCAATGGATCCTGCCATCTTAACTGACATGCAATGAGAGTGCATGGGGAAAAATTTGAAAGCCCCAGGAACATGCCAACTTTGGACTAATATGTATTCCTTAAACAAAAGGGCTATTCATTGATTTGATCTTGTTCAACTAAATGTTTGACAGATAAGGAGCCCTACTTAACTTCTGATCTGGGTGACAACTCCTCGTTGAGACGAACTGTGCTTTATTACATAAGCCTCTGATCTTTCCCTACAGGGGTTTTTCTCATTTTTTATTTTCATTTTTTATCAGAGAAAATCCTTTTCCCAAATCTTCGAACTGATCCGACATTAAAATGTCAGCGCTGACTCACCCAGTTTCTTCTTTTTAAAAGTGGGAGCATTATGAAAATGCAGGAGGGGAAAAAAAGGGACCCTTGTTGGAGTAATCTCTCCCTCGTTATAAGACCTGTCACTAAAATTACTTGTGGAGTGACGACTGCACGATTCCTCTGTACACTACTAATTCTCGACAGCCTCTATTTGAAGCCTAACAAAATATTTTCAATAAGGTTATTGATTGGGTTTCTTATTTTTTTGTTTGACATTTTGGCATCAAGTCATGCTAACCTAATGCGCAGACCTGTCCCCTTCCTTAAGGATATTGTATTGGGAACAAAGCATATCAATTCGGTCTTCTGCCATCCAGCAATAAATCCAACCCTGATAGGAATCAATGAAATCATTCAGAGCGGCCTGTCTGCAACATTCATATCCAAATAAAAGGGAGAATTTGTTGGTATTTGCTTGTTAAAGAAGGTCAGATGTGGGATTTATTCATTACATGTAGTTATGTTTCTGTATTACATGGTCATGGATTATCAGAACTGTCACATAAACATTCATCAAATAGGTTTATACTTTTTTTTCAATCGACAATTTGAATTCAATAAATAAGTCAAGAAAAGAATTTATACATAGATATGAATCTCTCTTTTTAAAAAAATAAACTGGTAATTAAATCATAATTACATATGACGACAACAAATTTCAGAAATTTCTCTCTTTAAAAAAAAACCCTTACAGTAATTTAAGAGAATTGATTTTTGTTATGGTTTTTCTAGTAAGAAACGTGCATTTCTTTTCAAAACAAACTTTGGCAGAGAGTTTTTCATTTATCTACTTTCAGATTATTGCAGTTACAGCAGAGTGAGCTTCCTTTATGTCTTTTTCTTGTGAAAAATATGGCTCAAACCGATATTACCCACCCTTTGTGCTACAGGTACTGCTGACAGTCCAATATCAGTTCATTCTCAGACCAGCAAAATCAGAGTACTGACATTGCACAAGGCACAAATTATCAGCCAAAATGTTCATGCCACAGATTGACTGTGAGTGGCCTTAAAATGTTCAGAGAGAAAATTGAGTGAACTGTCATCAGTTTAAAAACATTGTAAACTATAATTACGTACACATCAATCTTCTCTAAGCTTGAAGTAAAAATAAGTTTTATAATCATGTTAATGACCAGGAATTCATGCATTTTTCTTTATTTTAAGATGTATTTAAGAGTCTTCATTATATATCAAATTCCTCAACAACTACTGTAATTTCTTGGATATATAGTTATATAAATTTTAAATTTTTTACTTACCCTGTATACTCTGGTTCACACATTGCCAAAACTCAGTCTGAAAATAAAAACAAAACATTCAGTTATCCTTGTAACAAAGTCATGGTAGCTGAAGACAAGATGTACTGTATACAGGGTTATTTTCACCCCGTGTAATTTTTGCCCTTCTACACTTGCAAACAGTTTCGCCCCATCTTGAATTTGCCCAGACAAGGTTGTGTCTGAAGAGAGATCATTTGAAACACTGGAATTCACCCAGTCTTAAAATCGCCCTCTGATGAGGGCGAAAATAAAACAAGGGCGAAAATAAAACGGGGTCGAATATTTCCATGTATAGCATATGACATGTAATGAAGCAGTCAAACATTGCAGCTTCATACTTGTCATGCTTGCATTCAAATCCAATCAAGAGATAAAAAAATAAATCGATAATGAATAATGATGCTTTCATTTCAACTTTAATTTGAAAAGAGAATTGCAAATCCATCTGTGTTAGAAGTATTGGTAATATTAAATCCCCTTCAGATTTGTTCAAAACATAGTAGGAAAATTTCTTCTCCAACAAAACCTAAAAAAGGATTGACACTAATTATAACCCACAGTTCCAGAGTATTGGATATATATTTTTTCAACATTTACATTGCTGAAAATTGTAAATGCAATTGCTCTAAATACTAGACTCCGAGAAAACTGAAGATCAATTGAAAATCATTTGATGTTTTATTAAATATCAAGTTCCTGTTTTGTTTATTTCCCTCTTATTGACTTAGAGATGTCAACATTTTGGCAAACCAGGCCTTCAAATTTTATCAACTTTTAGAACTGGGTACCCCAGGCCATTAAGCAGTAAGAGTTCTTTTTTGTTCAAACACCTACTAAATGACATAAGGCCTTTCTTTAAAAAGTATTCAAAGTCTCATAAAAAATGTGCAACTTTGATTCCTAAATCCAAGTGCTTAATGGCTGCAAGGAATACTCGTTAAGATTGTTCTTTCTTTATTTTTTTTTACAACTTTTAAAATTGTTGTGGTTTGTAGATATTAATAGCTAGGATAGAAGACCTAGAGGTCGATGAAAAGATACAGGAGCTGAGAGATTTCCGATATAACTGTGACATCATACTGAAACAGATACCCATGGGTAATGTCAATTTTTTAATAAGCCCTGAAAAGGCGGTGTCACAGGTCAGACAGCGCTGCATTTGGAGTGTAAGTCATCCCTGAGTTTGATATTGGTCGTAAACATGTCAAATGTAAACACAAGAAATCGGACACCGAGGGTTAGTCTGGACCTGCAGAAACTGTTCATATGAGCAGGGGCAGTTCACAGTCCATCGAACGCGGCCAAATTAGTCTCTTATTTCTTTAAAATATTTTTCTTATGACTGTTGCTGCTGCAGCATAATGCATGTTTTATGCAATCTATTATCATGAAGAGTTTTTGAATTGTGGAATTACCTGGACTCATTTTTACCACTTATTGATATAAAGACGATAAATAGCTTGTTTACGCAACAAGATAGGGAAGCTGATTAAAATATGGCAAGTTTTGAAGCCGAGTGAGTTTCCGAGACAATTGATGCCCATCAGTTCCAGTGTGAGTATATTTCTGAAACACAGGTACATTATAGATATATCAGAGATACCACAAAAGTACTTTTCAACACCAGAGTACTGAATTACAGTGTACATTAAAAGTTTTCATTTATATAAGTACACTTGAATTTATTATTCATCAGTTACGGGGGAGGAAACTGCATCCTCTTGGTAACACAGATGTCACAGATAAGCTTTACACAACAAGACTGTATCTGGTGTCAGTCAAACGTTCAAGTGACATTTTCCATGACGAAAAATACTGCTTTCCTTGTCAACCATCCATAACAGTCGGACCAAACATCTCGATCTGCCAACTCATGATGAAAACCCGATATCGCAGGGTGGCTGCATTTTTTACTTTCCATTCCAGCATGCATATATCATATTTCAATTTCCCCTGCATTGCTGGGTCTATTTTTTTTAATGGGGACCCTCTCTCATTACATTCTATGGACCCTGCTCCTATCCAGCTGTTAACAATATATTGTGAATTAAATCGGTGCATTTTCATCACAGAGAGCTGTAACTAGAACCATGATCACCTGCAGAAGAAATGAATCATCTGGAACACTGAAAAGCCTCCATTGAAGAGTTACACAAAGGGAGCAAACCAATCCTTTGACAGAGAACATAGGGTACATAAGAGAATTATTAATTCTTAATTTGAAATAAGGGAGCAACCAATTCTTTGAAAGAGAACATAAGGTACATAGGAGATTTATTAATTCTTAATTTGAAATTGATTTTTTTTGTACATACATGGTATATATATGAATATTTAGACAGTTGATTCTTGCATTTGATTCACTAAATTCTGAATTGCAGATGGTAGATGAAGTCTCCAAGAACATATCAACAGAAGTGAAAAATGAAAGATAAAAGGACGAGAAAGAGAGGGGAAACAGAGAGAGAGAGAGAGAGAGAGAGAGAGAGAGAGAGAGAGAGAGAGAGAGAGAGAGAGAGAGGGAATCTGTCACTGCTTTGACAGAGTGGATTCTGTTGTCCGTCACAGAGTCAGAGGGTTAAAACTGTTATAAAGTCATCAAGGCATCTTTAGCATTCATATCCTATAACTGTCACCACACATTTAGCCAACCACACTGGACAAAATGAAAGCTTAATGCTTTATTACAGCCACCATCAGAAGAATATTCATCAAAAGAAAAAGAATGTCAAAATAAAAAAATCCCAAGGTCTACAAAAGGACAAAGTAGCGACCATCGGTCAACGATAAAACAGTCCATTTGTCTTTATTTGGGAGAGAAACCCCACTTAATTTCAAAGGCCCCAGAGACTGTGGGCCAATTCTAAAGCTGTTCATTTTTCTCCCAGCATGCAGTCTGATGGGAAATTACAGTCCACAGTTTCCCCTCCTTCAATTATGGGATTCTTCCGATTAACTTCTGTGCAGGTGAGAGATTGTGCTACCTGAGGGTCATTAACAGAGGGGGCGGGGATCATCATGGGGGGAGAGGGAGACAGGGCATTGACTGACTGCTTCTTTACAGGATCATCATAGTGAAAATTCCTTACACCAGATTTTGACATATCATATATAATTATATGTCTAGTATAAACAAATGAAAGAATTTCCTTTTAACTTTTATTTTTAGTATATATAGTCAATGCTTTCTGGGTGTAAATAAGTGACTACATAAGACAATTATAAATGTTGCATGCCCAATAAGTTCTAAAGCCCGTGTTGTGCACCCCTTCCCCCATCCATCCTCAATCAATTCATAATCTGACTGGGTCATTTAGTACACAAAATGTCTCCGCCTAAAAAAACAAACGTTAAATCACAGTTTTCTTTTCTCCTGTCTCTGTAAGGGCAATTTTGATAGCTAGAAAAGCCAATGACTTCTGCTTGAAGACGAATACAACATAAAATAATGTAACAAAGGTATGTTCCCCTCCTTGTGCACCCCTACCCCCCCCCCCCCCCCCCTTACACACACACACACACACACACACACACACACACACACACACAGAAACTGAAAGGATCAAGTGCACAATATGTCTCTGCCCAGAAGAACATCCAGTATTCCCTTATGTTAAATCACACTTTCCTCCTTCTTCCCCTGCCTGTGTATGGGCAGCTGCCTCAAGTATGGTACAGCATCAATCAAAGTGTCAGCGTGGTCACGGTCGGATAGGAACGTCAAGAAATTCCAGCAGAGCACCCTCCATAGAGGTTAGAGGTCAGGAGGGTCTCCAGTGGAACACACTCTGTGTGAGGGGTCAGTTGAACTTGGCTAGATAGGTTTAACAAAGGAGAGAGTGACAGACTAAATGATACATGAGAGAGAGAGAGAGAAAAAGAGAGAGAGAGAGTGCACGAGTTAGCGAGAAAGAGACAGGTGGGTCGTCATTGTTTTAAGCTTCCTAAAATTTTAACAAAGAAAAGAAATACAGACTGAGAGAGAGATGAAATAAAAGATGGGAGGTGGAGAGAAAGATTGAAGGAAAGAGAGATTTGTATACATGACTAAAATATCCTAATGATGAGAGTAATTACAAGAATGAAAATACTGTGGTTTACTTTTTACTGCAGAATTACATAAATATCCATTTAGAATCTCTGTGGAGCCATTATAACAGAGTAGCTTCTTCAGACCAGAGAGATGTAGATTGATCGGGGCATTTAAAAAACAGCATGCACTCTGTTAATTCAATTAACGGAGAAAAAAACATGATCATTCAGTGTAAAACAACTCCCATCTGTCTTCAGACCGGCCCCATAGTGTCAAAAGTAGATAAGGCTTAATCATTTAACAAGTACTTTCGGTTTTATCTCGAATAAAAATCGAACTTCAGCTTATTCATTGGAACAGCAGTACATCTCTGGAATGCAAAATCGACCTAAATCTGCATGGAACTTAAAAAAAATGAGACAAAAGATTAAACTGCAAATCAAGAAAAAATGACCAATTTACAGAAAGACTTGCAATGTCACTGACTACTTTAGGGGACTATGTGTCAAATATTCTCAAAATTAATTTTAGAAGGAAATTGTGTCATGGACTCATAAATAAAAGGGGAAAAAATTAATCAAAGCGTATAATGGAAAATATCAATCACTTCTGTCACCAGTCATGGGTATAGAGTCAAAGAGAGAAAAAAAAAAAAAACCCTGCAATAATTCTAATCTCACAGGTAAATTCCTCTTCCATGATGAATATAAAACCAGAACGGGTAAAGAGCAATAGTCAGTTAGACATTAATCCTTATTGATTTTACAGCAAAAAAATAATTGAAGCAGCCCTGGCCTGCCTTTTGCGACAGGCAGAGTTTGAATTCCTGTCTAATTCCGTCTAATTCCCGGCCGATCAATACCTGTGACAATATCTGGAGGGGGAACAATGTGGTGACGGAGGCAGGCAGAGGAAATTCAGGTTATAATGCTGCGCATAGAGGTCTCTAAATTTTGTAGCAGTTTGGGGTGTATGGACTTTAATGATATCAGACTGAGCAACTCAGTGGCAGAGCTCTTGACTATAGAGTACCGGGTAATGCAGGGGAACCGTGTTGAATTCCCAGTCCAGCCATTATGAAAAATGTTGTTGTTTACATGTAAATAAGCTCATGACTTCCTGTCCTATGGACCACTGTTTAAAAGGCATGTGTGACAACACTACATTAAAAAGGAAAAAGAAGGTAGTTTCAAAAAACAAATAACTACCTCTGTATAAACTGAGAATCTCAAATCTATGTTTTCGACTGACTTGCACACAGAACCAGCCCTTTACCCACTACACCACTGGTATGGCCAGATATATGGTTCGATTACTGGTGCATGAGTTACCGCTATATATTAATGTATCTTTTTGGTTGCTATTACTCAATGTACTGCAACCTAGCAGCAACCATTTTATAGCAAGTACACATAATGCCCTGAAGTCTTTCATATACATGTACTGTAAATTCCTTATTAAACTTGAGGAATTAATATCAGTGTAAATCGCGAGAAGCAGTCCTCAAGATTTTAAATTCTTGCTTTTATTTTTCAAACAGTTTTGAGCTATATGAAATAATAACAAAAAAAATGGTGCTCGCGATTTTATATTCTCACGATTTGATGCAAAACAGCGGAATCACAGAACTGAGTATATTAATTAATGTACTCGCATAAAATAAGGAATTTACAGTATTCCAATATTCCATACCAGAGCTCACAAATCATTAATATAATAATTCTGGCAAATGGGAATAGCAATTTGCATTTTATGTTACTAAAAGGTCCTCAAATTTAATTTGCTTGACAAAGCTCAAAATTTTATTGGGAATTCATTTTTTTTTTCTGAAAAAGCTATCAAAAGAATTAATTCAATAATATTGAATCATTAAATGTTATGATTTTGGGTGATTATGAATATTTCTCTTTCAGTTATGTTAATATTTATAGCCAATTCTTTCCAGAAAGTTCCCAGATGACTCTGTAAACTGCTTTAGGGGCACTCCATAGAACAATGCAATCATCAGGTTCAGTTATTCACTAATTGTTCCCACCGAAATAGTAATGTTTTTTCTCTTTGCAAAGTGATTAAAGCACAGATGGGACTCAGAATCCGATCAACATCTCTGTCATTCCATTTGCTTATCCTACATCACCAACTCTCCAAAACGTTTTTTCCATTTTTATACGTCCTTTATCATCTTTTGCTGTAATCAAATTGAATGACAATGGCGGAGTAATTCAATACACAACCCATCAGCTGCTCTTCAATTGAATTTTCACTTATTTTTCCTCTAAATTCTAGATTAGAATCTTGATTCTAAATTGTTCTCTAGAGCAAAATGAAATGTTTATCAAATGATGTGGAAAACATCGGAATCAATAAAGGAGAAACAGCTGAGAAGTAGGGTTGGTTCAACTTCTTTTTTGTCCGAGACATGGTCAATGATTTCAGTTATATCAATTGTGAACAAAGTGAAACTAGCTGTAATCACAACTCAAGGCCTCCAATGTGTAACATCTTAAAGAAATCCTTTCTCGGTTCAAACATATGGCCACTACCTCAATTATTAGTAATTTACATGGTTCCTGTCCAGGTATAAGTAACGAACTAATTAATTTACTTCAAAGGCCTTGACCAGGTATATCAGTGAGTAATTTATCTAAACACTGCCTATATAAGTAATTTACCTAGTCACTGGATATGTATAAGTAATGTACCTGATCCTTGCCAAGGTATAAGTAATTTGCCTGGTCACTGCCCAAAAACAAGTATGTACCGGTAAGTTCCCTGAACACTGCCCAGGTTTAAGTAATATACCTGGTCCTTGCCCAGATTTAAGTACGTAAATTTGTAAGTAACATACCTGGTCACTACCGCAGCTCTTAGAAACCTCTAACAGATGCTCCATCTGTTCTCTCTGACTTCCGTCCGTGGTCAGCTACAAAATAATAAGAAAATACTGTAAAACTGCAGAACAAAGTCATCATATTACTTCAAATTCATATTTCTTTGGATCTTAAGCTTTAAACATGAGCAAACATTAGGAATATTTTAAGGTAATTTATTAAAATGTTGCATACAGAAATTGCATCAAAATATCATAACAATAATTCTTCAGGCTGTTATAAAAATCTATTCCATCCAATTTAGCCAATCACTTTTAATTATAATACAATTGTTTAGTAAAACAATTAAAACATAGTGACTTCAATGGTTTGATGTCAAAGACCCGCGCCTGTCATAGAATTCTGGTGGTCGTTTCATACTTATTAAAGATACATGTCAGAATAGATTGTTAATCTAATTCCTGCATCTGAACTTTGACCTGTCATCAAGGGGGGGGGGGGGGGGGGGGGGGGGGGGTTATCTCCAGAGAGGAGAAGGTCATATCTATGATACTTCAGAGCAACAGAGGGAGACATGTTGTTTATCACACACAGTCATAAACATGTCACAATCTTAATTGTACTTGTATGAACACAATAATTCTAGTCCCCTCGCTCTCTCCAGCTATCTACTATCTAGTATCATACCTGCTGTCTCCCACATTGTAAACTGTCTACCTATATATATAAGGATCTGTACCTGGAGCACCTAGCTAACAGGAATGCACAATTCCAGTATCTGGACAGAAATATTTATCAATGAAAGCTGGACTTGTTATAATATTATTTATTTTCCTCATTTATAACTTTCATGTGTCTATTTGATATAAATTAAAAGGGGACAGCTTTGAATACATTGGTCTCTCTCTCTCTCTCTCTCTCTGTGACTCTTTCTCTCACTCATTCACTTGATTATTATCAAGAAGGTCTAGGCTATCGATATCTCTCTCTCTCTCCCTCTCTTTCTACCTCCCTTTTCCTCTCTCTCTCCCTCCCTTTCTCTCTCTCTCTCTCTCTTTCTCTCTCTCTCTCTCTCTCTCTCTCTCTCTCTCTCTCTCTCTCTCTCTCTCTCTCTCTCCGTTCACTGCCCCCCTCCATCCTCAAAAACAGAAATCAATTTACTACAATGTAAATATTGTGCAGACCATAAATTTCGTTTCACATAAACAATGAGATAATAGAAGACAGGCAGGCTGCAAAGCATTCAAACACTCCAAAGACCCGGAATCTCTGCCCAAATCCCTGCCGTTCTCAGCCAGATGTGTATAATATACACAGGCAGCCATCACTGCAACAAATCCGGCTATTAATACCATCAATTTCAAATCAGCTGACTCCCTCTAAAGTGTTGAAATATCACCCTTATCTGCTGTTGGTATGTTTCTCTCTGTCTATCATACCATCTGTCTATCATAAATATATTACTTTATGTAGAGAGCATATAATATAAGTTGTATCTAATATAATCCTATATTACTAGTATGTCTCAATCTTCGTAATTTCTTAATTCAAAATCAAAATTTAAATAACATTTTTTCCCCATAAAAATGCAATTCTATTACTTTTTTTTAAATACAATCAGAACAAATCACTTCCAAAACATTCCATACATAAACTCAACTTTATATCAAACTGAATTTTAACTGTAATTACACAGAGCACATATGCAGTCAACACCATGGTCCAAAACTAGAGGGGGTGGGGGATCAGTCCACAAATTGCCTTTGCTGACCTTTCCCTGACCTTTCCACACAGTCCCCTTAAAAGACCCACAGTATTTGTTACAGTCAGTGTGTTTGCCGTACTTTAAACAGAAGCAGTGCAGTGAGATCCCCCTAACACAGTGTTACACATCGGTAGCTGGCTTTATCTTCACGTTCATTTCTAAATAGTGTTTTATAGCCTGTAAAATGCTGGCCCCAACTCCCCTTATCACCAATAAACACTTCCTCCACAGTCTACAAAATTACTGCATTTTTCTGAGAGAAATATAATTAAGTCCAATGCCTTAACTGTTTTTTTTTTGTTTTTTTTTTGAAAAACATGCAGGAACACTCTGGCTAAATCATGCATCGGTAAAATCGTTATTATGAAACATCAGTGAACATAATGGAACAATGGAACGCTATTTTCTGTTTTTCAACAAAAATAACAATTGCACTTTGCGATAAAATCAGCCACTTAACAAAAATGGTGCTATTTTCTCAGGTCTTCTTAACTAGATTAAATTAGCTAATTAATATCTGCAATTACTGTTGATTTAGAGAATGTGTATAACCAAGATCATTCAGGCTGGGTATAATGTGAAATCATAAGAATTCATGATCGTTACATTAATTTTTGTGGATTTATTTGGTACCCCTTGTCTCAAGAATCTACATCATTGAAAAATCATTCAACATTATCTTAATTTATGATTCAATATCATGCGAATCTAAAAAAATATATTATTCCCAAAAATCTATGAAAAACTGGCAAATCCACGAAAATTTGCCCTTACAAATTTTGCCACAATTCTGCTTGGATTAAATATCCAGAATGTCTGATCTTAATCTTGTGATGAATTTTAGTTATAGAATAATTTCTCTGAATCAAATTAAAGGGTACTGGATGGTTATGGCAAGTTTTATATAATTAAACCTAGATTTTAGAAAAAAAGAGCTCTGTGAAACAGATTGAATTTTTAAGCTAGAAGTTGTCAAATTGGTTTTTTTTTATTCTACAGTAAATAACATTTTAAAGCTAGAAATTTCAATGCGAATCTGATAGGTAATTTTCTGACCACTTAGTGATCCAGCCTCCTTAATATTATAACTTCAGGCACAAGACAGCCATTAGCAAGGGGCCTGAGGGTCTGGTGTTTTTCTAGGACAAGCATTATTTTAAAGAAAGAACAATGATCTATCACTTAAAGACATAAACAGTAAAAAAAAAAAAAATTCTAATCATCTGGAATATCACAGAGCTACCTGTTGCTATGGTGATTGAATTTAAAACAATGGCTGAATGATACTGGCAACCCATAACTCATCACCGGGGTAATTGGAATGGAGGTGCAATAGATATGTTTCCATGGTAACCCCCAGTGTAATTGTTAAAGAATTCTCAAAAATGAAAAAAAAATATATCGTAATCATAAAACACAAAACAATTTTCAGAACAATTTCGTCAGAGAAGAGAATCCTGGGGTAATTGTAGAGACACCCTGTAGACACAGGAAGGATCTGGAGGATGGGAGAAATTGCGAGATTTTTCCCCGATTTCTAAGTATTTATCCATCAACCCCTCATTTATCCATCAAGAACTGAAATTGAATTTTACTGAACAAACTGAATCCCTGTTCATCTTGCAGTCTCTCTCTCTCTTTCTCTCTCTCTCTCTCCTCTCTTTCTCTCTGTCTCTTTCTCTCTCTCTCGTCATAGAGTACATAAAACATAAAATCCGAATGTCATGATTACAGGAGGGGTGCAATAGTTACATCATGGCGACAAGCGTCGGATAAACCCACGGATGTCCTGACGGATTACTGATATATCCCTCTCAGACAACAGACATGGTGTATGTCTGGACGATTCTCTCACCCTCCTTCACGCAGACATCTCCAAATTCCTGGGGATCCGAGTCCGACTCATGACTTAATAAGCGGAGAGTAAACACCGCGGCTTTAGGAGTAACAAATGAGGTGTCAGGCAGCTTCAATTTTAAAATTCTACCCATTTTAATTAAACAGACGGGTAAGAAAAAACTAAGATAATGTCCTTAAGTGATCCAAGTTACTGTTTGATTTGGAGTTACTTCACCATTTTTCTTCTGGATTTTAATTTCTTTTTTCATCTTTATTAAATTCCTTTGTTCCAATTAAATGATTTCATTCTTCCTCCCCTGTCATTCCGTCACATGAGAGCCCCCCTCCCTCCCCCCTACCCTGCCGGAAATTAAAATTCTAAATCAGATGCCAAACAAATTTAAACTTGGGCAGAATTTTAAAATCTAGAGTTAAACGAACTTTGGATCAAAGATAACCTCAGGATTTCACTGAATTTAGGCTGAAGGAAAGGTGACTAGGTTCCTATATAAATCACTTACTGTTGGTCTTGACAGCTTTGTTATATCAATTTCAACAGAGAAAGTAAAAGTGAGGAATCTTCCTTCAGAATTATCTAGTACATATACCAGTAATTTATGTGGCAGCAAAGTTTTTTTCTTAACTTATGCCACAATTTTATATCCGAATCCGTGAAATTGAGAAACATTTAAAATGAACCTCCTCCCAACAGTGTCATCTTGTACTTTCACTTTTATCTAATGTAAAATCTGTTTCTATTCATTCATAATTGTCTGAATCTGCAGAGTTAATACATGTATGTCTGTATAATATATACCACACTGCAGTATACCCTTACATCCTCCTTAACATAATAAGTTCATCCAAAGTTTGGTATTTTGTGATATCATTCAGTGCTGAGTGTAAACAATGAAATTTCTGTGGGGTGATTTACCCCAATTATGTGAGAATAAAATCATTTTCGTGAATATTCTCTCAATGTCAACAGACATTCTGTCTTCTTATTCTTTTAAAGAGTTAAATTTCACATTTTGCAGTATAATGATAAGACATTGATATAAACTCACTAATTTTTCACTGTATATTCGAAACTAGGGAAAATAACAAAGTTTTCTGTAATATGCTATTATTCTGATTGTAAATTGACCATCAGATCTGCCTTTGCCCTTAAACTTTGACATATGATAACTTTGGCCATAAAATATTATTTAGTACAGAAAAAATCCAAATATTTCAGCTTTAAAATTTGAGCATTTTTACTACATGCATCTTTATATATAGCTCTTCATCTTAAGGAGATAAATATAGCCCTTAAAATGGCCATGACCATCCCGCCCTCTTAAATTTAAAGTCTGTCTTTTTACTGATCCTGCTTGAATCCATCTACCTGATATACTAGTTCTTAAAAAACCTTTTATTTCCTTCTTACTTGGACTCTAGATATCTATAGATATCTAGAAATATCTATGAACATAATGTTCACAATCCCTGACTTGCCCACATAATATCAGTTATATTAACGATTGCTACCCATTAAATCAGTAGATCACTTATACATGTAAAGTTTCATTTCACTTCTTGTAAGCACCGTCTCAAATTTGGAGATATATGTCTGAACAAACATATACCCACACACACACACACTCAAAAAAAAAACCCTAGCTTAGACATTCTGCATGCATTTATCAATACATTCGATAAGCCATTGAGAAAACCAATTTTAAAAAAGTTTCAAATTCTTGAACTAACACCAAGCTACTGTGGCCCAGGATTAAATAGCAAGGGGCAAGTTACAGTGCGAGATAAACACAGCGCTAAGGCCCTAAGTCTTAATGATCAGAACACACAAAGTTACGAGGGGATGTATAGAATTTCACAACTCCGTATCCTATCTCGGTCATAAATCAACCCAACACTTTAAACTGTTTTGATCGGCTCGGGAATGACTGACAGTCGCTCAGCCCCAAGTCGTGACCTCGTCTGTGCGTTTGTTTGTAAGTGAGGGATCAATCCACTTTTCAAGTGATGTTAGCGCAGGGTTTCGCCACCTTTTCGTTATAATCTCTGAATCAATCTAATGAAGAATCGTGCAAAAACAAAGCCCTGCACTAAAATACAAACAATGCTCCAGTCATACAACTTATCTGATTGTTTATATCACTAAATTCTATCAAACCTGCTCAATTTCCAGAACAGCCAAGATTTCCCTTTTAATTTTAGTTATTTATTCAGAACACTTTTACCATGTTTGCTCAATTTCCTTTTCTATCATTTTTTCCTTATATAAACATCAAATAATGTTGAGATTAAATTCCTGATTTAGATTGTTATCAATCCTCTTTTTCTCTTTTTTGGTCGCAACAAATGGAAAAAAAAAAAACATGCATTGCAACAAGTTATTTTCTCTGGGTTTCATTTTTTTACCATTGTACAGTGAATGTTTTATCAATTATAAATGCACATAATATTTAATAAATTATCATATTCCATGCTTTAGCATTCTGATTGTTAAGGACGAGTTCAAAGACTTCCCCAGCCTATAAATGTCAGCTCCGTCGCACTGATGTCTCGGAACTGACAGAAGCGGCGACAAAGATTTCGTATTTCACTCTAGAGATCAGCTTTCATCAACATTTTGTTCAAAAATAAGGGGGAAAATGCTTCATAAACATACAACGCACCTGGAATATTTTTTTCCTTTTAATTTTCATTATTCCTTTTTGACTTGCATTTTCATTAATAAAAAACATTTCTTGAAAATGCTACTTTAAAAGGTTCTAAGCTTCGCCCACTGCATAAATATATAAAACTGATTATTCTTTTTAGAGAAGTGGATAGACAGTATAATTTAATCCCTGTCCACTTTACTCCAAGTTACTCCCTGCTTTTCTTGAATTCATAACCATCCAGCCCTCTTAATCTAAATTTTATTTTTACTGTAAAATTTTTTTTTATCACAATGAAAATGCTGACTTAATAGGAGACTTTTGAACAAGGAAAAAGACAACACTCAAATATCTACATGCAACCATTGACGTACTAAGGAAATATGTCAATTTAAACAAGCTCTAAAAATAGCAGCAAGTGTCATTTACATATGATATAATTCGTGTATTGGTTCATCTATGATGATTTGGCCTATATTTCCGGGACAAACTTATCACTCTATTCAGCGGCGAATATATAGCATCCTCACAAGCATTCCTCCCTCTCAATTCAATTATCCTTTTTCCAATGATAAATGATGTCTATGAAACCTTAAGGAGAAGCCTGCATTGATGTTATTTATTCAATATATGGATATAATCATAATAAGGATCTTTGAGTTGCCATAGTGAGCCCTATATTATCTTGAACCGAGCCATCATAAAAAAAATAAATCCACATAGTATGTATACATGTATTATATATATATATATATATATATATATATATATATATATATATATATATATATATATATATATATATATATATAGTCTCCGAGTCCTTATTGCCTACATTTAGTGTAATATAAGTAATGTCCTATGAATTGATTTGAATTAGCCCTCCTTAAGATAATGGAGATGAAAAATTGGAAACCACTTCTGCATTTGACACTTCGACACGGGATTTGATTGAATATAAACTTGTGAAAGGTTCCCAACAGAGTTTGTCCCCTTTTAAAGTTTTGTGTTTTTCCCTTCCCATATGACAGGTTTCCAACAAAGTATCCCCCCCCCCCCCCCACCCAATGTGAAAAAAATGTAAAGTTTTGAATTTATGGCTTACCGTTTGACAGGCGGTGCGACATTCTTCGTTTCTTACTGAGCTGCAACATACTGGGGCTGGAGGAGAAAAAAATAATAATATAGATTATACAAAATCGTAGGATGAAATTATAAATAAATGTATTCAGTAAGAAAAAATGGGTTACACCAATCAGCAACAAAAATATGGAATAAAATATTTGTATTCGTAAAAAATTTTGAATAAAATCATAACTATATTTAAAAGAAAATATAGATAAAATGTATCAATAGGATAAAAAAATTAAAAATATATGGATGATAGTTTTAATGATCGAAACATAGAGATTATTTTTGTCTAGTCACAGGTACTGAAAACTCATAGCTTCTTGGATAGAAGCCATATACCATCAAAAATCGTAAGAGATTCTTTTAATATCAATCCATTTTGAAATAAATTTTAAAAATAGATTATGGATTAAGTGAATTAAGTATGGATTAAGAGGGCTTGATGGTCGTGGCCATATTTAGACTGTATTGATCTCCTTCCGAAGAAGAGCTCTATATAAAAATATAGGAAAAAACCCAAATTAAAAAAAAAAAATACATAGATTTTATCTTTGCTAAATCATGTAAATAATAGTTTAGAGCTAATCAATTATCATATTTTAAAACTTTAGGTAGATCTGATGGGTAATTTGTTGACCTTAAACATATATATTGGATCATATGTATCAATTGAATATATATACATTATCATAATAATTCAAACATCGAATGTATGGAGGGAATGGGAACAAATCAACCAAAGATTGATTGTATCCAATTACAGCCCCTCTTGAATAATAAAGGAAAACAGAAAAAACGCATATGGACTATTTGCACATGAAATTAAAAACAAACCAAGAAAAAGTGTCAATATCGTAATGAATCAATAGTACGTAGCCTTACAGAATTGATTTCTGCTTACTCTCCTAATTGCTGTGTACGAATAAGATGTTTTTAAATTAAAGCAGGTTTAATATTAGGTGGTATAAGGTATACCTTGATATGTTTATAATGACGAAAGTTATACATCATATTCAACATATTCAATATAAAATAATCGTTTGGAAATTTTCAAATTGTACAATATTTTGATAAAAATTACATTTTTAAATTTTTTTAATAATAACATTGAAAATTGTGCTACACTGCTCTATAACAAGAATTTTTAATAAACTAAATTTTATTTATTATTTTGAAAGAAAAGTACATCAAGATATGGAATTGTCCCATTATCCCCCCCCCCCCCCCCCCCCCATATCAGCCCATCCTTCTGCATTTCCATATCTTTTGGACAACCTGATATTTAATCTCCATTTCCAACAAATGAATAGAAATCTTGATCTACATTGGATAAGGTGCATTTCATCGAGGGTCTTAGATCAACACTCGTAATCAGAATATTATGGAAAAATTATGCTAATTCACTCATTTATTATGAATCGGAATAAATTATTTCTCAATGCCATGTTTTCCAATTGTTTAGATGATATTCATAAAATGACAAAGTTAATTTCATCAGAGGAAAATTTGATGTTTAAATACATAAATTATACCAGCCCATATCTCCATAATGTAGCACCAAACTGGCTCAGGTTTCCTGGTCTCTCAAATCAACGTGGAGAGTTTGGGAATTTTTTTTGGTGACAATATTTTAACATTATTTAAGTGGAGTCAAAATTATCCCAAAAGAAAAAAGTGAAACATGTCACTCTTACACAAAGATCATAAACAGGCATATGATATGGAAAAAAAATGGTGGTAGATTTCATAATTGTCCACTACCATGCAATGTACCTGGACACTTCTATAAAAAATCTTCATGAAAATCTGATTCCCTCTATTAGCTCTCTGGTGATTTGTATGCATACCCCTTCTCTCTCTCTCTCTCTCTCTCTCTCTCTCTCTCTCTCTCTCTCTCTCTCTCTCTCTCTCTCTCATTATCATATCTCTTCATTCCTCTGTCCATCTGTCTGTCCAACTATTCATCTATCACTCTTTCTTTCTCTCTATCTGTATCATTCTCTTCCCTCTTCACTCCTCTGTCCATCTGTTTGTCCATCCATCTATCCAACCATCCACCCATCAATCCATCCATCCATCCATCCAGCCATTCATCTCTCTCTCTCTCTCTCTCTCTCTCTCTCTCTCTCTCTCTCTCTCTCTCTCTCTGTGCAATGGTAATACTCTATGTTATTTGGCATGTATTACCGTTGGATTATTATTATCATTACATGTTTATAGAAACTGTCTTTTGATATCCACTATGATAGATATTAGGAATGTATACAATGTGTGCACTAAGTACTGCTTACAATGCAATACTCTCCAACTCTTTAGATGACACAACCCTAACTGCATTAGAACACTTTTAAAGCTTGCCTATAATAGTAATACAGAAAATATTGGCGCTTGCCTCGAGTAACAAAGAAAGTAACCAAAGACTCAGGGAGCCAAAATACACCGAGAAAATCCATCAAAATCAAAGGCAATTTGGGCCATAATACAGGAGAAAGCATTGTATTATAATAATTAAGCCAGAAAAAATAAAACAATGTGCCTAGCATTCTATTGTACCACTGACACCAGTACATTGAAAGGCGTGCCACTTTTAAAATTATTAAAAACATGTACTAGCTATCATTGAATTTTTTGAACAATAATTAAAAAAAATTGAGGAAAAGCACTTTTCATTCAATAGTGTGTATTTAGCTCTTTCGGTTTTAGTGTGAAATAACCAAACTTACTCCCACTTTCTCCACCCCCCCCCCCCCCCCCCCCCCCCCCCCCCCCCAAAAACCAATCTCAATAAATGAAGACTAGAGATCAAAAAGTTGTGAATGTCATTTTCATATATATTATAAATATCATAAAAGACTTCAAGGATCTATGTGATGAAGGGATGAGGATCATAAATAATTAGAGCTTTCATATTTATTTATCTGATTAAACTTTTCTTCTTTTTTTTTTAATTCATATTTGAATTCAAAGGCTACAGAAAGACTGAATATGTGCATACAAAGTCACATAAAGTCGGTTGGCTTATCATATAATACATGTTCTGTTTCTAAAAATGGGAACAAAATACAAAATAACTTTTTATCAACATAATCAAACAATAAAGGAAGTTTCAAATTATTAGTTTGCAAAGTTATGTCACAATGAACAATGCGTATGCAACATTTATATGACCCAATTTTTTTCTGTTGACTATTGTATATAAATACATGTGCATGCAAATGTAAATGAGTTAAGTTTGAGATTTTTTTTCTAAGGGATTATCCCATTAACTAGACTTTAAAATAATAAATAACAGGTAATTGGTTTTGAAGACTTCTTGAAAATGATCGATTGATTTACATTCCTATTGAGAATATTTTATAATTCACTCAATAGTCAGGTTTTTGGTCCCAACTGATATGGCAAGAGACTAAAATTGACCTTAATTAGGACTTAATGTACCAATGAGGGATTCTTAAAGCCGATATATACCAATGGGTCCTCTTTCATAAAAAAAGAATCCAGAATCCTAAAATCTGCTATAAAAACACCAAGAGTCAATTATAATTCCAAAGGACTCATATTTTAAAGGATCAATTAGCTCAATCCCACTGACATGGGATCTCTACTATAGAGGATTCAGACAGGATCCTAAAGCCTCAGCTACAACACCGAATGTCCATTATAATTTTAAAGACTCAGTTTGGATCCATAAGTCTGCTATGACATGGACCTCAATTCAAAAACTCATCCAAAATCAAAACATACAAAAAAAATGCTAGTTAGAGCAAACTCAAGAATATTATTCCCCCATTTTCTGGAAATTACTCCATTGATTGTGGCCCTATGAGTTGCCCAGTGAAATCCTTATCCCGGCTAGGGAAGACATATTGATGCTGCTTTAATTTTGATAGGATGATCTAGCGACTCTTTAAATCTTGATTGGATCCAATAATCTAATTACAAGATAATGATTACACATGTTGGACTTCTGGTAATAATCTCCATTTTGATACAATCAAGCAGATATGTGATGAAGGCTGGTAATTCTAGTAAGCTCCACGTTTTTACCCTTAAATTAAGAGACAGTTAGAGGTCTCAGAATCTCTCCAAATTCCCCAACAAGCATCAAAGATATAGGTTATAAGTTGTGTGTAATGTCATGAATGTAGTACTGATTAACACTAAAGTTCCTTCCAAATTGAGAATTTTTTTTTAACAATGTAAGGATTGTTGATTAAATTTTATATTTGTTTTCTTTTTTCTTTCTCCTTTTCAAAAATTACAGCTAGGTGTTGTATACAATATAAGTGTAGAAACTATTTTCAGTTACATAAAAATTATATCATAATGATTATGCATTCCAGGGAGAGAGAGAGAGAGAAAAAAAAGTATGGTGTGAAATACTACAAACTGTTCGATAAAAAAGGTCGATATAATTATTTTAAAAACCACACACTCGGTACATTAGCTCCGACACAGATCAACAAACACCAATAGAATCCTGCCCGACTCATTTACAAATCGGATAGATAAATCTATTAAATGACAATAAATAATTTAGACATTTTTTAACGTTATTTATGTCTTTCTATCGACTTGTCGAAGGCTAGGAACTTGTAGATATCCAGGCAAATCTTACCCCCCGTTTACAGTTTTCGATTTGTTTTTGCCATGGCGGACTGACTGCATGTAAAGAAATTCAATACACACGAAAGAGAGAGAAAAAATCCTTTTATCTGGGGCAATTCGTAAGGTAACAACTTACCTTTGCAATTAACGTGCGATATAAGGCCCAGTGACAGTAAAATATACACAATCATGTTGCTAAATTCACAAGGTGCACACAAAATTCACACATCGTATTCCTTGCGAAGCTCTCGCCGAACTATCAACATTGAATGGGATTTTTTTTCTCTTGATCGGATCGTAGCAATGTGCTTTCTGTGTATACCGGCTGTTCCATTTAACTCCCGGTCTAAATGTCAGATTTTTTGAAACGCTTGACGAACTTCACGTATTCTAATACCAGGATATTTATTTTTTGTTATTTCTTTTTTATACAACGAAGTTAGACACTAATTAATTTCTTTGACTGACAGTAACTGCTTAATCACCCGATATTCATAAAAATTTAATAACTTTTTTCTCCTATATCTATAAAAACACGCCAGGTATTTCAAGGTTTTCGTACCTGGGCAGGTAAAAAGCGGTTTTTTTTAATGGGGAACTTAGAAAGCCAATCGAAGGGCAGAGAATTTCTCTTTTATTAACTGGACGGGCGGTCAGTAATGCTAATCCTCGCTTTAGCACAGGCGGTGCTCTTCTTGTTAAAGTTAATGGAATTATTTGAAACGTGAATGGGGCTTTAGAAATGTTAAATGATGCCGGCAAACAGTAGAGTTTACCTGTGGAAACCTGACAATGATGGGAAATTAACTTTGTGGACAACTGCTAGGGAATGGCCCATTCAGATGTTAGACTTAGCAACTGTAATTGACAAGACTGGTTCAATTATTAAATTTTTATTTTCATGATGTCATACTTAGGTATTTCAGAATTTTATTGGTGTAATTGAATACACACACAAAATATCAGTGATTCATTATTCTAAGTGCACATGATTATTGGTACCAAGCGCGAATGAGCTAAAGCCACCCCATGGAATTTCAGATTAGTATTTTGTTAAACCTCCATAGGCATAGTACATGTAATGTAACTGAAAAAAAAACTTGCACCCCTCAGCAATAACCCACCCTCCCCGGGTAGGATCCGTGCTGTATTACTATCGCTGTTTTGTATATGATGAAACTGTCTACAGTAAAGAGTTCGAACGGATGCTATTGGTACAGCTGTACTCACATCTTTAGTGCTACTGTACAAACATCTAAGTATATAGTATCTATATAGTATTTTATTTCATATTACCTGTGCATCAACATTTCATGTACACGTATATGTAGACATATTTGTATATATAGTGCTACACATGAACGTATTTTAGTAAAAAAAAAATATATTAATGTATTTGAGTTGCATCATGCGAAAAGGGACCATCGTGACAACATTTTAGAAGATTGGTTTTTTATTGTTTGGAATAGAGTATTATGTCTTTCTGATAATTTTGATACCAAATTTTCAACTATTTCTTCACTTTAAAACCTGATGTAGGATTAATGAATCATAAGATAACGTAAAAAAAAAAATAATAATAACGTCATCAAATTCATAGCTCGTCAATATGTCTTTTGAGGGTTTTTTTTAGTGTACATGTTTTTAAAAATCATAAAAGTGTATAGGCCTACAAACTCAAAATTAGTGTACAAAAAATATATATGCATACCTTTAGTGTACATACTTATTTTCTACAGAAAAACCCATTTCGTTTTTATGCAAATAACGATTTATTGATTCATTGCAGACACCATCTCTAGTGTACACAGGTCCTACTTGTCTTGCCTACATCCATATCTATAGTGAACACATCTTTAGTGTACATCGTGTGTCTCTAAAGTACCCAGGATCAAGTCTAAACGCATTTCTCATATACTAGTACATATTTAGTGAACACATCTCTTGTGTCCATCATGTGTCTTTAAAGTACTGAGGATCTGGTTTATTGGTACATGCATATCTAATGCTAGTACATTCTATTGAACACATCACTATAGTGTACAACGTGCATCTCTAAAGTACCGAGGATCAAGTCTAAACGCATTTCTCATATACTAATACATATTTAGTGAACACATCTCTAGTGTACATTGTATATCTCTATATACATATACCTATAACTCTGGTGAACAAACATCTATAGTGCATTGACATCTGTAGTGTAATTAAAAACTCTAGAGAACGTACATTTATGGTGTATGTACAACTCTAGTGTATGTACGCGTCTTTTAAGTATTCGCAAGTCTGAAAAGTACATATACTATCTCTAGTGTAGGCACTCGTGCAGTGCACATGTACACCCGCATAATCCTATACTGCATATACATGTGCAGTGTCCCTATAACTCAAGTAAAATACATATAGATAATGTACATTAATATTAATGTATTAATATCTTTAGTGTACATGTATAACAGGAGCACTCATGCAACTTTGTGTATGGTTCGCAACACTGTGAAGCAGTGAATACTATATTTTTCCTAGTACAGGTATATTTGGTTTACTAATAAGGCCATAATATCAAACAGAAAGCCTTAACTTTTAAAAGATAGTTACCGATTGAAAAACAAAACTTTTTAAAAAAAAAATTATATGGCTAATAGTTTTTATAACAGTTTAATAATCGACATGATGTAAGGAAAGACAACTCTCATTGGAACAACCGACCAAGTTTATTTCATCTTGAATAAAATTGAACTTAGAGCCAGAGATATAACTTCATAAATGCTCTAGCTCACTGAACAAAAGACTTTTGTCAGCATAACTCAAAATGACAAAATGTTTAAATCATGACTGAAAATACAGCTTGACTTGTCGGTTTTCAGTTTCCCTCAATGATCACAACACCACAGATTTTCAGTTTTGGATTGGCGCAAACGCCTTGAAATATTTTTTTCGATCCCATATCTCCGATTTTGTTCTGACGTAAGTTGAGATTACGCAGACTATGCCATGACGTCATCATGTACTCACCGATACAAGCCGTATCCCTGTCATTTAGTTGATTATCTTGCAGGCAAAGATCTGTCAAAGTTGACAAATGTCCGAGTCGGTCGGTGGACGCCAATACAGTCGTAAAGCCAAGGTTACAATTCCTCAAATCCAAAACTCCATGAGTTCTTATTACAACTCATCATTTCTAGAAACAATTCGGGAATGCTCGAGCTTTGCCCTTGGTCCAAACTTGAAGAACCGATAAAATTGCCTTCGTAATCAAGATGCTGAAAATGGGATATGGTTTTTAAGAGGATAAAATATTTCTCTGAAAGAAATAGGGAGAATCCACAATTTCTGACGTTCATTTTCTTCAGATTTCTCCCATGCGATGATTCAATGAATTGTTCCAACCCCTTTGTCAAGGATTCTTTTACAATCGCACAGGTTGACAACTTCTAGCAATGGAAGATTTCTAAACAGAATCGGTAATGATACTGCTCCTTCGTACCCTATCTCATTTTCATTGACTTCGATTATTCGAAGATTTTCTTTGCCCATTAGGTAGGCTGACAAATCCATTATCCCTAAACTTGTTATTTCATTGCGTGCAACACTAAGATGTGTAAGTTGAGAAGTTGCTTTGATATCAATGGACATTGCATGAATACCTGCAACTCCAAGGTTACACCATTCCACTTCCAAGTGTTTTAAATGAGGTAAGTATTGCAAACCGATAGAGTGAGGATCTTCTTTTGTCATTAAGATGGTGTCGTTCAGCACTAGAGAAGAGAGACTACTAAACCTACATGCTTTCAGTATTCTACGATAAGCCTCGGGGTAAAGGGAATATGATTCTGATAAATCAAGGTTATATAAGTTTGGAATCATTAGGAGCCGAAAACATAGATCTTCTAAATCTGCAATTGACTCTATAGTATACAAAATATATCCTTTGTGAGTATATAGACTTTCGATCGATGTCTTGAATATAATATTCGCTAGCTGTTCTGCTCTCGCATTGACATCAATCTGTACCGTCCTAAATAAAGATAAAAGCCGGGCTAGACTAATCAAAATACTAATTTCCTCGGCCACCAATGATCTATGGATTATTCTAGATAAAAAAAAATCCCATAATTCTGTGCTTTTCAGATTAAATGAAGTTTCTAACTTATCAATCAGTTGTTCATTCATGAGCAAGAACCTTTATAACCTCACTTTCTGAGTCAAAAGAATCGTTTTGCAGTCTGACCATGTAAACTCTCCCTGATGGGACAACTGTCATTAAGGCATCAAGATGGTGCATATATAGGATCTATATTTTTCATCATAAGATAATGCAAAAAAAAGGTATTTTATTTTTACAGAAGAATCGCTATCAAACCCTGTAAGATTCTCCGTGAAACCTTGTGGATTTTCAGCACTTTGAAAGATAGGAAGAAACCCAGTGAAATTGGCAGTTGATGAGAGACGACTCTTTGGATGAGATATTGCTCCAGAACTCGGCTTTAAAAGCGGTACTTCTGATGACGTTCAGAGAATTCAATAGTTCCTTCCTTGATAATTTCTTCCCAAGCCATAACAGTCAGTTCAAACGCGTCTACATTACCCGCAGAAGAAATTCGTAGCCGTTCTTACTCATATAGGGTCTGAACAGCAAACAAACATCTTTCCTGTTTTCCACCAGCATGAAACACAGATGCTGTCCCTAGCTCTAAGCATAAAACTACACGTAGAAGCTCTCTATATTTATGACCACTAACAAATTTATCCAGCTCATCAGACAGCCATTTAATTGATACTGCATAAACATCTACTGGTGAACAACTTAACATTGATGCGAAAAGACAACTCTGGAAGAACGGATCCTCTAACATACGCCGGATAACTGGAAGGAGATGGGGACTGGTCTTGTTGTTGATACTGGAAAATTCCTGTCTCCTTCCTCCTAACTCAAATTCAGTTGCACTCTGTATTGCTGATGCAGGAATAGAATACTCTGAGGAAAATAAAATAATTCTTCAATTAAGCACTGATATAAATATATTCAAACCTCTAAACACTTTGAGATTGAGAAGACAGAACTGATTTAAAGATTAGTACATGTACCACCGTTTACTGTCCTATGCATATATAAGCTACTAGCAATATTTAAAACTAGTATAAAACTGCTGCTTGAAATTGTGCACGGGTAAAAACTGATGAAACCTTAAATTACATTAAACCGAATTATTATATGTATAGCATCATTGTTAAGCCTTTTGTAATGATTGTAGTGCCTGCAAAAAATAACATCTTTGAAGAACTATGAAGATTTATAAGTTAACGCAAGACCGATATTGAAACTTTTATGAATTATTGTTACTCGCTTTTTAATTATTTAAAAAATGACATTCCAAATTTGACAAAACAGTCGAGAGACCTGAGTGAAAAGAAAAAGAAAATAAAAATCCAGAAAAAATTGTGACCGCATTCTTTCATTGAACGAATTATTGTCTTACCTCATCTACCTGGCATCAACTAGCGCTTTGAAATCTGTTAGAATATGATCCATGATCGATAGTATGTGCTTGTGTTGTACAGAAACTTCCCCTTCAAATGGAAGATCCAAAGAATCAGGGCCATGGCCACAATGTCCGTTATTGAAAAAGTGATTTTGATCTCAACTTCCGCTATATGATAAAAAAAAAGAAAACCATTCTTTACATGGGTTTGATGAAAATTCTAGGCAGACACTTGCATAACATCCCTGACTCAAGAAGTATTTCGAGGCAAAACTATTGATTTAAGAAAATATAATTATATCCTTTATATTTTTTCACATTTTGAATAATTACAGGTTTAATTTCATTATAAAGAAAAAAGTACAATAGTTACAAAAAAATCGGATAATATTTATGGAGGGTAATCGTGTTCAAAAATCCAGACATGTAAACTTGTAAATCCGAATATGTAATCGTGTTGGTGTGTGAGTCTGAGTATGAATATCGTGTAACCTATAAAACTCAGGGATAAACACTTTAGAGTTGACCCCGCAGGCCTTCAATCTAATTTTTCCTACAGATGCTAATTGCAGCTGTAAAATGCTGTTTGTTATTTACATGTAACCTGCCACTATAATACAAATTTTCCATCTGTAGTCTCTGCATTTGTATTTCCGTTTCCTGAAATATCATGGCTGATATGTTGCAAATCAACAAATGTAAAGTCTACAAGTTTGTCGAATTTTGACATGACCATATATGGAAACAGTGACGTCACCGATAGAAAAAGGCTAGCTGCAGGAAAAGACATGCCGTAATTGCCGGAATGGGGGCGGAATAATAAAAAAAAATAATAAGGTAGGTCTTTAATCATATTATCTCTGGATAACAACTTTTCTTAGAAAGTATTATTTTTCGGAAAGTTATCGATAAGAAAATCAAAGAATCTAAAGACATTGGTTTTAAGATTTTGATTAATATGAGACATAAGAAGCGACACCCCCTTTAAAAATATATAAATATAAATTCCACAGATAAGGTTAACTGTCGTAAAATTAAAATGTGCATAAATATTTTTAAAAATGTTTCATTTTGTATTGTCGGCAATATATAGGGAAAAAAAGCCTATTATGCAGGTGAAAATTGGCATTTTTTAAAAATTTCAAGCAATTATTACGGGATATGAGCATGACGTCCTGAATGTCGGTTCAAAACAGATTCACTTTGTGAAATTGGTTGATGAAAAATTTCCGGAGAGCTATTATAATACAGCTTTACTGCCACTTGTGAACATGTACTGCAACTACTTAATTTTGTAAAATTATCGTCAATACAGTATATACATGTATTTTAAAATCCAGTTCATATACGATCAAATTCATCCGACCCACCCCATTCTTTACTTTCAGAAATCCAATTTACAAGGAAAAATCATAATTGCAAAAACATAAACATACTAGTAATTACTATTTCTTCAAAACCTTTCAATTTTTAACAAAACTTGTACTTTGATTGATAATTATAAAACTTCTTTTTATTTATAACAGTTTTAGATTGTTTTATTATTTATCTATCACTTGCACAACAAAATCATTTTGATATTTTAAAAATATGGAAAGCCGTAGGGTACCCCCCACATTATTATTATATTTTACTATATAATATGGTCAAAATAAAAATGTCCTACCAAAAATAATAATCTCTTCCATTTCCTTACATTTTTATTTTCACGCCACAATAATTATATTCGTACCCGCACACAATTATTAAAATCGGCTCCAAATAAAAATGTTAACCAAAAATAATAATATCTCACACAAAAAGAAAACAACAAATCTATCTCGCAAAGATAATTATTGTAAATTTCACAAATAAAGATTATTCCCGGTTATCATTATTATTGTGTACTGACAATAATAATCTTGCCAAGAAGACATTATTATTGTTGGTGGAAAGATTTAGACGCTTGAAAAGAAACGTTTATCTGATTCTGAATCACAATAATAATCTCTACCTTCTTTTCGGGCAGAGATTATTATTTGGACGCTTGAAATACAAACGCTTTTACAATGAAGATGTTACCATTGCGCATGTGCAACTTAACTTTCACTTTAGATCATCAAAAAAGGAGGATGGACGGTCAGGACTGTCATTATGCGAGGTACGTTTCTTTTTAATTAATTGCTATTTGATTGTCTCTAATCTATTAGGCACAAAGGTTTGGAGACTACCCTACGTTTTGTCGCAGCTGACATATATCTTATAAATTTACAACAGTACAACAACTAAAAACATATCCGATATTCCTCTGACTCTAAACCCCGCTTTTATATTGTGACTTCGTCACAATATAAAAGCAGGGGGTAAGAGTCAGAGGAATCTCGGATGTCACAATATAAAAGCAGGGGTTAGAGTTAGAGGAATCTCGGATTACTAAAAACCAACTCACTCCCAGAAAACTGCCTGTTTGGGAAGGATGCAAAACTGGGGGGGGGGGGGGGGGGGGGGGGGGGATAACAAAATACCATTTAAACACATTTATTTATGTACTATACCCCTTCCCACCCCACCGACCCCCAACCACACATACACAGAGATTGGATAAGTGTTTATTTTTCTTCTCTTATGCAATAAACCAATTTACATTACCCCCCCCCCCCCCCCCCCCCCCCCCCCCCAAGATTGATGATGTTTTTGCTTGTTATACAACATTATAGAGTATGAAAACAACTTTATATGTGTTTTATTTTCAATACTACATTATTGCTTTTACCTAGGAAAGAAAAACAGTTGATCATTGCTGAACGTCAGATCCTCTGCTAAACATTGAAATGTACTGTTGTTGTAGTTGTAGGTGAAGTAGTCTATAAAGCAAGGCTGTGTAACTGTTAACATGACCAGTTATTCTTGTTTTATGACATATGTTATCCGTGTGTAGTTGCTTTAATACTACTGTTTAGTTTATTAAAATCTGTGATAAGATCAATTATAATTTACATACTGTAAACAACTATTATTCGCAACGACTTTATTTCGCAATTTACCTGAGACAAACTGGTTCGCAGCGACTAATTTTCGCGACCAAGCCTTATCCACACCTGTTTTTTTTTATTACAACTATATTATGGAAAATACTGGTCATCGGCAAGAAATATTTGCTACACTGAGGCTCCTGCACACCTCGTAAAAATTTCTTTCACTTGAATAAAAGTGGGTTTACAGTGTATAATTTTCCAAGATTAACATATTGAAGTCCTTTGCTTTTATTCTCTTCAAAGCTGACACAATTTATTTCATTCTGTACAGTATTCTGTTGTGTACTTATATATCTGCCATTCTCTGAAGGTGGTATGGGACACCTACATATTGTGACGTTTTTCAGATCGAAATAAACAATAACATCAAGTATAATTTTATAATTATTTTCTTTCCCTATAATGATATCTAACAGTATGGCGCAATTGGTTAGAGCATTAACTATGAATCTGTAAGTCATGAGTTCGAATCCTGGTGGGGCTTTTACAATTTTGACTTTCCAACCATTTTTTCAAAACTTATTTTTCGACAAGTATTGTGAAGTTTGAAAATTCTAAAACGGTGAAAGTATTTTGATCATTGTATTCTTTTATCCACATTAATATCGACAGATGTCCCATACAACCTTAAACATGTTATAGCAGGCTTTTTTGTTTTTAGAATGGTACTACAACCAGTCAGCCAAGGATGGTTTGTTATAAGCGCCCTGGTCAACCAGTGGATATAACTCCTTTCCGAAAGCACTCCCCAACTGTGCCTAACACCATTGAACTGGCGTGACTGCTGACTTAGATGAGTAACTATGGTATTTTTTCTATTAACCTGCTACATTCTTGGTGTTTTCAGGCATGGTCATTAAATTAATAAATTAAGTGGAAGACTTGTTTCTTGTGACAATGCTTATCGATAGATTTATATATATGTTTATGTTTTCAGGGATCCGAGGCCTTGTCGGGCAGACTAAAAGGTTTACGCAAACTTCACTAGAGCTCTCACCTGTAATTACTATTTGTCATTCTCTTAACAACAATTACATGTATCTTGATTCAAATTCCCGTCTTACATTATCTTCATTTATGCCTACTTTGTTTCAGTTATGGAGATGAATCAGACAGTTAAATACCTACTCTGTAAGTAACTACATCATGTGTTAGGGTAAAGATCTTGAAACATGTTCATCCATATAATCAAATCAAAGTAAACTTAACTGTAATAAATTTACTTTTTTCTAAGTGTTCTAGACAAAAAACGAAGAACCGTTCTGGTGCATTTTGCACACATAAGTGCTTCTTAATACATTGTAATACATGTACTGTGTTTTCTTTAGTTTTACTTACAGTGCTCCTATGTTTAATATACAAACACCAGCATCTGGTCATTCTAATTAGTTTCCTGTCAATATTAGCAGTATCTTGTCAATGTAATCCATATCTGTTCTGTCTTGTAATAAGTTTCTATCTGGCTAATATGTACCAGCAATAAGTATAAGGTTTATATTGTAAACAATCAACATTTATTATTTTTAATCACTATTAGAACAATGTATTCAGTATACATGTATGTTCAATTAAATCAGTTTTAGATTGGAATAAAACAAATATTTGTGTTTAATGAATATATATATAGTGAGGTTGTTACATCTGTTTGTTACAGCTTACATGTACATCTACATAAGCAGAACCTGTTCCCACATCCAGTGCTTTGGTGGCCCCACTGAACTGATGATAATGACAAAAAGTCCACATGGACATGTCCTGTCTGTAATGAACCTGCTTCATTCATCAACTCTTCATTGATGGGTAACTGGTTTTGAACTAGACCTTATTTGTTCAAAAATGATATTTCAAGACAGATTAAAGATTGAAATTTAATTTTCATTTACTTTGTCTTTCTATAATGAAGAGTATGTGAAGAATACATGTAACTTAAGAATTTTACCTTTAATTTGAATATCATACATCAATTTACTAAGGCATTTTAGCTAACCTGATCTGAGGGCTCAAGAGAGGTTTTCTGATCATTTTTTGTCCAGCGTACATCTGTTTGTCTCTGTGTCAGTATGTCTATAATTGTTTCAGTTTTTAATTCTTCAATCTTCACCAGTTTCAGCTACACTTGGCACAATGCATTCTTAAGTGAAGGGGGGTTCAAATTTATTAAAATGAAGGACCATCCTATCTTTCAAGGAGAGATAATTTTAAATTATTGAAAATTTCTTGGCATTTTTAAAAAAATATTCTTTATTAATACCATTTATCCAGAAAAGATGAAACTTGTGTGAAAGCATCCTCGGGTAATGGGGATTCATATTTGTCTAAGTTATGGTCCCCTGGGATAGGGTGGGGCCATAATAAATACAGAAATATCTTTGAAAAATATCTTTGAAAAATCTGACACAAGAAAATGGGTTCAATGTATAACCATAAGATATGTGGAGAAACAAAATGAATAATTAAGATCTTCTGTAAACAATTTCTACTCACCTAATAAAGCTAATTTGATCAGTCATGCCTTTTGTTGCTCAGGTGAGTGAAGAGGCCCCTGGGGCTAATGTAAACATTACTGTTTTGTTTTGAATTATACCTTTGATCCATGAAATATCTAACTTAAGAATTTTAGTGCAGGTGTATTTGTAATGTGCAATGTGTAAATCTACACATACATGAATTTTTGTTTTTCTGTTGATAGAGTTCCATGTATTTAAGGAGTACACCAGACAACATCTTGGACAAGAAAGAAACCAGAATTAAGCACAGTGGTGGCTATCAGGAGGTTAGTAAAAATGTATTGGTCATTTTTTTATAAATCCAATAATTTACAAATTTTAACTTAGATTTTTTTATCTTATGTAATATTTGAAATTGATTTAAGTTTTGCCTTTGTAATATGACAGTACCATTGGACAGTTTATGCTGTAAAATAGTAAAGCAGAGCAACTTAATTTTAACTGTGAAAAGTTAGGTATTTACATGTAATATTGATGATAAATTCACCCCTGATGATATAATAATAATAATAATAATATTTTTACGTTTCATTTTAGGAACAAGAAAGAGAGAATTGGAATGTATCAACTATATTACCCACCCTGATTCAAAAGGAATAAAAACTTGATAACAAATTGTTGTAGTTCTTTTTATATGCATTAATTAGAGATTTACCAATATAAAGTTGATATCGAGGAATAGTGTGCACAGTGAATTAAAATTGCCAAATCTAAAATAATATATTTTGCTCAATTAAGGGACCTCACTACACCTAGACTTTAACTTTTTAACTGGGTTATATAAAGAACTTATTGAAATGGTGGGCAGGCGGTGAATCGATTTGGTTGTATATTATCATTGCTCAGTGGTTAAAGTATCAGGCTTGTAAACCGCAGATCATGAGTTCGAATCCACCTGGGCCTTTTGATCACATTTACTAAATTAAAGTTTTGAAATTAAAACTTCTTTAAATCCAGAATTGCACATTTTTTCAACTATTTGACTTTTATACTAATATTCTTTATCTATCCATCCATCCATCCATCCATCCATCCATCCATAATTAATTTTCTCAGAAACTATTTTGAAGTGTAGTGAGCCACCTTAAATGAGAAATAGATGTATCCTTGATAAAAATTGCTTTAAAAGAAAATGAACACAGATAGATTTTACATATAAATGAACATAATATATACATTACCGTAATGTTGAACACGTTTTACACATACACAATATACATTGGGTTTATTTTCACACAAATAGCAGGCAACCATATATGGTTATGGTGATTAAAGAGGTCTACTGAAATGCACATAAACATGCCTTGGAAGAAGACTTCTGGTTTTAGGGCCTGGCTTTACTGATGGGATGTGATAAAGATTTGGCCATTCATACTTCTCCATGTATTTCCCCTGCACCTGGCCTCCATGTTAAATATGTGTAAACGTACCTTTCAATTTTGTTTGAAGTAACAGAAATATCCACACACATTGCATTAATATACTTAATTTTTTTCATCCTATCAGCAGTCGCTAAATACTCTACTGAGTGATGACATTTGCTTGGTGCAGAACTTTTGATGAGGTCAGAAAAGACTGGGTTATGTTCTAAATATGTTAGATCAGACATACTTGTATGAGGTACAATTTTAACAACGAAGAAGAAGGTGGAATTTGTTTATATTGTAGTAGGAAAGGAGGAAAGAGCATATAAATAAATGCACAATAAAAACATATGGCACAACCGGGAATTAAATCCTGGACCCCCGCAACTCTAGTCAGATGCTCTAATGCTATGCTACTGTAGCCAATATCCACTGTTCATATCTACATTTTAATGCATTACTTCATGTATGTGAAGGGACAGACTCACACACACGTACACATACATATTTTAATTATAAATTATATTTTTGGACTGCTTTAAACAAAATTGACAAATTTTACACCAACATATAACCTAAAGTATACAGCTACTAAAGTTCTTTCCATTTCATTCTGTCATGCAATCAATCATGTATTGTTTTAAACCCTTCTCCGAGCCATGACAGTGCATAAGGCTGGTACTTAATACTGCTTTTTTCCAGTTTCGATGATGCAAAGCAGAGAAGAGACATTAGGACACCTGTCCATTACAGGTTCAACTCTCAGCTAATGCGGTACCCAATTTCAGTTAGGACGACTGTGACAATATAGATAAAATGCCTTGTCAAAGTGCACAACACAAAGCATTAAGTGACCACTGTGGGGTTTATAACCAGTGACTTTTTGCTTATTATAGCCAAATTCTTATGACCACTAAGCTATGTGTTCTACCATATGTTGTACATACATGTTTCTTAATAAATGATTAAACTAAATTACTTCATAACTAGACAACCAGTGGTAACTACAGGGCTGGGGAGGGGGAGGGGTTATACAACACAGTGTAGATAAAAAGTAGATAAATTACAATTAAATACACATAACTTTCTGACATTGAAGTTGAACTTATAAATTTACGCTTTACATGAGAAAATATTTAATGCATGCAAACACTACTGTGTTTTAATAGGGGCAGGGTGCTGGTGTGAGGCACCCAACGCAAATTAAAAGAGTAAACTACAACTTAAGTTTAGTATAATCAACTTAGTAAGCATTATCAACCAGTGTTAACGTTAGGTCGGAGAGCGGGGGGTTATACAATACAGTGTGGGTTAGGAATCTTTTAAGCGTACATAAATTGCACTTAAATGCGCATTATTTAACTTTCTGACATTGATGTTGAACGTACTAAATATTAATCTTACACGTCTGTGTGTAAAAAACACGCATATATACATGTTTATCTTAGTCCTTCACCATTTGTTTACATTACTTTCACTTTGTTAGTGACGTCACATTTGATAATCTTCGTTGTAAAAGCGTTTGTATTTCAAGCGTCCAAATAATAAGAAGGTAGAGATTATTATTGTGATTCAGAATCAGATAAACGTTTCTTTTCAAGCGTCTAAATCTTTCCACCAACAATAATAATGTCTTCTTGGCAAGATTATTATTGTCAGTACACAATAATAATGATAACCGGGAATAATCTTTATTTGTGAAATTTACAATAATTATCTTTGCGAGATAGATTTGTTGTTTTCTTTTTGTGTGAGATATTATTATTTTTGGTTAACATTTTTATTTGGAGCCGATTTTAATAATTGTGTGCGGGTACAAATATAATTATTGTGGCGTGAAAATAAAAATGTAAGGAAATGGAAGAGATTATTATTTTTGGTAGGACATTTTTATTTTGACCATATTATATAGTAAAATATAATAATAATGTGGGGGTACCCTACGGGGTACCCTACGGCTTTCCATATAAAAAAGTATAAATACATGTATAGTTACATACATTTTCCCGCAAAAAATTACCAAATCTTTGCAGGTCGTTTATTCTAACTAATTCAGAAAAATAACAAAAAGAACAAGAGAAAAGCTGTCAATGTGACAGCAAACCGGGTTTTCTTTTGTGTGAACAGTATCCATAATCCATTTGTCAATCCTGAATTGATAAATACTACCTATTCAAAGAAATGGGGTACTCTATATGCAATGTTTTTGCCAAAAATGACTAAGTTCAACAGCTGATATTTTTTTTTTATAAATTATCAGAAATCAAAATCCTAGCAATTTGCATACCTCTGATATATGTATAATTCATATGCAAAAGAACAATTTCCTATCTCGAAAACTGTACGAGGAGTTATCGGTACAATAAGGGTACCTTTTTGGCAGATACTCGCCCGCCCGCCATTTTCACTATTTCAATAATCGAAAAACCCGATTAAAAATTCTCTCTAAAAAATCTTAGAATTCAGAAGCAATGGAGCTACATGGGACCTCACGGCGGTCTCCAAACCTCATGCCGCTCAAAATATATTTACCCCCTTAGGAAATTTCTTAATCCGTCTCATTTCTAGAAAAGAGTACGCATTAAAATATATTCCAGTTTAAATTACATGTCAAATTATTTTAGAGAAATAAGATATAAGGCATTTCTTTTTAACCCTTATTGTATAATACCATGAGAATTATATTACAGAAATTTGCGCATTCGTCACATCGGCGACGATTTTTATATGCATGACCCTTTTCCTGTTAGGTCCAGTTTCAATCATGCCTCAAAATTTTTCTAAAAATAATACCGGTATTTTCGATAGAAAATGTGTCGTTCATTAATAGCTTATTGCAACAGTTAAGCTGAATATTATGTTTATTTTTCATCCATTCCGGCGATTACGGCATGCCGTTTCCTCGCAGCAAGGCAGTTGCCATATAAGGTCATGTCAAAATTCGACAAACTTGTAAACTTTACATTTGTCAATTTGTATTATGTCAAATGTGCTATTGCCGAGCCTGAAGATACAAATGCAGAAACTACGGATTGAAAGTGTGCAAAGTTCAATGTTTAATTAACTGATGAAAGCAATAAAGCTGCAAATTGTGCATCGTGCGAAGGAACTGAGTCAAATCTTACACGTGTTTATGCCCGAGTTTTATAGGTTACACGATCAGAATTACACATATTCATACTCAGACTCACACACCAACACGATTACATATTCGGATTTACAAGTTTACATGTCTAGATTTTTGAACACGATTACCTTCCATAAATATTTGCATATCTGCTTCGAACGAGCAGAAACGGTATACTCTAATAAACATATGTGTTTTGGCTTTTAGAAAATTATTCTTTTAACATTGTTTGCTTCCTTCCCTTTAGTATGTTATATACTAAACATTTTCTACAAACAAGAGGCCCATGAGCCACATCGCTCACCTGAGCAACAATAGCGGAAATCAGATTTATGGAGTCATATACAAAATATATCTGGACAAGATACAGTATATCTGTATATCTGTAGTAGAATAGATATATAAAAAGAGTTTTAATTTTTTCTTTAGATATTATTATGTTGAACATTGAGCTACTTTTGAACATGATGATTTTAAAGTCATATCACATTATGATTATTATAGTTCTTAAGAAGATCTTAAGCAATATCTATAAACCTACATCAAACTTTAAGCCCCTTGGAAGCCCAAAATTGTTCAAGTTCTAAGAATCAATAATATGTCAAGAAGCTCACACTTTAGTAAAACCATGTATTATAACATATAAGTTTACAAGAATAATCTATTTTTTTCCTATGTAAAAATTGGCCCTCGTGGGTCATAATTTTAACAACTATGAATCTACACTACCTAAGAATGCTACCACACATGTTTCCGATTTCCTGGCTTATTGGATTGTTTGGTTTTTTTAAATTTACTCTATATATTCCTAAGTAAAAGTTTGACCCCCCCATTGTTACCCAACCCTACCCTCAGGGATCATGATTTTCACATTTGAATATATACTACCTGAGGATGCTTCCACATAAGTTTCAGCTTTCCTGTCTGATTGGTTTCTGAGAAGATTTTTAAAGATTTACTCTACATGTTCATATGTAAAAATTGGACCCCCCATTGTGGCCCCACCATGCTCTCTTTGGTCATGATTTGATTTTCACAACTTTGAATCTACACTACCTGAGGATGTTTCCACACAAGTTTTAGCTTTCTTGGCAGATCGGTTTCTGAGAAGAAGATTTTTAAAAATTTACTCTATATATTCCTATGTAAAAATTTGATCCCCCATTTAAGCCTCACCCTACCCTCGGTGGTCATAATTTTCACATCTCTGAATCTGCACTTACTCTTTATATTCCTATGAAAAAATTCACCCCCCCCCCCCATTGTGGCCCAACCCTACCCCCAGGGATCATGATTTTTACAACTTTGAATCTACATTACCTGAGGATGCTTCCACATATGTTTCGCCTTTCCTGTCTGCTTGGTTTCTGAGAAAAAGATTTTTGAAGATTTACTTTATATATTCCTATGTAAAAGTTCGATCCCCCATTGTGGCCCCACCCTACCCCTGGGGATCATGATTTTCACAACTTTGAATCTACACAACTTGAGAATGCTTCCACATACGTTTCAGCTTTCCTGGCCGAATGGTTTTTGAGAAGAAGATTTTTGAAAATATCTATAAAAAAAATCTCAATCATTCCTCATTATCTCCCAAAGGCGTGGTCCTTAATTTTCACAACATTGAATTCCCTTTGCCTAGGGGTGCTTTGAGCCAAGTTTTATCGAAATTGGTCCAGTATTTCTGGAGAAGATGTTGAAAATGTGAAAAGTTTACGGACAGACAGACGGACAGACGGACGACAGACAAAAGGTGATCAGAATAGCTCACTTGAGCTTTCAGCTCAGGTGAGCTAAAAATTAAAATGTTTAATAGTTGAATGCACTTTGAGTACTTAAAGGTATCTGAGAAAGAACACAGTCGACAGTTTCGCATATGACATAATATTAATCTATTTGTTTTTTTTTATTACTTGCTTACAATATTTCAGATATTTCGATGCACGTACACTACATTTTTCTTTTATCAGTCAAGCGAGAAGACCAAGTTTTCGATCCGGATGTTGACATGCCTCCAATAGATTGTGCACCCAGGCAGGTCGCCTCCGTAGTCTGTCTAACAGTTCACCAGCAGCTGCTGACCTTCCATAGGTGCCCAGTGTCGTTTGTATTCTGTCCTAATATCCGAACCAAACAATGTTGTTCACTTTGTTTTCAGGTGCATGCAATTTTCACAAAGTCAAACAGACAATATTACCAAGTGGTAGAGTAAGTCAAAGCAATTTTTTTGCAGCAAAGTCAGGTCAAGTTTATTATTTTTATACTCAACTTGTAGGATGATAAAACACATGCAGTTTCTTAGGTAAAATAGCATCCATTTTAAGATACTAGAATTATGTTTTTCTACTGAAATGGTAATACCACAGAATTTCTATCAGCTTAAATAACTAAATTGAAATAAATATTTAAACTAAAATGGATATTACTACACCAGAATTTAACCTTAATTTCATAAATTTTGAAGATATTTTGTGATTATTTTCCGCATGCTTTTAATATTAAAGTATTTCTTATTTTTACCTATAACTATTAAGACTATACTATTAAATAAGAGATTATGTAAACACACAAATTTTAATCAAATCGAGTTTTCTATACTAAAGAATAGTTTTAAGCTTAGATTATTATATTTAAAACTCAAGGTAAATCTGATGGGCAATATGTTGACCACCAAGCCTCCTTAAAACTCAGGAAATTTTTCATTTGCATCAAGTTTTTATTTTTTTTTCCGACTCACCTATATGACTCAGAAGGTATGACCTTTTTCATTTCGCTGCTATTTTACTACATTGTATACCATTTCAACTTACCACATCTTTTCAGAATCTCACCAGAATTTTCTTGTACACCCTGTATTCTCTTTCCTGAAGATCACACATCATACTTCCACAGAGGGACAAACAATCATCAACCGCTTACCTCTAACGGTTGCTCTAAGAATGTAAAATAAAAGAAACAATTCATGATCATCCATTTATAAAATGCATAGGCTTTGTTCAACGGAAAAGTGAAACTACATAAGCATTTGAAGTTTTAGCTTAACTAGAGCTATTAGGTTTTCTCTCTCTATCTCGCTCATATTCTTAAACTTACGCACCATGTTTCCACTAAACAAATTTATCTTGGATTAATTTTAAGCTGTGGAAGTGCTTTTACTTCCATGTGGCCTGAAAAAAAAGACATGGAAGAAATAGGGACTTCCCATTATAAATAACTATTGCACATGAGCCTTCCCTGTCACACAGTATTAAAATAATAGTATGCTGCTTCTTTTTAAGATACTTGGCAACATCATGATATCATTCAAACAATTTATATCATATTCAACGATAATGTGTACAAGTGGTTTATATAAAATATTCCTACGAAAGTATCCAGGTTTTAATGATTATTTTGGAAATATGGATGGAAGGTTATCGAAATAAAGGTTATCTAACGATATAATGTCATCTGAAATAAGCTATGTGTTTGTTTCCCTAGTTAAAACTGCGCAGACTTCCATTGCCTCAGCATTTAGCAAAATCTGTGGTATAAAATAAGACTTAGTAACGGTTCTAACCTCGACTGTAAATAAAAGAAAGATACGGATTTTTTTTCAAGTTTCATCTCACTTTTTAAAAAATCAAATTTTACTCTTTAAAATAGCCCAATGACAAGGAGGATGAAATCCTTTCATATGATATAATTCTGAATAACACTAGGACATTTAACAGTCATTCCCAATTGCAGAATATTTTGGGGTTGAAGACTTTTGCCCTTTTTGTATTACAATATATTCAATAAACGTAGTAATTTTGGCACTAATAAAGTAATATTTTTTGCCAAGTTTTTGTAAAATTTAGACTTACCTTGATCCAGCAATCCAAGAGGATTGAATAAATTTTGATACTTTTGAATATACATGTGTAACATATTAAAAAAAAAAAATAAGATTTATTTTTTTTTCGTTTTAAGAATCTTTGAAATGTAATTTTCTATAAACAGTGCACCTTTTTTCAATATAATATCCTAAAAATAATATTGCATATTCTAGCTTGTCTCGAATATGCGCATTTATTACAGTACCAAGTTAACTGGAAATGCTTTTCCGGAAATTTTTGGGTTATGCATATAAAACTTTGCTACTAACTTCACCAAGCTACATCCTTTTCAATCTGCAGTTTTCATGATAAGGTTGCTTTGAATTAGTGTCAATCAATTTCTTGGATATTTTTCAACCAACCCACCTCGTCCTTAGTATAAAGGGTCTAATCCTGACATAACTGTTTAGGAATTAGGGACCTAGCATCATATTACAATTCATGCTTTATCCCCAATTACATCTACCATTTTGAATACCATTTAGATCTTTACCATGATTTTTTAAATGAACTATTCCCTCAATAAACGGCTATTATTATTTTCTTGTCATAACAAATATGTACATATTTTTCTATTTGCCTTGGTCGATAAATTTATTTTGCAGCTTTGGATATGGATCCTGTGTGTCCAACCGAACAATTGTAGCGGTGATGTTATGATGTTGTTATGCTGTCCTCGCAGTGGCGTTATCGTCGCACCCAAACACCAATGGACGAGTGCGTCCTGATCAATTTGCTAGCATATTGTATTAATGGCTATATGGCCTTATACATAGGCCATATAACTTTTCATTGAACTTTGGGACATTCATATTTGTATTGATAATGGTGTTGCGTATCTTATTTTATATCAGTAATTGTGACGTTCGTGCATTTGTGACCTAACATAATCCAATGCACATTTCACTCATATATGGGTTGTCATACTTTGTATCGTATTGGTTTTTGGCGGGGGCAGCCCAGTGGTAACTTTCATATCATAACTGCGGCCATAGCGCCAAACAAATACAATCAAAAAATAGCATCATCAATAAATAGTTTAAGTTGTTCTTAGTCAATAAAATTTGTTTAATTTTTAATTTCAATTTCAATTTAGACCGTATTCTTCATAGTTTGACGCAAGTTGTCCAAGAAAAAGGTTAACAGTTTCAACAGGTTTGAATCTACAAAATACTTTTATAATTAATTAGTTTACAAAAAAACATCGTTCCACTAAAGCTGCATATAAACCTTGAGAAGATCTCCTTTCAAGATCTCCTTTATCGAAAAAAAACTATCCGACAGAATGTACTCGTCTGTGTCAACAAACTGTCCTGGTATTTAAATAACAATTATTCTCCCTCTGTTATTTAAAAAAAAAAAACCAAGAGGCTCAGGGGCCACATCGCTCACCTGAGCAACAATAGCCAACACTTTGATTGAATGAGCATAATAGTATCAAATTCAAAATATCCTGACAATTAAGTACAGAAGATCTAACACAAAATGTTAAAAAACTGACAATTTTTGTCTGCATATTACCAAACCCCTTTGGTTAATTTAGATTTTTCTTTCATCCTATTTAACCCCCCCCCCCCCCCCCCCTGTGGCGCCACTTTTCTCCAGGGAATCACGATCAAACTTATATCTTCACAAGCTTCAGGGTTTTTTTTGGCCGAATGCTTTTTCAGAAGTTTTTTTAAAGATGTTTTCTATATATTCAAATGTAAAAATTCATCCCCCATCATGGCCCCAACCTACCCCTGGGGACCATGATTTGAACAAACTTGAATCTACACTACCTGAGGGTGCTTCTATATATATTTGACCATTTCTTGCCAAATAGATTTTGAGAAGAAGTTTTTAAAAAAAATTCACGATATATACCAAGGTAAAAACTTGACCCCTCTCCCCCCCCCCCCCCCCCCCTTTGTGGCCCAACCTACCCCGGGGACCATAATTTGAACAGACTTAAATCTACGCAGGTTTGAGCATTTCTTGCCTAATAGTTTTTGAGAGGAAGATTTTAATTTTTTTTTATATATTCCTATGTAAAACATGATCCCCCTTCGTGGCCTTACCCTACTCCCGGGAAACATGCTTCCACACAAATTTGAGCTTTTCTGGACAAATTGTTTTTGAGAAGAAGATTTTTGAAAAATACCAAAGATTTTTCAATAATTCTGAATTATCACCCCTTTAAAGAGGGCGTGACCCTTCATTTGAACATCTTCTTTCTTTGTCATGCAGTTTTGTGAATGAATATTGTTTCTAAACAATGTTTAGACGATATGATAGGTAAACGAAAAGCAATGTGACGGCTGTGGCGATATAAAAGTAAGATATGATGATTTGAAGAACAATACTTGTTTTACATATAAAAAGAAAGGTGGTAAAAAGTTGTCATATAGATACAAGGTACAGTTTCAGTCATATTTTGCCCTGTTTTAAAGTGTTTTTAGAAATATCACAAAATATTAGAATGTAACATTTATTTACACAAGAATACCTATTAATTAAAAATCTATAAATGATTATATGATTAGACTTTCACAAGGGTAATTATGACGTCATAAACAGTGCATTTTCCCGTAATTTTCTTAAAACTAGCAGAAGACAGCAATTCTTCAATGGTGTTTTGAATAAAAAAATATGTCAGCAGCCGTCGCCCACGATGAAACTTACATTATAACTTTAGCATGCGATATCACATAAAATAAATTAATTTCGTTGTGGCGACGGCTGCGGACACATTTTCCTCTTTACAAAACTATCATAAAATGTGCCATTTTTAATCATTTTTCTCTACATCTTAAAAAATATGACATAATGTTGACGTCATTATTCTTTTTTTAAAATGGGCTAAAAATGTTTAACTTGGTATTTTATATACATATGTGTTTAAGATGGAAAATGTTTATTTTCTTGAGATTTAAAGAACCTTTGAATTTTAGGGCAAATATTGAAAGAAACTGAACCTTTTTCTTTCAGTCATATATATAACATTCTATTAAAAAGCTCTTCTGATTTGTTTCTGCAGTAGAATTTTTGATTTTTGATTATATTATCAGGTTACAATTAATGTAGCCCATTTTGTGCACACGCGGAAATATAATAACACTTTTGAAAAATCTAATAAAGAGATTTTGCTAGTTTCCTCCTGATTAACTATTCGTTAACATTGAGTGATGAATGATGATTCAGATTAGGTAAAATATCATATTACCCCCAATAATATTTCCTCAATATCTCAGGCTATGTGCTCTATACATAAATTTGCTAATTGTGAATGCTTGAAACCTCTGGGCCTTGGACAGATATGGTATATCTTTCAACAATACATCCAGTTGTTAGATTTAACAAGATTTAGAGCAACTCAACCCTGCATATCTTTATTTAACATCAAACATTCTTATATATAAAGTCATTTCAAGCACATCTTTTACATTTTTATGCTATGCTATGGTATGGAATTTTAATGATATGCTATGACATTTTTATACAATGATACGAGATTTGTATCCTATTCTATGAGATATTGAAATGAAGGCTTAATGATATGGTATGCAATTGTATGCTATGCTGTGCTATGAGATTTGAAAAAATTGCCTCCGCATACAAACAAATTCCAAATATTTGAAAGTTGAATATTAAATCACCAAAGCTTACCACTAATCTGCAATGCAAACTTTCGTTTATTAAAAAAAAAAATCATTAAAATTGAGTTGAAATTATGTCGTATCCTTTGCTATGGTATGCTATGACAAATGAGAATCAAATCTATGCTATGAGATTTGAATGCTATGGTTTGAGATTTTAATGCTATGGAATTATATTATAACGATATGCAATGCTGTGATGTATTTTGTAAAAAATATGCTTGCAAATGACTATATATACGGAAACTATATAAATATAAATATATATATATATATATATATATATATATATATATATATATATATATATATATATATAAAATAAGAAAAGCACTTTTTGAGACAAATAGTTTACTGTGTGGTAGTTTCAAGTTACTAGTACCATTGATACACACGTTCAACATCATGCTGGGATATATATATGATACAGAGAACAATTTATTTGCATTAAATCAACACATACACATGTACACAGGTAAACCATTTATAACGTTTACAGATAGTTTATTTACAAGTCACTGATTGAGTTAAAGCTTTTATAATATTATATTTACACTTTTCAGTTCTTTGTTTTCGATAACACTTGACGGTGTATAATCCTTCTTTAAACATACATTTTTGTACACGCTTGCATATATATATATATATATATATATATATATATATATATATATATATATATATATATATATATATTATTCACTCATAATATTGAATTTTCTTAATGTTACCTGTACCGAACTCAGCCACAAAGAGATTGTCTCTGGTGTCCATGCATATACCCAACGGACGCTGTAAATGACAGTTGTCAATGTAGCGGAGGAACTGTCCATCGTGATCGATGATATGAATACATCTGTTGTTAATGTCTGCTGTCAGGATCCGACTCTGGCTGTCTGTTGTGATGCCGACTGGTTCAAATAATCCCTTAGTTTTAGAGGTAAGACCAGTGTAGGTAAACCGGAGTTTTCCAGCTTGATTGACCACAACTACTGCACGGGCTCCATTGTCTGCCACACAGATATCCAAGTTCGTGTTCTCACAGATGTATTTATTCATAATAAACATGGAATACATGTTAGTAACTCGAGCAAATGAATAAAGAGGCTGCCCTATATCATTGTGCTGAATAATTTGTATCTCTGTGGAGCCATGGTAACGCACAACTTTTGTTTGTTTCTCATCATGATTGTCCATGACAACCAGGAGGTCACCAGAGGAAGTGCTACATACATTGAGAGGTTTCCATCCTTGTAGTCTGATTACTTTTTGTATCTGTGTATTTTTCACAATGTTAACAGATCTATCTTGAAAATCAGAATAAACTAAATCTCCAGTCTTTGTCAGGGTTATATCGTATGGATAGTTCCTAGAGATAACTTTGATTGACTTAACCTGTTCCCCTTGAAGATTGTAGAGTCTAATCGTATTTTCAGCACCAGATGTCCATATTTCTTCATTACTCTGGCAGTACACACTGCTTAATCCTTTTGAACTATATACAGTACCAGTGTTTATATCTGTCATTATCCTTGGTTCGTTAATGAATGGTTTGTGTTGTAGTGACAATTTGGCACCTTCAGCATCTAATGTATAGCCATGTTCTTCTTTATTGATAAATGACGCTGACAGAGAAAGACCAAACTCTTTAACAAACCATTCTGTGCCTATATCGTTAGGGGTAAAACGTGGCAAGACAACTTTGAGTTTAGGAGGCAATCTTCTGAATTCAACATTCCTGGATATGTAGGTAGAGACTAGGCTGGCATCATTGGAGTCTAGTAATTTCTTCAAATTAGCAATGCTCTTTGTGATTTCAGAGACAGTGGGTTCTATTTCATTTTCATGTTTATTTAGGACAGCCAGGTGTTCGGAGTCTATTCTACTTAGAGAAGATTTTATGCATTCCATAATGAAGTCTATTAGTCTGTGCAGCTCCTCTGCATATTTGTCGATTGTTGTTCTTAATTTCTGAGAGTTTTCATTCAGACCGGCTTTCTCAGCTTTTAAATCCGAGACAATTTCTTGATGTTTAGGATAAATTGATTTTTCCAATTCTTGTAAATCTCTCTGTAAGACATGTTTTTTGCTTTCCAAACTTTTCAAAATGTCCACTATGTTATGATGTTGGTGTCCTTTACAGGAAATACAGAGTGTACATATGGGAAAGTCACAATGCTCACAGTAAAATTCGCATAATTTTGTTGAATGGTTTTGACATTTAGGAAAAGACCTCCGATATTTGAATGGCACTATTTTGTGTTCTTTAGTTTTATCAGATATATGATTGCTCTCACAATCTTTACATAGATGTATGTTACAAATGACACAGTGCAACGGGGGTACCGAGAGCTCACAGAGATGACACCGTACCACATCTTGGAGGCTGTACTCGGGGTCCATGGTGAGACAACTTTCACACAACTATCGAAAATTCTGAAATTGCAAGAACCGCATTTCATAGATTTTTATGCATTGATTTTTAAAGATAAGTTTCCTCGATGACTAATTCTAAGATACGTTTAGCATAACACTCTGCAATTGTGTGTTTTACTTTTCTTCATTATAGGTGGCAAGTGACAAACAGAGAAATTTTTCTTAAGTTTACTACATCTATAATGGTCATCTGTTTCCATTTACCTTTTTTTTAATATAACATTTAGTTATATATCGGCGTGCGAAGCTCACTATGAGAATTTATATCTGTTTCACATTGATTTTTTCTGGAAGTTTATTGATCAAATCGCTGTGTCCTGACTTGATTCATTTAAATTACCTTTATTTACAACCTTTCCTATATATAAATGTTCTTATAAACCTTTATTTGTATTTAGAGTGATAAACTGTTATCAACTCTTATCATTTGATTTTCAATTGTGTCTTATAAACAAATTCTCATAAAATCAATAATTACTAACCTCAATCCAACATGAACGTGTCCAGTATGAATAGTTATACCACACTTCCTGGTCGATTGTTACATGTACCTCTGATAAAATGATAAGGAGTGTTGTAGCTTAGTTGTCAAGTAAATCCTGTGCACGACTTTACCTTCGCTGTGACCTCAGGTAGCAAGGAATAGTTTCGGATAAAGTACCCGTTATTTTTTTCTTTTGTGAAATTAAGAATTGCTGTATTTGAAGCCTTGTGAGTGTTACTAATATTCATGAAATGATTTCAAATGATCATCATAGTGAAGTACATGAGAATCAGAAGTAAAATGTGAAACTTGTAGTAGCTATGACTATTTGGTTGACTTTACACAGAGAAATTGTAAATTACAGACGGGAGGTAAAATAACACGAAAAGTATGTGAATGGGACATAGTAAACTGTAAACTATACACCGGTAAGTGTCAGATATAAAAGGCTTCCCCTTGAATATGGTAAGAATTGTCAACTCTTTGCAGGAAATAATAAGCTGGGGTAGATCTAAAATGCTTTAATTAAAAAAAAAGAATTCAAAAAATATGGGCGTATTTTGGAAGGGTCAAAATCTAAAACAAAAACCAACTATGTAGAAAAAGCAAACGTCTTGTCTAGAAATTTTCCTCAGGAACTGGTGTTACCAATTATACGAAATGAATTAAGGGTATTTCTGAATTAGAGCTGGGAAATTTTAGTTCCAGAGTTCCGAAGATACCCATCCCCCGTATACAGTGACTTGTATGAAAAAACCTGCCCCTTGCCACCTCAGACGGCACAAACAGAGCATGGATCTCTTCTTCTTTGACTTATTCTATAAGAATGAATACCGATTAAACGTTTTGTTCTTGCAAATTGACATTACTTTCAGAGAAGTCATATTCTTTACATATACATTGTATTTGACAATATAACAAATGACGAGTAGTCACAATTAAGTGAAAATTCAACTTTAGAATTTAAATCTGTAATTGAATCGACATAAAAACATCATGATAGATAGTGTTGTTGCAGAAAACAACTTTGCATTTTGAGCTATTTATCTTGATCATGAAAACATGTATACAGACACATTTACTGTAGTCAGCCTTCTCTTTTATTCTTTTAGGATTTTCTTTCAAAATGGGGAGAGAGATGCATATGCCTCTTGATGATTTTTTACGAAATGAAGGGCAATTTACTCTGTGAATACAAAGGGAGTAAACTATAACAGTTTTCGAAAATTCAGTGAAATGTGAATTCTAAATAGTTCCCACCAGAAAAATGGAGATTGCTTGCTAAAAATGGGGAGATCCCGACTTAATCAGAAAACTTGGCACGTATGGCCGTGAAGCTTTTATCCATTGTCTTAGATTCTTTGCTTTTATTTCTTTGTTAAAATGTGCATTTTTCTTCTGGTATTTAATGCTTTCACTTATATATTTGATGTTACTTCTTTTCTGGTTTTGAGTAAGTGATAAACTTTTGTTTACCATGGTGGAAAAAATCCTTTACGATTCGTGTTCAGCTTTCATTCAATACAAGGTTAGCTTTTTAAAAAGCTAAGGAAGTCAACATGGAATATTTTTTTTTATTGAAAAAATAAAAAAAAAGTCTTCAGAACAATCACAATATGCTAGTAATAATTTAGTTTACACACGTTTTGTGTTGAATATTAGTAACATATTTGTATATATATATATATATATATATATATAGAAAGCGGTGTACATACAATATATGATTGCAAGTCGACTTATCCTTATTTCAAAAAAAAAAATCTACGGCAACTATAGATGCTGTCTTAAATTGTTACTCCACATAGATTTCCCTCTTAATTCCTTGGTCCATTGCAAACCACTGCCAGTGTATCCTGTCCTAGATCTATTTGTGGACTACAGCCGTTATCCAATACTGACGATTCACAGTTTGATGCAGAAAATGACCAGTTTCTTAGTTTCTCCAACACGAATTGTTTAATATCTTCCCAGAATTCCAATCTACGCAACCGCATTTATTTTATCCTGACTAACTAATGGGCTGACTAATGCTTAAAAAATCATAGGCATATTAGAGGAAAATGCTGGAAACATCGAGAAGCAATCACCTGTATACATGTATGCAAAGTTTTGTGGATGCAAGTTATCATGGTTTTCTTTCTTTCTATATACCCCTCAAACTTTTGTATAAAACATTTTAAAACATCCTCCATATCTTAAAATCGTAAACAAATAAATGATAAATGGCTATAGGATGAAACACAATCATTACTCTAATAAAACAGATGCTTAATTATAAGTTTTAAATGTTCATTCACTGAATCATAATAAAAATGGTAAAAAAAGCAGAAATTAAAAAAGTGGTTCAAATACTTTTTCATTGCTTATCTAACAATTTTCCGTATGCCCCTCACAAAATCTGCAGACGTCATCAATGTCATTTTAATAGACAGACAACAAATACAAACAGAAAAATAGTCATTTCGACAATCTATAAAATCTGAAACCGTAAGTGTGAGGGTTTGGTTAATGCATTTATGATATCTGTTATGAAAATAATTTAATTTTACTGTTAAATGTTCGGTGGTTCACAAGTGATATATAATTTTAACACATAGAAGATCACAAATTCATTAACTCCCGACAAAAAAATATGCTTAATTCATAATTAACGTCATTGAATTTGTAATAATTCTCAACCATTGTATTAAGCAAACTTATCTTTCACAAGGTTGATACATTGATTCAATGTATGCAAACATGACGTGTTTTTTTTTGTTATCATTTCTGAAAACTGATAGTATTGGGACTATATACGCACTATACATAAGAAGTTTAAAACCGAGAAAAACTGAATCATAAAAATAGGATATATTCAATTTGTTTATACATTTATCAGTTTCAACTTAGGATACAATTCAGGTTCTTATGGAAATGATAATTCCGAAGTATATGTGTGAAAGATAACTTTTTTGTTTACAGAAATTCGATTTTTTTAAATATCCTCTGTACCTAAATAAAGCTTTATTGTTAATGGAAAGAGAGCACGTAAACAATACAAGCTTATCATGAAATTATAGGAATAGGAATATAGGAACTAGGGAAACACAGGAACACCTATAATCAATGTAAGATCAATCCAATCAGTTGATACACTGATTTCTATTTTTAAATTATTTTATCAAATTAGGAACAAATTCATGATATATATATACATACATGATACATTATCCAGATTGCAACAGAGAACCAATATACAATAAAATGTGCAATATCGAAATATATTAAAACGTCAGAACAAGTAGTACACACACACACACACAATACACATAAGATAAAAAACATAATATAATCAAAGACAGTTTATTAAAAAAAAAAAAAAAACGGTCACGGGATTTCAAGTCTCTTTGGTTAAATATAATGAATGTAAAATTCTCCTTGTAGCTGTTTAAAGTCTCATGATTCGGTTATCAATGGATATCTCTGTATAACCATTACATGGTTGTATGTTTGCAGGCCTGTCTCTCAAGAGCATTCTTATTTCGGTTTTTGGATTTGAATAATCAGGGACCTCGTTGTATGATACGTCCATCTCCTCCATATATCCATGATCCACAAAATACATTGCCATGTCGTATATCAGATCACCATCTTCTATCTGGTTCCTGTCCAAGAAAACTGTTTTCAGTTTTGGGTTTGCACGAACGCCTTTAAAAATTTTATCCGCTCCAATATCTCCGATATTATTCTGACGTAGGTTCAGACTGCGTAGGCTATGCCATGAAGTCATCATGTACTCGCCGATGCACGCTCCATTCGTGTCATTAAGTTGATTTTCTTGAAGGCAAAGATCTGTCAAGGTTGACAAATGTCCTAGTTGGTGGGGAGATTCAAATACAGTCGTAAAGCCGATGTTACACTTCCACAAATTCAAAAGATTCCACGAGTACTTATTGCAACTCATCATTTCAAGAAAGACTTCAGATACATTCATCGATCCCGGGCCAGGTCTTGATGAACCGATATCATTGCATCCGTAATCAAGGTGCTGAAAATGGCGCATGTTCTTCAAGAGTTTGAAGTATTTTTCTGAAATCTTTTGGGAGAATCCGCAATTTCTGACATTCATTTTCTTTAAATTTTTGCCTTTCAATGATTCAATGATCAACTCAAACCCTCTGTCTGTGATTCTTTTACAATCACATAGATTGACAACCTCTAGGAATGGAAGATTTCTGAACAGAATCGCTAGCGAGACAGCCCCCTCATATCCTACATCATTTTCGTGAACTCTTATTATACGAAGATTTTGTTTTTGCATCAAAAGACGGGACAGTTCCAAGATTCCAGAACTTGTTATCTTATTGCGTGCTACACTTAACTCTGTTAGCTGTCCAGCTTCTTTGAAATCAAGAGACATTGCATGAATACCTACATCTCCGAGGTTACACCCTTCCATTTCTAAGCGTTTTAGATGAGGTAAGTATTGCAAACCGATAGGCTGAGGATCTTCTTTGTTCATCAACATGGTATCGTTCAGCACTAGAGAAGAAAGGCTGCTGTACCTGCAGGCTTTTATTATTCTTCGATAAGCCTTAGGTTCAATATTGGATGTTCCAGATAAATCAAGCTGACATAAGTTTGGAATCAGTTGGAGCCCGGCACATAAAACTTCAACATCTCCCGAGGATTTTAAACTGGCTCCAGAAAATTTGACACATAAATGCCCTTTGTAGATGAACGAACTCTTCCTTGGTATCTTAACACAAATATTTGCCAACCCATCCAATTTTGCATCGACACCAATTTGCACAGTCCCAATCAAAGATAAAACTCGGGCCAGACTAATTAAACTTTTTATGTCTTGGACAAGCAATGATTTTTTGATCGCTTGAGATGAAAGGTCCCAACGTTCTTTATCGGCAGGACCTATAACAATTGCAAACGCACCAATCATTTCTTCCTGAATAAGGACCCTCAAAACATCAATTTGGGGTTCGAAAGACTTTTCTTGCAGGCTTACTACGTAGAGTTTCTCTGCTGGGATTAGGATCTTTAAGGCATCCAAGCGATTTTTCGGATCTTTATGTTTCATCACAAGATAGTGCAAATAAAGGTATTCCATCTTTACCTTTGAATCGCCATCAAATTCGATAAGAGGTTTGGTAAGGCCATGTGGATTCTTTGCCAACTGAAAAACAGGAAGAAACCCAGTAAATTTGATAGCCGACGAGTCATTACTCTTAAAAATGAAATACTGCTCCAGAACTGGGCTTTGAAAACGGTACTTTTGATGATTTTCAGAAAATTCAACGATTCCTTCTTTAACAATTTCTTCCCAAGCCTCAACATTCAACTCAGGAGAATCACCTGTATTTGCAGAAGCAATTGAAAATTGAATTTTTCCATGCATAGTTTTAATTTCAAACAATATTCTGTCTTGTTTTTCAACAGATGATAACTGAAATTTTGATCCTAGCCATGAACCTAGAGTCGACAGCTCCTCTCCATATTCATAATTCATTTCAAATTTTCGAAGTTCCTCAAATAACCAGTCCACTAACAAATGGCAACATTTATCTAATGGACCAATAAAAATAGTCGCAATTTTCCGATAACGACTCTGCAAGAAGGGATCTTCTAGCAGCCTACTGATGATGGTAGGGAGGGGGAGATCAATCTTGTCGTAGATTGTCTCGTCTTCTGGTTTACTTTTGTCGTCTGATATGCTTTTGTCGTATGATCTCTTTAATCCCAGTCTTTTCCGTCTAGACTCAAAAGCAGTAACACTTTCGAAAGGTGATGCAGGAATTGATAAATCTGAAAAAAAGATATCCAATTTATCTTGACAAAATGTTGCAAAGGTCATTATTTGTTCATCTGACTAGTTAAATATTACAAGTATTATACAGTATAGAATTGAATAATTAAACATTTTAGTTTTATATAAAAAAAGTGAACTTTTTGTTTATTATATCCATGGTAGGAAATCTATAATTTGTAAACTTGATCAAAAAATAAAAGAATAGAACTTATCAAAATAGTAGTGATTGCATTTATACCTCTAATAGCTTTGAGATTAAGATGACAGAATTGGAAATCAGCTGGACAGATTTCTACATCAAAGTCTAGACTGTCAAAGAAGCTGTCATCAATGTCTCCATCCTTTGCTCCATTCTTCTGGGCAATCTGCAGAATGTGATGCCTGCGCTTTTCAGATACCAGGTCTTTTTTAATGGCTTCTATTAACACCCCTCCAAGGTGGAGCCGCTGTATGGCTTTCAGTGTATCAATGGAATTCACGGCTAAGACAAGAATCAAAGAACTTCTTTCAAGATTTAGAAGAAAAGCATTGATATCCTTAGCCGATTGTAGCACTTTTGGAACTTCATCCACAGACTGTAAAACATGTTTGCGTACAAACCCAAGCACGAGTTCTTTTCTCTTTATTGTAAACTCTTCTGAGTTTGACTGTAATTTGAGAAATTGAAAGTTAAAATGCATTAATACTTTAACGATCAAGTTGATATTTTCAAAACTTTTGCACAATCATAAGAATCTTAGCAGCAGCTTTAAACTTTGTCATCAAATATGAGTACAACGAGGTTATTATATTCTAACATATATGTACAGAATTCTGTTTAACACTATCTGATACATTCATTATTAATCAAGTTATGTGCCTATCACAGCCACCGTCTTTATTTCTGTCTACTTTTTCTTCCACTCCCTTTTCTGTTTTTATTCCATTCCCCTTCCCTTCCTAACTCTATCATCTATCTATCTATCTATCTATCTATCTATCTATCTATCTATCTATCTATCTATCTATCTATCTATCTATCTATCCCTACTATCTATCTATCCCTATCTCTTTCCCTCACCTGCAGGCTTTCTAATCTTGTTCGTAAATCCAATTCATCAATTTCTATTTCTGTGAAATAGATATAAATATTATATTAATAAAACACCGTGCCTTTATTACTTATATCACATTACCTAGATTTATACTTCTCGTGAATTGCTCCAATTGTATTTTTTTTTATAATTGATAAACATTTAAAATAATTGTAAATAATTACATTAAGAAGTCCTTGATATCGATTCCCTATGGAACACCATACTTGACCTTTTCAATATAATAAATGGCACTAAGAACTATGATAAATTCGTTTTCTCTTTCTTCTCAATGTGGCCTTGTGTACCATTACTACCAGCTATTTGCACTTACCAGAAAGTTTTTCTCCAAGGTCTTCAAGACCACTTCCTCTGCATTTTAGAGCATTCTGTAGGTCGTGCTTCCAATTATAATTTCTAAGAAGACGAGACACTAGTTCTTTTGCAGCGTCGATTTTACCATTCTGTTCTTGTTTACATTTCACGGCTTCCTGTTATTTGATAAACTATCAGAATTACTTGAATGACCCACTTGCAGTTTATTGTATTTAAGATCAATTCTATGTAAGAATCAAAATTCGGTGGCCACGCATAGTCACGGATTTTCTTCATACTTCACAATTTGATACACTTTGATGAGTAAAAAAGCCTAACACCATTTAGTTGTTGCTATGTGGTCCCGTTGCCATGGTAACAGAGGGTAAAGATGTAAAAATGGCATTTTAATGCTTATGTGAGAACATTCTGTGAGTAATGTGCACAACTTGGGGTTTCCAGGGTAGAATATATCATTAAAAATAGTTGTCATTTTTCAAAAGAAAGAAAAACATTCATAGAGAAAAGCATACTTCTAGAGCGTTTCCATGGTTACTATACAGAAATTTAAAAACATGTTTTCTTCATTTAATTTGAATAAAAAGAGCAAATCTTGGATTTTTTGGTAAACGCTATTATGATTGTGCAATTAAAAATTTAAATATGAAAATTGAGATCCGTTGCTATTGTAACAAGCTGAAAAATAAGGTAAATTGTAATATTTTTAGGCATATTTAAATGGATATAAGTCACATATAATGAATAAATATATAAAATCAATTGGTGAGAAAAAATCAAGTATGTCCTTAACTTTAATGACACTTGAAAAAATTAGACATTTTCTAAAAATAACTGCCGTTGCTATGGACTTTTCAAAAAGTAAGAATGTCTGTGTGATTTTCTAGGCAACTTAATTTTCCATAGCAACAACACTTCTCTGTTCCATAACAAAGCTTTTTGTGGTATATAATAAAAATTACGATATATTTTTACAAGTTTCAACGAAAACAATTGCTAAAAATTTCTAAAATCTGGAACTAAAGCATATCAAAATCATCAATTTCTCAGTTTTGCCTATTTCTTGGCATTGTTACCATAGCAACGGATGTCAATTTCATAATAAAATATATATTGCATGGACATTGATAATGATGTGAACATTTACTACTTTCCCATTTCGGTTTAGTAAAAAAACAAAAAAACCTGATTTCAAAATTTTTAACGATTTTCATGGTAACATTTAAAAAGTATTGGTTTCTCCGTCAATTTTCTTATATAATATAAGAATTGAAAATAGGACAAAGGCTGTTTTATGTCTTTGATAGTTTACATTAGTGGGCAAAACCTTCTTATATAGCTTCAAAATAGGTAAGTTTTGCTATTTTTCCATCTTTAGCCTCTGTTACCATGGCAACGGTTACCCCCAGCAACCGACTTTTAGTGGTATTTTGCGTTTTACACCTAGGTGTGTCCATGTATGAAATATAAGGAAAATTGGTGACTATGCGTGGCCAGACCTTTTTATAAATCATTGATTCTTACATAGAATTGGTCTTTTAAAGTCGCAACATAGACCAAAAACATATATTTCTAATAGATGAATATCTACCTTATCTGCCTTTTCAGTGTTATAAAGTATAAAATGTCTTGTGAAATAGTGTATATAAGATACACACCGTGATGTAAGGGTAAATCTTAGCCTTGCGATATAGCATGATTAATATCTTGTTCAATATACTCGGTAAGTGAGATATAGTGTATAATATGTTTTAGTGACTCAAGTCTAGTATTTGATAAGTATAACATATACACCTCATCTTCCTCTTTAAGTCTTGTGAGATATTGTACAAAATCCTCGGGGTCGACTCTAGATTTGAAATCTGTAAGAATCTGCTCTATGACTGATTGTTTATCCTGTCCTTGTTGAGCCGAAGCCTCTTCAGATGCATCATTTAGAGGGTCATGAATCCCAGCACAATTGTGTCCATCAATGCACCGGATCGTAATTCGTATTTCTAGTTTAGCTATAATGGTAAAATATTTACTTTCAAGATTTAATTTTTGCATGCTGCACCGCTAATTCAACTTTTAAACAAGAGGCACATGTACCACATCGCTCACACGAGCAACAATAGACTTAACTAGAGCAGATCTCGTTGCAAAGCCACGAGTAGGTCTTCCGTTGTTGCTGCGAGTTGAAAATATATATGATTTGGTGTCAAACGGTTATAATGACTAAACTTTCAGTTCTGCTTTCGTTATGATAAAGTGTTGTGATTGAAAGCTTGCATGAAAACATGTTTTGAAAAAAAACCGGAAGATGTTTTGAAAATGTTTTAGGAAAACTATTTGTCGGACACAGTTTGTGTGATCGTTTCAGAAATTCTTTAAACAAAGAGAAGTTAAACGGCGAGTGTAATTTATGAAGGGTGACAAGCGTTGTTATATACATGTACTCATGATTAATGTCAAGAATTGTATTCTTTTTTTAAAAAACGAATGTCAGTTTTTTCTTCTTTATCAGATCAAAAGTAATTCTCTCGGAAAAAGTTTACTTATGTATTTTGAAAAAAAAAACGGGGGAAACTTTTATAAAATAGGCGGAAGATCATGGTGTTACGATTTTTATTTTCAGTTTAATTTAAATAAATGTGATAAAGGGGCATATTCGGTCGGATTTTTGGGGTAACATGTACACAAAGTAAATTCGAGGCACGTTCCATGGTTTTGTTTTGTTTGTTTTTTGCTTTCTTCCTTTTTATCATAAATATATATCAGGAAATTAGAGTCCCGTAAAAATATAAAATGTGCAGATTTAGAAGGGTTGGGGTGTTTGTTACATGAATCCATGTTTGTATCATTGGGTTGAGTATTATTTAGGATTATGTAATTTAGATGACCGCAGATCGCCAGCTCCAACGCGATGGATCTCCCTGGCCAATGTTCGAAGGATGAGTTACGTATTTGTGTACACAAAAGTCAGGGGAATATAGGTCGACTGTAACAGAATTTATGCTTGATAGTCTTTGTCTATATTTTAATTATATATATTAATTTTAATTTTTCATAATATATAAATGCATTAACAAAGATCTTGCTAATGCCTGTCGTCGCACTTATGAGTATCGCAGGTACATGTAAAATGTTAACTAAGTGAAAATACAGAAATATAAAGATCTTTAAGGGTTTTTTTCTTAATAAAACGAAAGAGGAAAATTCATATACAGTGCTTTTTCATTGACTCTGACGGCGACACACATAAACTTCGCGTGCTTCTACCTAGAGGTAGTCAAAGCGTGTGAAGCTTCTGTACAAAATAACTACAAATCGTTCAAGGTGCGATAACTCTCCACGACCAAGTGCGAGGAATGAGATACGTAAATACAACGTTGCAGTTATTATATGCCTATAATCATATGCTCAATCGTTTTGTTTTTATATCTTTTGCTAAATTAATATAAGAAAACCAAACAATTATCAACTTTATTTGATTAACCGCTTTCTAATTTGTTTTTATTTTTTGATAAGAACATGATCAGCTAACCATAAACGAGTTGTGATAAAAGCACTGAATACTAAAAACGTATTTTGATAAATTTGTAGATTCTAATGAAGACAAGAAAAGTATTGATTGCGACTGTAAAACATTATTCTGCACAGGGAGTTATTGTCTATTAGCAAAATGAAAGCGGATATACATGTTTTCATGTGAAACTTTTAACTCTCATATTACGCAATATCCAAACAATACTAAATTACAATTAGATTGATAAGATAATGAAGAACAACTTTTCCAGCGACAACATTATCGAAATATTTACCGTTTTTTAGTTATAAAGCAAAGACTTTCCAGACGCCTAGATCCCTTATTTAAGGGGCCAGCCCCTTTTTTATGGTCTCATGAAAGCCCTTAAAATTATGCACAACTTTTGTTCTATATATATTTAGGAAATATTTCAAACTAAAAAGTTACGAAGCTAAACCATGAGTAAAATTTAGCAATTTTTAAAACATAGATTTCGATTTAATAATTCGAGTGGTATAATTGGAAAAAAACTAAAGTACAAAAATCAGAGGACAACGTTCAATGTGTCAATATTAAAGATTTTTAACTTTAAATTATTTGCTACAGACCGTTTCGGAGCCTTTGTCTGGAAACGAATGAAAGGGGAATAACTCAAAACCGGAAGTTGCAATTTCAAATCTTTTTGTGCCTGAGAAACTGAATGTCATTTTCAATATACTCTGAAAATTTGAATTAAATCGGATGCCAAACAAATAAGTTATTGAGGTTTAAAAAACGTCTAGAAGAAGAATAACAATAATGAAGAACTAGACACGATCTCGTTGCAAGCAACGAGGAGGTCTTCCGTCCGATTTTTGAGGTTGAGATACACGTATGATCTTGATTTTGCTAAAGAAAAAAACCCATCTAAACATAACTTGAAAATAGAGGAAAAGAGGTTATTCATTCTAAATATCAGAGAGTATTTTGTTTTAGGTGTAAGAGCTTTGATTGATAAAACTGTTATCGTTCTTGAGATATCTAAGAAAGAACGTTTTAGGGGCTGACCCCTTATCTCCTTATCGGGGCCGTTTAATGAAATTTGAAAGGTTGAATATTGTTTAGTACATTATTTTGAGCATCTCTACTTGTATACTGCTTTTAAGAATATTTTTCCTTTACCAGATATAGGTGATCAAATTTCTGAACTTCTGACCCCTAAATATCCCTTATTGCCTAACACATGAAAAAATTATTATATTGTATGGGTACATAACATTAAGATAAACATTTCTGCTTCTATAATCTATTACAAAATACCCCTCAGTATAGAGCTACAAATAAAAGACTTTAGACCCCTCTGGGTCCCTGATTTTAGGGGCCAGCCCTTTTTTCTTGGTATTAAATGAAAGGTCACTTAAAACTATACACAGTTTGTTCAACAAGTGAATTCAGATTCGTTATCGTTCATGAGATATCTGAAAAAGAAGATTTTAGGGGCCGACCCCTTATCTCCTTATTGGGGCCGTTTAACGAAAATTTGAGAGTTGATTATTGTTGAGTACGTCATTTTGAGCATCTTTTCTTCTATACTGCTTATCAAAATATTTTTCCTTAACCAGATATAGGTGACCAAAGTTTTGAACTTCTGACCCCTAAAATCCCTAATTACGTAACACATGAGAAATTTGTTATATTGTATGGCTTAATAACTGTAAGATAAACATTTCTGCTTCTATAACCTATTACAAAATGCCTCTCAGTAAAGAGCTACAAATAAAAGACTTTAGACCCCTCTGGGTCCCTAATTTTAGGGGCCAGCCCTTTTTTTTGAAAGGTCTCTCAAAACTACCCAATTTTGTTCAACAAGTGAATTTGGATTCGTTATCGTTCTTGAGATATCTGAAAAAGAAGATTTTAGGGGCCGACCCCTTATCACCTTATCGGGGCCGTTTAACGAAATTTTGAGAATTGATTATTGTAGAGTACGTCATTTTGAGCATCTTTTCTTCTATACTGCTTATCAAAATATTTTTCCTTAACCAGATATAGGTGACCAAAGTTTTGAACTTCTGACCCCTTAAAATCCCTAATTACGTAACACATGAGAAATTTGTTATATTGTATGGCTTTATAACTGTAAGATAAACATTTCTGCTTCTATAACCTATTGCAAAATACCTCTCAGTAAAGAGCTACAAATAAAAGACTTTAGACCCCTCTGGGTCCCTAATTTTAGGGGCCAGCCCCTTTTTCTTGGTATTAAATGAAAGCTCTTAAAAATATAAACTTTTTCTGCTATTCATGTTTTAACAAAATATTTTTAAGAAAAGAGATAAAAAAAGAAAACCACAAAAAATCACGACGTTTTTTTAATCTTTATTTTCGGGTCCAGGCGAATGTTCATGCTATTTGAGCCATACATTTATGATTGCCTTTAGACATATCTACAATATTTCGTCTATCATCTCTGAAAATGTGAACTCAATATCTCTTACCATTTAGGAGGAGTTCAATGGACAAGCAGACCCTCTAAAAGTCACTAAATTGTCAATATCTCAGAAACGGAAATGACGTCATCAATAAAAAAATTTCCAATAAGGTTCAGATCAACATCTATCAGATCTGAAAGTTTCATAAAAATCGACAAAGCCGTTTCCGAGAACTCGCGTGCACAAAATTTGTAAGAAAAAAAAAGAAAAAAAATATTAACTAGACACGATCTCGTTGCGAGCAACGAGGAGGTCTTCCGTCCGATTTTAGAAGTCGAGATACACGTATGATCTTGATTTTGTTTCTAAAAAACCCCAGCTAAACATAACTTGAAAATAGAGGAAAAGAGGGTCTTCATTCTAAAAATCAGAAGTATTTTGTTTTAGGTGTAAGAGCTTTGATTGAAAAAAACTCCTCTTGACCCCTAATTCTAGGGGCTAGTCCCCTTATCTTCATCTTAAATGAAAGGTCATTTAAAACTACACAAATTATATTCAACAAGTGCTAACAAATTCTTCATCATTCTTGAGATATCTGAAAGTTTTAACGGCCAACACCTTATCTCTTTATCGGGGCCGTTTAACGAAATTTGAAAGATATAGGTGAAAATATAGGTGATCTAAATGTTGAACTCTTTAGGGGCCAGCCCCTTTTCCTTGGTATTAAATGAAAGGTCACTTAAAACTACTTACATTTTGTTCAACAAGTGTTTAAAAAATCGTTATCGTTTTTGAGATATCTAAGAAAGAACGTTTTAGGGGCCGACCCCTCATCTCCTTATAGGGGCCGTTTAACGAAATTTGAAAGATGGGATATTGTTGAGTACGTCATTTTGAGCATCTTTTCTTCTATACTGCTTATCAAAATATTTTTCCTTTACTAAATATAGATGATCAAAGTTTTGAACTTCTGATCCCTAAAAATCCCTAATTACATGAGAAAATTATGATATTGTATGGGTACATAACAGTAAGATATACATTTCTGCTTCTATAACATATTACAAAATACCCCTCAGTATAGAGCTACAAATAAAAGACTTTAGACCCCTCTGGGTCCCCAATTCTAGGGGCAAGCCCCTTTTCCTTGGTATTAAATGAAAGGGCACTTAAAACTACACACATTTTGTTCACCAAGTGAATTCAAATTCTTTATCGTGTTTGAGATATCTAAGAAAGAACGTTTTAGGGGCCGACCCCTTATCTCCTTATTGGGGCTGTTTAACGAAATTTGAAAGATCGAATATTGTTGAGTACGTCATTTTGAGCATCTTTTCTTCTATACTGCTTATCAAAATATTTTTCCTTTACTAGATAAAGACGATCAAAGTTTTGAACTTCTGACCCCTAAAAATCCCTAATTACGTAACACCTGAGAAAATAATGATATTGTATGGGTACATAACAGTAAGATAAACATTTCTGCTTCTATAACCTATTACAAAATACCCCTCATTATAGAGCTACAAATAAAAGACTTTAGACCCCTCTGCGTCCGTAATTTTAGGGGCCAGCCCCTTTTCCTTGGTATTAAATGAAAGATCACTTAAAACTACATACATTTTGTTCAACAAGTGAATTCAAATTCGTTATCGTCTTCCGTCCGATTTTAGAAGTCGAGATACACGTATGATCTTGATTTTGTTTTAAAAAAAACCCAGCTAAACATAACTTGAAAATAGAGGAAAAGAGAGTCTTCATTCTAAATATCAGAAGTATTTTGTTTTAGGTGTAAGAGCTTTGATTGAAAAAACTCCTCTTGACCCCTACTTTTAGGGGTTAGTACCCTTATCTTCATATTCAATGAAAGGTCACTTAAAACTACACAAATTATATTCAACAAGTGCTAACAAATTCTTTATCGTTCTTGAGATATCTGAAAGTTTTAACGGCCAACCCCTTATCTCTTTATCGGGGCCGTTTAACGAAATTTGAAAGATATAGGTGAAAATATAGGTAATCTAAATTTTGAACTCTTTAGGGGCCAGCCCCATTTCCTTGGTATTAAATGAAAGGTCACTTAAAACTACTTACATTTTGTTCAACAAGTGTTTAAAAAATCGTTATCGTTTTTGAGATATCTAAGAAAGAACGTTTTAGGGGCCGATCCCTTATCTCCTTTTAGGTACCGTTTAACGAAATTTGAAAGATGGGATATTGTTTAGTACGTCATTTTGAGCATCTTTTCTTCTATACTGCTTATCAAAATATTTTTCCATTACTAGATATAGATGATCAAATTTTTGAACTTCTGATCCCTAAAAACCCCTAATTACGTAACACATGAGAAATTTATCATATTGTATGGGTACATAAGGATAAGATAAACATTTCTGCTTCTATAACGTATTACAAAATACCCCTCATTAAAGAGCAACAAAAAACCGACTTTAGGCCCCTCTGGGTCCCTAATTTTAGGGGTCAGCCCCTTTTCCTTGGTATTAAATGAAAGATCACTTAAAACTACTTACATTTTGTTCAACAAGTGTTTTAAAAATTCGTTATCGTTTTTGAGATATCTAAGAAAGAACGTTTTAGGGGCCGACCCCTCATCTCCTTATAGGGGCCGTTTAACGAAATTTGAAAGATCGAATATTGTTTAGTACGTCATTTTGAGCATCGTTTCTTCTATACTGCTTATCAAAATATTTTCCCTTTACTAGATATAGATGATCAAAGTTTTGAACTTTTGATCCCTAAAAATCCCTAATTACGTAACACATGAGAAAATTATTATATTGTATGGGTACATAACAGTAAGATAAACATTTCTGCTTCTATAACCTATTACAAAATACCCCTCAGTATAGAGCTACAAATAAAAGACTTTAGACCCCTCTGGGTCCCTAATTCTAGGGGCCAGCCCCTTTTCCTTGGTATTAAATGAAAGGGCACTTAAAACTACACACATTTTGTTCACCAAGTGAATTCAAATTCTTTATCGTGTTTGAGATATCTAAGAAAGAACGTTTTAGGGGCCGACCCCTTATCTCCTTATCGGGGCTGTTTAACGAAATTTGAAAGATCGAATATTGTTGAGTACGTCATTTTGAGCATCTTTTCATCTATACTGCTTATCAAAATATTTTTCCTTTACTAGATATAGACGATCAAAGTTTTGAACTTCTGACCCCTAAAAATCCCTAATTACGTAACACCTGAGAAAATTATGATATTGTATGGGTACATAACAGTAAGATAAACATTTCTGCTTCTATAACCTATTACAAAATACCCCTCATTATAGAGCTACAAATAAAAGACTTTAGACCCCTCTGGGTCCCAAATTTTAGGGGCCAGCCCCTTTTCCTTGGTATTAAATGACAGATCACTTAAAACTACTTACATTTTGTTCAACAAAATTCGTTATCGTTTTTGAGATATCTAAGAAAGAACGTTTTAGGGGCCGACCCCTTATCTCCTTATTGGGGCTGTTTAACGAAATTTGAAAGATCGAATATTATTGAGTACGTCATTTTGAGCATCTTTTCATCTATACTGCTTATCAAAATATTTTTCCTTTACTAGATATAGACGATCAAAGTTTTGAACTTCTGACCCCTAAAAATCCCTAATTACGTAACACCTGAGAAAATTATGATATTGTATGGGTACATAACAGTAAGATAAACATTTCTGCTTCTATAACCTATTACAAAATACCCCTCATTATAGAGCAACAAAAAACCGACTTTAGGCCCCTCTGGGTCCCTAATTTTAGGGGTCAGCCCCTTTTCCTTGGTATCAAATGAAAGATCACTTAAAACTACACACATTTTGTTCAACAAGTGAATTCAAATTCTTTATCGTTCTTGATATATCTGAAAAAGAATATTTTAGGGGCTGGCCCCTTATCTCCTTATCGGGGCTGTTTAACGAAATTTTTAAAGTTGAATATTGTTGAGTACGTCATTTTGAGCATCTTTTCTTCTATACTGCTTGTCAAAATATTTTTCCTTTACTAGATACAGACGATCAAATTTTTGAACTTCTGACCCCTAAAAATCCCTAATTACGTAACACCTGAGAAAATTATGATATTGTATGGGTACATAACAGTAAGATAAACATTTCTGCTTCTATAACCTATTACAAAATACCTCTCAGTAAAGAGCTACAAATAAAAGACTTCAGACCCCTCTGGGTCCCTAATTCTAGGGGCCAGTCCCTTTTTTGTGGTATTAAACGAAAGCGCTTATAAATATAAACTTCTTTTGTTATACATGTTTTACCAAAATATTTTTAAGAAAAGAGATAAACAAAGAAAACCACAAAAAATCACGACGTTTTTTCAATCTCTTTTTTCGGGTCCAGGCGAGCTTTGACGCTCTTTGAGCCATACATTTATTATTGCCTTTAGACATATCTACAATCTTTCGTCTATCATCCCTGATAATGTGAACTCAATATCTTTTACCATTTAGGAGGAGTTCAATGGACAAGCAGACCCTCTAAAAATCACTAAATAGTCAATATCTCAGAAACGGAAATGACGTCATCAATAAAAAGAATTTCCAATAAGGTTCAGACCAACATCTATCAGATCTGAAAGTTTCATGAAAATCGACAAAGCTGTTTCCGAGAACTCGCGTGCACAAAATTTGTAAGAAAAAAAAAGAAAAATAATAATAACTAGACACGATCTCGTTGCGAGCGACGAGGAGGTCTTCCTTCCAATTTTAGATATGACCTTTATTTTGCTATTTACCAGCTAAATGATTTGTAGAAAGAAAAAAAAAAAAAGATCTCTTGATTCTGAACAGACAATTTTCGTCTATTTCTTTATCTTTTTTCCTTTTTTTTTTTTTTTTTTTTTTTTTTTTCAGCCCCTTTTTCTTGATATCAACTGAAAGATCTTATTATTTTTAACACATTTTGTTCATTAAGTGTTCAGAAATGTGTTACCGTTCTTGAGATATTTGGGAAAGATTGCTTTAGGGGCCGACCCTTTATCTCCCTGTAGGGTCCATTTGACGAAACTTTGATGGTTAAATTTTATTATGAACACTATTCTTAGCATCTTCTCTTATATAATGCTTTTCAAAATATTTCTCCTTTTAAAGATATAAATGATCAAAATATTGGACTTCTAGCCCCTCAAAACCCCTAATTATGTAACATATCCGAAAACTTTTAACATGCGTAGATAAAGAGCTAGAAGATTAACATTTTTGCTTCTATATCACATTACAAAATGTTTCTTATTAAAGAGATATAGATGAAAGACTTTAGACCCTTCTGGGCCCCTAATATGAGGGGTCAGCCCCTTTTGCTTGGTGTCAGTTGAAAGGTCTTGTTTATATAAACTTTTAATGTTCTACATATGTTAACAAAATATTTATGACAAGAAAGATATTCGTGATCAAATCTCAAATTTCCCAAAAAACTGTCAAAAAAGTTAACATCAACATTTTCAGGTTCAGGCGAGCTTCCAGGACAATGATTTCTAGTCAAATCTAAAACAAGCATGCAAATCTACCATAACCACTCTATCTTGCACATAAATTTCAAGTCTTTAACTATAACGGTTTTTGAGGAGATGCGTGGACAATATCATGTCCCAAAATACATGAAAAAGGGAGATAATTCAGAAGCGGAATTGAATTTTCAGACAAAAAGTTGTATGCAATGAGAGGTTCACCTAAGACATCATCCCTGTAAAAATCATTAAAATCGATGGAGAAATGGCTGAGAAATTAAGGGTGTCTACCAAGAAGAATATTTAAATAATATAGAAGAATGAGAAACAGTAGAATAACAGTAAGGTCTTCCGCTGAAGACGGTAGACCTTAACTAGACACGATCTCGTTGCGAGCAACGAGGAGGTCTTCCTTCCAATTTTAGAAGTTGAGATACATGTATGACCTTTATTTTGCTATTTACCAGCTAAATGATTTGTAAAAAGCAAAAAAAAAAGATCTCTTGATTCTGAACAGACAATTTTCTTCTATTTCTTTATCTTTTTTCCTTTTTTTTTTTTTTTCAGCCCCTTTTTCTTGATATCAACTGAAAGATCTTATTATTTTAAACACATTTTGTTCATTAAGTGTTCAGAAATGTGTTACCGTTCTTGAGATATTTGGGAAAGATTGCTTTAGGGGCCGACCCTTTATCTCCCTGTAGGGTCCATTTGACGAAACTTTGATGGTTAAATTTTATTATGAACACTATTCTTAGCATCTTCTCTTATATAATGCTTTTCAAAATATTTCTCCTTTTTAAGATATAAATGATCAAAATATTGGACTTCTAGCCCCTCAAAAGCCCTTATTATGTAACATATCCTAAAACTTTTAACATGCGTAGATAAAGAGCTAGAAGATTAACATTTTTGCTTCTATATCATATTACAAAATGTTTCTTATTAAAGAGATATAGATGAAAGACTTTAGACCCTTCTGGGCCCCTAATATGAGGGGTCAGCCCCTTTTGCTTGGTGTCAGTTGAAAGGTCTTGTTTATATAAACTTTTAATGTTCTACATATGTTAACAAAATATTTATGACAAGAAAGATATTCGTGATCAAATCTCAAATTTCCCAAAAAACTGTCAAAAAAGTTAACATCAACATTTTCAGGTTCAGGCGAGCTTCCAGGACAATGATTTCTAGTCAAATCTAAAACAAGCATGCAAATCTACCATAACCACTCTATCTTGCACATAAATTTCAAGTCTTTAACTATAACGGTTTTTGAGGAGATGCGTGGACAATATCATGTCCCAAAATACATGAAAAAGGGAGATAATTCAGAAGCGGAATTGAATTTTCAGACAAAAAGTTGTATGCAATGAGAGGTTCACCTAAGACATCATCCCTGAAAAAATCATTAAAATCGATGGAGAAATGGCTGAGAAATTAAGGGTGTCTACCAAGAAGAATAATTAAATAATATAGAAGAATGAGAAACAGTAGAAAAACAGTAAGGTCTTCCGCTGAAGACGGAAGACCTTAATAATAGGGAAAAAGAAACCGAACGAAAACAATAAGGTCTTCCGTTGGAAACGGAAGACCTTAATAATAGGGAAAAAGAAACCGAACGAAAACAATAAGGTCTTCCTTTGGAAACGGAAGACCTTAATAATAGGGAAAAAGAAACAAAGCAAAAACAATAAGGTCTTCCGTTGGAAACGGAAGACCTTAATTACCATCAGAATCAGTATACGGTCTTCCGTTGGAAACGGAAGACCTTAATAAAACCAGCTCTATGAAGTAATATCCAAAAATGTTGGGAGAATGAATGAGTTAAATAGATCCTGTATTAAAAGATTTTCAATATTTTCTGCAGATTTTGTTATGTTGAGCCCCTTTTAAACTGGATGTCATAGTTATATTGCATATTAAGCATCGCCATTCTAAAAAAGATCTTATACAACTGTTCATATAAATATAAACCTACATTGAACTTTGAACCCCTTGTGTGGCCCAAGGATTATCCAGGGGCACAGTTTAAACAACTGAGAATCAACAAATGACAATATGCTTGCATTTTAGTAATGCTTGTACTATATACTATATATTTTTTTTTAGAATAATCAAATTTATTTCCTATGTAAAAATTCGACCCCCCCCCCCAATTGTGGTCTCATCCTTTTTTATTTAATATTTAAAGATTTGCGCTATGTATAACACTACCTGAAGATACTTCACACAAGTTACTCCTTTTCTGGTTAATTGATTTTCGAAAAGAAAATTTTTCTCTCTATATTCCTAAGTAAAAATTCGACTTTGTGGCCCCACTGTACCCCCGGGGATCATGGTTTAAACAAATTCGGGAAAATTCATTTTTTAAAGAAGATTTTTCAAGATTTTTCTCTCTATATTCTTAAGTAAAACTTCGACCCCCATGGTGACCCCACCGTACCCTCAGTGATCATGGTTGAAACAAAATTGAATCTACACTACCTGAGGATGCTTCCACACAAATTACAGCTTTTCTGGCCATTTGGATTTTTGAGAAGAAGATTTTTAAAGATTTTTGTCGATGTTTTCCAATGTAAAAATCCAACCCCTCATTGTGGTCCCACCGTATCTCCGGGGATTATGATTTGAACAAATTTGAATCTATACTACCTGAGGTTGCTGCCAAACAAGTTACAGCTTTTCTGACCAATAGGTTTTAGAGAAGAAGATTTTTTAAAGATACCACCAACTTTTTTATAATTCTTAATTATCTCCATTTAAAAGAGAGCGTTGTCCCTTCATTTTAACAACCTTGAATTCCCTTCACCTAAGGATGCTTTGTGCAAAGTTTGGTTGAAATCGGCCCGGTGGTTCTGGAGAAGACAAAAATTACAGAGGGACGGACAGACAGACTGACGGACGCCGGACAAAAAGTGATCAGAAAAGCTCACTTGAGCTTTCGGCTCAGGTGAGCTTAAAATAGGACTTTCGTATTTCATACTTTGATAAACCCTCACTCACTCATTTCATTTTTGATGCAATTAGAGAGATGTTCTAATCCTAGCTCTGGATGCCTACAAGTCTCCAGTAGATAATATACCCAATTAGGCCGCCTTCGTAGTCTGTCTAGCAATTCACCGGCGGCTTTTGACCTTCCTCCGTTTTTACACTTTGCTTGGATTCTGTCCTAAAAGTTTAAAAATACGACTACTTTTGTAATCAATTCAAAATGTTAACCTGCAATGAATTTCAATTTTTATTTTTGAAATTCTTTTTTTAAAAGTTTAATGATTTCAAAGTGATAGATAATCGGTAAGCTATTTAGAGATCAAAGCTTTATACTCATAAAGTTCAGAATCTAAATGTTATTTTTCATTGCCAACGACCACCAGAACTCGTTCATTCAGATGCTTTGTCAACGCTAGCGCGGATGTGGCAGGGGACAGTTTCGCAGGAAAGACACGGTCAACATTTTGAAAAAAGGGGGAGCCTGAGGTTTGGCTGGTTATTTGAGGGGTATAAATGGCTAGAAAATTGAATGCATTCAGGTTTTGGTTAGAGGAACTCATGTCCATTTCATTGATATATGACACTTATAGCACTTTCTTCAGATATGAAATTAAAATGCGAAATGCGATTACATGTATTTGCATTGTTAGACATTAACCAACAAAATCCTATGTTAGTTTAAGACAGTTACTCGGGACTGGAGCTTGATGCTGGACCCGTCGAAAATGTCGAAAAAAGCCAATTTTCGTCCTTGGTTATTCTATTCACTGCTATATGTAAGTTGTATTTGTTTTATCCTGAAATGTCTTAAAATTCACAAGAGTGAGAACCATGAGTCCTCTGCATGCAAACCAATTTTAGCAAATTTAAAAATCCACTGAAAAATTTGATCACATACATGAGCACAGAGAGAGAGAGAGAGAGAGAGAGACAGAGAGACAGAGAGACAGAGAGAGACAGAAAGAGAGAGACAGATAGAGAGAAAGACAGACAGAGACAGACAGATACAGAGAGAGAGAGACACACAGAGAGAGAGAGAGACAGAGACAGACAGATACAGAGAGAGAGAGACACAGAGAGAGAGAGAGAGACAGAGAGACAGACAGAGAGAGACAGACAGAGAGAAAGACAGACAGAGACAGAGAGAGAGAATGAGGGCATGAGAGAAAGAGAGAGAAAGAGAGAGAGAGAAAATATGGCGTCTGAGTGCATATGTTAGTCATGAACAATGGATTTCAAAATGGAATCAAACGTAGTATATATGCGTAAAACGTACAATATTTGAGATTTGTATGATTTGCATGCATTTTTTATTCTTTAAAAATAGGCGGATTTAGGCTGATTTCATTCATACAATTTCTAAACATTTTCCATGTGGTAACATTATGGTTCAACGTAAGTAATCTGATTAGAGAGCTTGATAAATATACACATTGTTCAGAGGAGATCAGTTTTTTGTTGTTATAATTGATTTATTTTAATTTATTAAATCGGAAACTTCGTGTTTTACTTGACATCATGCTTTTCCTTCCTTAATCATTACCACTTAATTTAATGGCTATTTTAATGAAAGTTCCATCAAAAATCACCCTATACAAACTGTTAACTTTGTTAAATGTGCGTTGCAATTAAACTGCCAGCTTTGTTGGGATATAATAATATGTCAATCAAAAAAGAGAAATTGAGATTTTTAAAGAAAAGTACTGGAACAAATATTTTCTAATTTGATTTCGTAATATTAAAGAAAAAATGAGTTTGAAAATGCAGCATAAAAATATTACAGAAAAGAAAGTAAAACGAACAACAAAGCATACATTTTACTTATTAATTTTACCAACCACATCATCTTCAGTGAGACAGTTTGCTACCAGGTAGTCTGAGAGTTGAAGTGGATCCACAACCTCGCGAAACTTCACCTGGATTTCTTTGTATAACCGGAATTCTCTTTCCTGAAGCTTTAGATCCTGTTGATCGGCCATTTTGTTACAATGTCACCATTCATTGATCTGTATTGATCTGTAATAATTATTTCAGCTAATGTAAGAAGAGGTCCCCAAACCTTAACGGACACCTGGATACCACAGCACATATACAGACCTGTCGGGGAATCTCACGTATGCATTTAAGTAAGCATGATTCTGGAGTAAACATCTAAAATATGGTAATGACTCCCTTTCCCCTTTCTAAACCTCAAATCTTGCAACAAGGACATTGAAATTTATGATTTTTGTAAAAATCGTTAAGATAATAAGAGTGCACGACTGGATACTGAAAAGGTGCAAAAACCCCTCTCCCAAAAAAAATAAAAAAAAAAATAAAAAAAAAAAATAAAAAAACAGGGCAAAAACAATTCCTTAAAGTTCCTCCACGCCCTCTGGAAAAGTATGGAATACAAGTCCATTTTTTTATATTCCTCATTTGAAATTCAAGCCTGCATTCTACTTAAAAATGATAGAAAATTTTACAGCTTTTCATATAAAAAAGCAATACATTTGGGGGGAAATAAACTATTAAAAATGTATTGCTTTTCATAAAAACAAAACTTCCTGCTTTATTCGAACTCAGGACCTGCGAGTTAGTAGACCGAAGCTATACCAACTGCGCTACAGAGATAAACACACAATTTTGGTGACATGAACAGTTTCACAATGAGTTGATATCGCTATATTGTGACGTACTGTCATAAAAAGTAAGAGTCACGGGGTGTCGAGGACCTTTAAGGACACCCTGCGACTTCTACTTTTTATAACAGAACGTCATAACATGGCGATTTTAACCCATTATGAAACAGTTTATATCGCAAACATATAGCGTTTATCTCTGTGAGGCAATGGGTGTAGTTTTGATTTACTGACCCGCAGGTCCCGAGTTCGAATTTACTGCAGGGACTTTTATTTATATGAAAAGCTGTAAAATTTGTTTATATGAATAGCGGTAAAATATTTTCCAACAATTGGATTTTTTCTGTCATTTTCAAGTCAAACACATGCTAGAAATCCATACCTTTATGAAATTTTAAAGGTGTGGCCTGTATGCAGACCTTTTTCCTAAAGGTGTGAAGGAACCTTGAGTGTCATAAAATTTGCAATTTTTAAAGAAGAGAAGACAGTTTTACGGTCTTTCTAAATATGCAGTCTGTTTCTATCAAGTGCCAGTAAAATAGAGAAGATTTTTAAAACAATATATACATGTACATCAATACTATATGACTATTTTGGCAACGCCCTAAGTCAAAACCCCTACCCCGAAAAAAAAATGTGGTAGAGGGTTTAATGTTTTTTTTAAATATGCAGTCAGTTTCTATTAGTGCCAGCAAAGGAAAAGAAGACTTTTAAACATTATAAACATGTACCTTATCACTATGTTACTATTTTGGCCCTATCCCTAAGGTCCCTGAAAAATAAGTGTCATGAGAATTACAATTTATGTTCCTTTTATCCCAAAGATGCATCATACCGCATTTTAATAGAATTAGCCACGTATTTTTCGAGAAGTTTAAAAATAATGTTAAATTTTAACGCACAACGACGAACAAAAACCAATTGCAATAGGACACCTAAGTGCGTGATCGACTCAGGTGACCTATAACAAACCCATAAAGTATTCATAATAAAATTATAATTCACAAAACATTGAAAATAGTAAATGTTACGATTAATTTAGTTTTTTTGTGAGTCTCCCTGTTATTTTAGACTTACCTCCAATTACTCCTTGCTGCTAAACCGAAAGTTTAAACAAGGAAAAAGTCGGGAATCTCCATTCTAAATATAACCACATTATAGCATGATATGTAGTCGACCGGTAAACCCCCTTTCATACCGATGAAGCGTGCCAGTAGTTTTGTTAATAGTTAAACAATTATATCAGCCCTTACAGCTTGAGCTATAGATTTGCAATAAGGTTTTAGAAATATAAATTTGATTCTGAGGGTCAATGCTATCTGCAAAATGATGTTCCGTCCCATCAAAAACCTAATTCCTGGACCTCCTCTTATCTCTTGTGATTGAAATAACGTACCATAAGATGCATAAGGAGGAAGAATATATATGCTTTAGGGGTGGGGATCACAAGCATTTTTTTCAAGTTATTTGGTCATTTTTGATTTTGGGAGGGTGGGGTGGGGTTCGGGTGACCCCCAGATGCCATGACCTACTAATACCACAAAAAGATTTGCCTTGACATGGTCATGGTTCAAGAAACAAAACAATATATGGTTTAGGAGTGGGGATTTCGATGATTTTGAGGATATTTTAAAAATATTCAACTATTCATGTTTTCTATTTAAGAGGAGAGGGAGGGGGTGGTTGTTTAAAAACAACTTCGGGGGTGGGGGAATGACCCAAGGGGCAGGGGCCAATTTGTCTTAAATGTATCTTGACATGATCAGCAGAATTGGACAGAATTATCACTATAGGGCATCTGCAGAGTGGGGCCATAAATAGTTACAAAATCAATCAAATCAATCTACAAAAAATATTGATAATATGTTATACATGTATTTAGAAATGTCTTTATTTTCAAAATGATTAACAAATTAATCATTCAAAATGAGTTATAAATAACCGATTGGCAATTCTGCAATTGATTGCACGATCCCTAGTATAATATCACATGTATTTTTTTTTTTATATATAATTATACATGTATGTTAACAATCAGTATTAAAATGCACAAATTTTCATGAGTCATAAATCTTGACATACCACATATCTCTTGACAAAAAAGAATAAGCAATTTAAAATAAAAGAAAATTAGTCATTAACTCTTTTTCTATTACTGGTGTATGATGGGGTAGGGGGTATAATGGGAAAAAAAGCTGGGTAAAACTAGTACCCGATGCAACCTGTACACCTGTGTTGTGTACGTAACTTCAGACAAAGATCACTTAATTGTAACATATTGCATGTGGTCTTCTTTTTGACTAAAACTAGTACAAGAGAGTGTTATTTTGAGGCAAACACTTGGTGCGGGTATTACTGTCTAATGACAGCATCTAGTTTCTTTAGGAATTATTAAAAAGATCGCATTTGTAGTTAAACCATTCGGAATTATTTTTAAAATATAAATTCATACGCATTTATTGTTAGCTTACATTTACTGTTCAGTTTAATATCGGACAGAAATTTACGCCCCTGTTATCGGGCATCGAAGAAATTATAGTAAACGTGAAAAGTACACACAAACAATGACTGTTTCTTGTTTATATGTTTATCTATTTATATGCCGAATTGTTTGTCTATGAATTCAATTGAGTTTTTAACATTTTGTAGACTTTAAATGAAGTAAAGAGATCTATTATGTAGTAATCACTATATGACATCGAATTCTCACATTAATTCCATACTTACGTACGAATTGACAAACATGTAGCGCCGACTAGAGCATATCAATGTTCTGCACCGTTTTGTTAATATAATACATTAATAATAATTGTAATGTTTAAACTTGTAAAACGAATTAAATTGACATTGTAAATGCATTGTTACGTTAATTTTCGTTTCGCAAAATAACTCTGAAATTTATACTCGAATCTGATTGGCTACAGGATGCAGGATAGGATAGAACGTAGCTTTTATATTTCTATCATGTATCGTGCATCCTGCATCCTATCCTATCCTTGTCAACTTTCATGATGGCAGCACTGTATATAGCGGTGTAAATACAATGTATGATTGCAAGCCGACATCCTTATTTCAAAAAAATCTTCGGCAACTATAGATGCTGTCTTAAATTGTAACTTCGCATAGAATTCCTTCTCAATCCCTTGGCCCATTGCAAACCACTGCCAGTGTATTCACTCCTAGATCTATATGTGGACTACAACCGATATCCAATACTGAAAATTTGCAATTTGATGCAGAAAATGATCAGTTTCATAGTTATTCGAATTTCTCAAACACGAATTGTTTAATATCTTCCCAAAATTCCAATCTACGCAAGCGCATTTTGTTTATCCTGACTAACTAATGGGTTTACTAATGCTCATGTTAACCTGTTCGTTATTTTCATATGTTGCACAAAAAATAATAGGCATATTAGAGGAAAAATGCTGGATACATCGAAAACCAATCACCTGTATACATGTATGCAAAGTTTTGTGGATGCAATTACCATGGTTTTCTTTCTATCTACCCTTCAAATTTTGTATAAAACATTTTAAAACATCCTCAATATCTTAAAATCATATACAAATAAATAATTTATGAAAAGGCTATAGGACGAAACACAATCATTACTCTAATTTTGTATGATACTTAAAAAATAAACAGATGCTTAATTATAAGTTTTAAATGTTTATTCACTGAATCATCATAAAAAAGGCAAAAAAGCAGAAGTTAAAAAAGTTGTTCAAATACTTTTTCAAAGCTTATCTAACAATTTTCCGTATGCCCCTCACAAAATCTGCAGACGTCTTCAATGTCATTTTAAATTCCTTTCTCAACTTCTTAACAGACAACAAATACAAACAGAAAAATAGTCATTTTGACAATCTACAAAATCGGAAACCATAAGCGTGAGGGTTTGGTTAATGCATTTATGATATCTGATATGAAAATAATTTAATTTTACTGTTAAATGTTCGGTGGTTCACAAGTTATATATAATTTTAACACATAGAAGATCACAAATTCATAAACTCCTGACAAAAAATACGCTTAATTAAAAATTAACGTCATCAAATTTGTTATAATTCTTTACCACTTTATGAAGCAAACTTATCTTTCACAAGCATGATACATTGATTCAATGTATGCAAACATGACGCGTATATTTACATTTCTGTAAACTGATAGTATTGGGACTATATACGCACTATACATAAGAAGTTTAAAACCGAGAGAAACTGAATCATAAAAATAGCATATATTCATTTTGTTTATACATGACATGTGGTGATAACGAACAGTGTTCAAATTCAAAAGTCCAAAGGAAAGTTACAAAACAGGAGCAGAGCAAACACGGACCTCTTAAAAATAGAGGTAGGATCAGGTGCCATGAAGGAGTGGGCATCCTCTGCTGAACGGTCACCCGCCGTGTGCTCTTTGTCGTAATCGGGAAAAAACCCAGAAAAAGTCTGTAGACAAGTAGGTGATTAATTATGGTCTAACAATTAGTATGAAAACGTCAGTCAGCATGCGACCCCGTGTATCAGTTTCAACTTAGGATACAATTCAGGTTCATCTAGAAATGATAATTCCGAGGTATATGTGTGAAAGATAACTTTTTTGTTTACAGAACTTCGATTTTCTTTATATCTTCTTTAATAATAAATAAAAATAAAGCTTTATTGTTAATGGAAAAAGAGAGCATGTAAACAATACAAACGAATCATGAAATTATAGGAATAGGAATATAGGAACTTGGGAAACACATGAGTATGTACGGAACACCTATACATCAATGTAAGATCAATCAGTTGATACACTGATTTCTATTTTTAAATCATTTTATCAAATTAGGAACAAATTCATGATATATATAGTACATTATCCAGATTATCCAGAGAACCAATATACAATAAAATGTGCAATATCAAAATAGATTAAAACGTCAGAACGAGTAGTACACACACACCATACACATCAGATAAAAAAACATAAAAAATCAAAGACAGTTTATTAAAAAAAAAATAAAACCGGTCACGGAATTTCAAATCTCTTTGGTTATGTATAATGGATGTAAAATTTTCCTTGTAGCTGTTTAAAGTCTCATGATTCGGTTATCAATGGATATCTCTGTATAACCATTACATGGTTGTATGTTTGCAGGCCTGTCTCTCAAGAGCATTCTTATTTCGGTTTTTGGATTTGAATAATCAGGGACCTCGTTGTATGATACGTCCATCTCCTCCATATATCCATGATCCACAAAATACATTGCCATGTCGTATATCAGATCACCATCTTCTATCTGGTTCCTGTCCAAGAAAACTGTTTTCAGTTTTGGGTTTGCACGAACGCCTTTAAAAATTTTATCCGCTCCAATATCTCCGATATTATTCTGACGTAGGTTCAGACTGCGTAGGCTATGCCATGAAGTCATCATGTACTCGCCGATGCACGCTCCATTCGTGTCATTAAGTTGATTTTCTTGAAGGCAAAGATCTGTCAAGGTTGACAAATGTCCTAGTTGGTGGGGAGATTGAAATACATTCGTAAAGCCGATGTTACACTTCCACAAATTCAAAAGATTCCACGAGTACTTATTGCAACTCATCATTTCAAGAAAGACTTCAGATACATTCACCGATCCCGGGCCAGGTCTTGATGAACCGATATCATTGCATCCGTAATCAAGGTGCTGAAAATGGCGCATGTTCTTCAAGAGTTTGAAGTATTTTTCTGAAATCCTTTGGGAGAATCCGCAATTTCTGACATTCATTTTCTTTAAATTTTTGCCTTTCAACGATTCAATGATCAACTCAAACCCTTCGTCTGTGATTCTTTTACAATCACATAGATTGACAACCTCTAGGAATGGAAGATTTCTGAACAGAATCGCTAGCGAGATAGCCCCCTCATATCCTACATCATTTTCGTGAACTCTTATTATACGAAGATTTTGTTTTTCCATCAAAAGACAGGACAGTTCCAAGATTCCAGAACTTGTTATCTTATTACGTGCTACACTTAACTCTGTTAGCTGTCCAGCTTCTTTGAAATCAAGAGACATTGCATGAATACCTGCATCTCCGAGGTTACACCCTTCCATTTCTAAGCGTTTTAGATGAGGTAAGTATTGCAAACCGATAGGCTGAGGATCTTCTTTGTTCATCAACATAGTATCGTTCAGCACTAGAGAAGAAAGGCTGCTGTACCTGCAGGCTTTTATTATTCTTCGATAAGCCTTAGGTTCAATATTGGATGTTCCAGATAAATCAAGCTGACATAAGTTTGGAATCAGTTGGAGCCCGGCACATAAAACTTCAACATCCCCCGAGGACTTTAAACTGGCTCCAGAAAATTTGACACATAAATGCCCTTTGTAGATGAACGAACTCTTCCTTGGTATCTTAACACAAATATTTGCCAACCCATCCAATTTTGCATCGACATCAATTTGCACAGTCCCAATCAAAGATAAAACTCGGGCCAGACTAATTAAACTTTTTATGTCTTGGATAAGCAATGATTTTGTGATCGCTTGAGATGAAAGGTCCCAACGTTCTTTATCGGCAGGACCTATAACAATTTCAAACGCATCAATCATTTCTTCCTGAATAAGAACCCTCAAAACATCAATTTGGGGTTCGAGAGACTTTTCTTGCAGGCTTACTACGTAAAGTTTCTCTGCTGGGATTAGGATCTTTAAGGCATCCAAGCGATTATTCGGATCTTTATGTTTCATCACAAGATAGTGCAAATAAAGGTATTCCATCTTTACCTTTGAATCGCCATCAAATTCGATAAGAGGTTTGGTAAGGCCATGAGGATTCTTTGCCAACTGAAAAAAAGGAAGAAACCCAGTAAATTTGATAGCCGGCGAGTCATCACTCTTAAAAATGAAATACTGCTCCAGAACTGGGCTTTGAAAACGGTACTTTTGATGATTTTCAGAAAATTCAACGATTCCTTCTTTAACAATTTCTTCCCAAGCCTCAACATTCAACTCAGGAGAATCACCTGTATTTGCAGAAGCAATTGGAAATTGAATTTTTCCATGCATGGTTTTAATTTCAAACAATATTCTGTCTTGTTTTTCAACAGAAGATAACTGAAATTTTGATCCTAGCCATGAACCTAGAGTCGACAGCTCCTCTCCATATTCATAATTCATTTCAAATTTTCGAAGTTCCTCAAATAACCAGTCCACTAACAAATGGCAACATTTATCTAATGGACCAATGAAAATAGCCGCAATTTTCCGATAACGACTCTGCAGGAAGGGATCTTCTAGCAGCCTACTGATGATGGTAGGGAGGGGGAGATCAATCTTGTCGTAGATTGTCTCGTCCTCTGGTCTACTTTTGTCGTCTGATATGCTTTTGTCGTATGATCTCTTTAATCCCAGTCTTTTCCGTCTAGACTCAAAAGCAGTAACACTCTCGAAAGGTGATGCAGGAATTGATAAATCTGAAAAAAAGATATCCAATATATCTTTACAAAATGTTGCAAATCATTATTTGTTCATCTGACTAGTTAGATAATATTATACAGTATAGAATTTAATAATTAAACTTTTTAGTTTTATATAAAAAAAGTGAACTTTTTTCATCGTATCCATGGTAGGAAATCTATAATTTGTAAACTTGATCATAAAATAAAAGAATAGAAATTATCAAAATATTATTGATTGCATTTATACCTCTAATAGCTTTGAGATTAAGATGACAGAATTGGAAATCAGCTGGACAGATTTCTACATCAAAGTCTAGACTGTCAAAGAAGCTATCATCAATGTCTCCATCCTTTGCTCCATTCTTCTGGGCAATCTGCAGAATGTGATGCCTGCGCTTTTCAGATACCAGGTCTTTTTTAATGGCTTCTACCAACACCCCTCCAAGGTGGAGCCGCTGTATGGCTTCCAATGTATCAATGGAATTCACGGCTAAGACAAGAATCAAAGAGCCTCTTTCAAGCGTTAGAAGAAAAGCATTGATATCCTCAGCCAATTGTAGCACTTTTTGAACTTCATCCAAAGACTTTCCATGTAAAACATGTTCGCGTATAAACTCAAGCACGAGTTCTTTTCTCTTTTTTGTAAACTCTTCTGTAGAACTATCTGAGTTTGACTGTAATTTGAGAAATTAAAAGTTAAAATGCATTAATACTTTAACGATCAAGTTGATATTTTCAAAACTTTTGCGCAATCATAAGAATCTTAGCGATGACTTTGAAATGAGTCAGTCAGTAATGCTTTTTTTTTTCTAGACAAACTAACTATTCAGCAGCTTGAAACTTTGACATCAAATATGATAAGTACAACGAGGTTCTTATATTCTAACATATATGTACAGAATTCTGTTTAACACTATTTGACACATTCATTATTAATCAAGTTATGTGCCTATCACAGCCACCGTCTATATTTCTGTCTACTTTTTCTTCCACTTCCTTTTCTGTCTTTATTTCCTTCCCCCTTCCCTTCCTAACTCTATCTATCTATCTATCTATCTATCTATCTATCTATCTATCTATCTATCTATCTATCTATCTATCTATCTATCTATCTTTCTATCTATCTATCTTTCTATCTATCTATCTATCTATCTATCTATCTATCTATCTATCTATCTATCTATCTATCCCTATCTCTTTCCCTCACCTGCAAGCTTTCTAATCTTGTTCGTAAATCCAATTCATCAATTTCTATTTCTGTGAATAAAATAAGAAATATTATATTAATAAAAACCGTGCCTTTATTACTTATATCACATTACCTAGATTTATACTTCCTGGGAATTGCTCCAAATATTTAGTTTTTTCTTTTTTATAATTGATAAAACATTAATAAATAATTACATTAAGAAGTCCTTGATATCGATTCCCTATGGAACACAATACTTGACCTTTTTCAATAAAATAACATGGCATTAAGAACTATGATACATTCGTTTTCCCTTCTTCTCAATGTGGCCTTGTGTACCACCACTGCCAGCTATTTGCACTTACCAGAAAGTTTTTCTCCAAGGTCTTCAAGACCACTTCCTCTGCATTTTAGAGCATTCTGTAGGTCGTGCTTCCAGTGCTTATAATTTCTAAGAAGACGAGACACTAGTTCTTCTGCAGCGGCGATTTTACCATTCTGTTCTTGTTTCCATTTCACGGCTTCCTGTTAATTGATAAACTATCAGAATTACTTGAATGACCCACTTGCAGTTTATTGTATTTAAGTCCCAACATGGACCAAAAACATATATTTCTAAAAGATGAATATCTACCTCATCTGCCTTTTCAGTGTTATATAGTATAAAATGTCTTGTGAAATAGTGTATATAAGATACACACCGTGATGTAAGGGTAAATCTTAGCCTTGCGATATAGCATGATTAATATCTTGTTCAATATACTCGGTAAGTGAGATATAGTGTATAATATGTTTTAGTGACTAAAGTCTAGTATTTGATAAGTATACACCTCATCTTCCTCTTTAAGTCTTGTGAGATATTGTACAAAATCCTCGGGGTCGACTCTAGATTTGAAATCTGTAAGAATCTGCTCTATGACTGATTGTTTATCCTGTCCTTGTTGAGCCGAAGCCTCTTCAGATGCATCATTTAGAGGGTCATGAATCCCAGCACAATTGTGTCCATCACTGCACCGGATCGTAATTCGTATTTCTAGTTTAGCTATAATGGTAAAATATTTACTTTCAAGATTTAATTTTTGCATGCTGCACCGCTAATTCAACTTTTAAACAAGAGGCACATGTACCAAATCGCTCACACGAGCAAAAATAGACTTAATAAAACCAGCTCTATGAAGTAATATCCAAAAATGTTGGGAGAATGAATGAGTTAAATAGATCCTGTATTAAAAGATTTTCAATATTTTCTGCATATTTTGTTATGTTGAGCCCCTTTTTAACTGGATGTCATAGTTATATCGCATATTAAGCATCGCCATTCTCAAAAAGATCTTATACAACTGTTCATATAAATATAAACATACATTGAACTTTGAACCCCTTGTGTGGCCCAAGAATTATCCAGGGCCACAGTTTAAACAACTGAGAATCAACAAATGACAATACGCTTGCATTTTATTAATGCTTGTACTATATACTATATATTTTTTAGAATAATCAAATTCATTTCCTATGTAAAAATTCGACCCCCCCCCCCAATTGTGGTCTCATCCTTTTTTATTTAATATTCAAAGATCTGCGCTATGTAAAACACTACCTGAAGATGCTTCACACAAGTTACTCCTTTTCTGGTTAATTGATTTTCGAAAAGAAAATTTGTCTCTCTATATTCCTAAGTAAAATTTCAACTGTGTGGCCTCACTGTACCCCCGGGGATCATGGTTTAAACAAATTCGGGAAAATTGATTTTTTAAAGAAGATTTTTAAAGATTTTTCTCTCTATATTCCTAAGTAAAACTTCGACCCCCATGGTGACCCCACCGTACCCTCAGGGATCATGGTTGAAACAAAATTGAATCTACACTACCTGAGGATGCTTCCACACAAATTACAGCTTTTCTGGCCATTTGGATTTTTGAGAAGAAGATTTTTAAAGATTTTTGTCGAAGTTTTCCAATGTAAAAATCCAACCCCTCATTGTGGTCCCACCGTATCTCCGGGGATTATGACTTGAACAAATTTGAATCTACGCAACCGGAGGTTGCTGCCAAACAAGTTACAGCTTTTCTTGCCAATAGGTTTTAGAGAAGAAGATTTTTTTAAAGATACCACCAACTTTTTTTTATAATTCTTAATTATCTCCCTTTGAAAGAGAGTGTTATCCCTTCATTTTAACAACCTTGAATTCCCTTCACCTAAGGATACTTTGTGCAAAGTTTGGTCGAAATCGACCCGGTGGTTCTGGAGAAGAAGTCGAAAATGAAAATAAATACAGAGGGACAGACAGACAGACTGACGGACGCCGGACAAAAAAGTGATCAGAAAAGATCACTTGAGCTTTCGGCTCAGGTGAGCTTAATATAGGACTTTCGTATTTCATACTTTGATAAACCCTCACTCACTCATTTCATCTTTGATGTAATTATAGAGATGTTCTAATCCTAGCTCTGGATGACTACAAGCCTCCATTAGATAATACATCCAATTAGGCCGCCTTCGTAGTCTGTCTAGCAATTTTCCGGCGGCTTTTGCCCTTCCTTCGTTTTTATACTCTGCTTGGATTCTGTCCTAAAAGTTTAAAAATACGACGATTGTAATCAATTCAAACTGTTAACCTGCAATGAATTTCAATTTTTATTTTTGAAATTCTTTTTTTCAAAGTTTAATAATTTCAAAGTGATAGATAATAGGTAAGCTATGTAACAACCGTTAATGATACAACGCCGCTTAATGATATAAATAGCATTAAGCGTTGCAATTGCAACGCTTAATGCTATAAATTCTTGCATTAACAGTTGACATGTCCAACTGTTAATGATAAATCGCCGCTTAATGATAGAATTGTATCATTAAGCGTCACAAATGCAGAGCAGCCTTAACACTTAATGAAACAAGCAAATATCGACACCCTAAACCGCTAATGATACAAACTTTATATAATTAAGCGTTGCAGTTGCACCCTTTAATGATACAAAATTGTAAAAATTAATGAAATAACATTGTTGTTAATAAAGCAATAAGATGTATATCTTGAGCAAATAAAGAATAGTAATAAATGACTTAGTTGTGTATCCATACTGTATTCATACTAGTATAAGAAAATTATGTATGTAGACATAGTATAATCTAAATCATTTTACGTAATGCGATTAAACAAGAATGGTCTAATATTTCAACAAACATTTCTCTTAAATTTACATGAAAAAGTAAATTGTAATGTTAGCTGAAATACTAGTACCCTTATTAATTAATCCATATTTTAAACAAATTTGTAACAAATTGTTTGATAATATTGATAACATGTACATTGAACAAACTTTTGAATGAGAAAAGCAGATGATACTGTGATCAAAAAACAGAAGCGAATGCATATACACTTTCACATGATTGTCTTTATACACAAGTAAATTAGGCACCTAGCGCATAAAAACTTGAATATGTAGATTTTTTAATGAATGCGTGATTTTGGGGGGATTGCCTATGGGAGACCGGCTGCTTAAAGGAAGCGGAATGAAAAGTGCTACAGACAGGGCTTTCCTAGTTAAATTAAGGATCGTGTGTTATCAAGCAGGAGGACTAAATGTTATCTTTTAGTCTTTGTTTATTTATCATACCCGCACTTTCTAAAGAAAGTTCGGGTATATTGTTGTTACCCTGTTCCGTCTGTCCGTCCGTCCGTCCGTCCGTCTGTCACGTTTTACTTTCTCAAACTGCTCTTACATCTTATAAACCAGCAAACTGAACTCTGGGAGTATGATTTGGGGTGTCATGTTGTTTTGTAAAAAGGTTTCAAAAATTCTCTGGTAGTCCTGGGGGTCAAATAATTGGTAAAAAATGACGTTTTTTGACAAAAAACCTTCTTCCTCGAACTCCTTTTACATTTTCAACAGTAGACAAATCATCTCTTGGAATATGTTTTGGGGTGTCCTATAGATGTGCAATAAGGTTTCGGAAAGTTTAATTTTGTCCTGGGGGTCATTAAATTGCTGAAAAATGACGTTTTTTTTTTTACAAAAAGTCTGATTTCAAAAAACGTCAATTTCTTTTTGCAGTAGCCTAATGATCTTATAGGATATGCTTTGGGGTGTCATGTTGACGTGTAATCATGTTTCAGAATTTTTGTTTTTATCACAGGGGTCTGTGGGCATCAAAAAATGACGTTTTTTTGCCAAAACAAATATGGTTCCCAGAACTCCTCTTACAATTTAGGCAGTAGCTATGTCATCTCTTGAGATATGATAGGAACTGTCCTATAGATGTGCAATAAGGTTTTAAAAATTTAAATTTCATCCAGGGAGTCAAATAGTAGCTGAAAATTGACGTTTATCACTCCTAAAAAAAACCTACTTCCCAGAACTCCTCTCATGATTTAATGAATAGCCACATCATATCTTGGGGTATGATAGGGGCTGTCATATAGTCATGCAATAAGGTTTTAAAAATTTAAATTTCATCCAGGGAGTCAAATAGAAGCTGAAAATTGACGTTTATCACTCCTGAAAAAACCTACTTCCCAGAACTCCTCTCATGATTTAATGAATAGCCACATCATTTATAGGGATATAACAGAGGCTGAGCTATAGATTTGCAATAAGGTTTTAGAAATATAAATTTGATTCTGAGGGTCAATGCTATCTGCAAAATGATGTTCCGTCCCATAAAAAACCTAATTCCTGGACCTCCTCTTATCTCTTGTGATTGAAATAACGTACCATAAGATGCATAAGGAGGAAGAATATATATGCTTTAAGGGTGGGGATCACAAGCATTTTTTTCAAGTTATTTGATCATTTTTGATTTTGGGAGGATGGGGTGGGGTTAGGGTGACCCCCAGATGCCATGACCTACTAATACCACAAAAAGATTTGCCTTGACATGGTCATGGTTCAAGAAACAAAAATATATATGATTTAGGAGTGGGGATTTCGATGATTTTGAGGATATTTTAAAAATATTCAACTATTCATGTTTTCTATTTAAGAGGAGGGGGGGGGTTGTTGTTTAAAAACAACTCCGGGGGGTTGGGGAATGACCCAAGGGGCAGGGGCAAATTTGTCTTTAATGTATCTTGACATGATCAGCAGAATTGGACAGAATTATCACTAAATGGGCATCTGCGGAGTGGGGCCCTAAATAGTTACAAAATCAAGCTACAAAAAATATTGATAATATGTTATACATGTATTTAGAAATGTCTTTATTTTCAAAATGATTAACAAATTAATCATTCAAAATGAGTTATAAATAACCAATTGGCAATTTTGCAATTGATTGCAAGATCCCTAGTATAATATCACATGTATTTTTTTTTTATATATAATTATACACGTATGTTAACAATCAGGATTAAAATGCACAAATTTTCATGAGTCATAAATCTTGACATACCACATATCTCTTGACAAAAAAGAATAAGCAATTTAAAATAAAAATAAAATTAGTCATTAACTCTTTTTCTATTACTGGTGTATGATGAGGGGTAGGGGGTATAATGGGGAAAAAAGCTGCAGCATGCCTTCATTCTCACTAAAAATGTATATCTAATCCACACATCCTAGGGATGGGGAACGGTTAAGGCCCCTTCCCCTTACTCCCTATTATAACTCATATAAACATGATATTTAATACCCAAATTTAATACAAAATAGGGTCAGTATGGAGTCAACTCAATAGTGTAAGTCTGACAAATGAAAAAATAAAAAAATTCTGCAATTAAAATGACAGAAACTGTAGATAAGCTTATTTAAATACAGATGATGATACAGTATGCTGGCAAATGGAGATCACATTTTAGAAAGTGAAAGTAAAACTTAACTGTTTTGTATACCGGTGTCTCATAATATTGCGCTACTACATGTATTATACTTACCTATATTGGTCAACATCATAATGATAATCCAATTAGCACAATACAAATTCCTTTAGCTGATCACCACAAAAGAAACGTTTATTCATGTTAATTAATCCTATTCTGCATATCAAGAAAACATATGCATGTACACCACGTGAAACCCATCTTACCAAAGAGCTGGGTAAAACTAGTATCCGATGCAACCTGTACACCTCTGTTGTGTAAGTAACTTCAGACAAAGATCATTTAATTGTAACATATTGCATGTGGCCTTCTTTTTGACTAATACTAGTACAAGAGAGTGTTATTTAGAGGCAAACACTTGGTGCGGGTATTACTGTCTAATGACAGCATCTAGTTTATCTTTTTTTTAATTTATTTTTATTTTTATCTTTTTTTTGGAAGGGGGTGGGGGTGAGGAGAGGCTACATCTACGCAGGCAATTAGGCCAATGTAAGTGTTTACTGTTGTGCGAGATCGATGTTTTGGGTTTTCAGCCACAGGCGGTTTGATGGAGGGAGGGGGTGGGGGTCTACCCGTTATGCAACACGGACTTATGATGAATTTCTATATCATTAAAATAACCATATACTTTTGTTTCATGGTGTAAATTTTGAATTTACTATAGGCGAGTTTAAATTGAAATTTTACAATATGACAACTGGATACAAATTTAATTCACACAAGAGTAAGGTATTTTGGGGGGGGGGGGGGGGGGTAACTACGCGACTTTTGGTGAAGTATGGAACGTCCGTTTTATTATTTGTTTTCAGTAAAACAATATGAGTTTGTTGAGAGTTCTGCCGTGTTTTACTTTCACCCGGTAAATAAAAAATTACAATACAATTGTTCGATGTATGAATAAAATTTATGGATGAAGATATGTATTGTATATGACGATGATGAATTGTATTGTACATGTAGATATATACTTTTGTAGATATATACATGTAGACAATGTTTGGAAATTTCGTAAGAATAGTTCTGTACACATGCCGTCAACAGTTAATAAAAAGACAAAATTGATCCCCTTTTAAGATTTTATACGGATTTCTGTTATCATGCATATTAGACATGATACGTATGAACACCATGATAGAAATGTCAAACGGCAATTAAGTTTAGTGCAATAATTATATTATACAAAAGAAAAATATTAAGACTGTGCAATCAAATCATTGAGCTTTTGCCCCCCCCCCCCCCCCCCCCACACACACACAGACACACACTGCAATGATGAAATCGGTCTTTGAATGCTGTTCGAAATCGCAAAACATAAGTGAACCAAATTTTCATTATTTTTTGCATGTATTGATGATAATGCACGGATATACACTGTACATGCAATGGACAAATATTATTGGGAAAAGGTATTAGAGAGGAGAAATATTTCAACACATTTATTTTGAATAAATGTTAAATTATAACAGATGAATATATTTTCTTTGGCGTTGTTCACACCGGTTTTAGAATTAATTATCATTGCAAGTATTCCATAAAATAGTGCACTAATGCGGGTCATTACCATTTGTGTATTTAAGGTTTCTAAAGTAGATATTTTATTTGATGCCTCAGTAACCACAAGTGATAGTCATCTTGAAGGAAAACACGTGTATAGCGAATTCACTAGACTTATCATTACGGATTCGTTATACGAATATAAGTATAACGAAGTAAATCCACTGGTCCCTGATACTTTGCTATAACCGAGTTTTTCCGTTGTATCATTATTTAGGTATTATCTGGTATGCATATTTTCATTTTAAAATCACCTGTATTTTTGAGGACGATGTCATTTAATGACACAATGAACAAATATTTTTCTCTAAAAACATTTTTTTATTCATACTACTGATCCTGTTTATTCTTTTCATTAAATATTTCCTTTTATTTCCCAACTGTGGATCAAAATTCGGTAAATGTATTTAAGGTCTATAAAATAACTTTATTAGATTAAGGAGGACATTTTGAAATCTGGTAAAAAAAAAATGTTATACACATACTTTTAACTGGTCTAGCTTTCAGTGCGCTCAATATTTTGTTTAATGATAGGTTGCACTGTAACTAGGCATTCAATTGCGTAATTGTTTTGGTTAAATGACATAAAGTGTTCAGCGTATATGCTAAACGCTTAAAAAGCGAAAGATTTATATATCCGGTGATGCCTATACTGTAAACCAACATTTATTCGCGTGCGAAAAATTTTCGCGAGGTCATGAGAGCCTCGTAGTCGCGAATATTTACCGACACTAACCATCCCTTGTCATGTGGTTGTTACATGTATAACAACACAGGTCTGGATAAGGCTTGGTCGCGAACATTAGTCGTGGCGAAACAGTTTATCGAAAGATAATCACGAAATAAACTCCCCGCGTCTATGATCAAGTGGAGTCGCAAGGCCTGAATCATCATATTCAACGAGACGCGAAGCGAAGCGAAGTTATATGTATTACACCACTCTTTGAAGCTAATGACGTTGTCCACAATAAATATTTTTACTTGCATTTTTATAGCATTTATTTGGAATCATTTATGTTCATAAATATAATGGTTTTGTTTGTTTTTTACGTTGTGGAAAGAAAATAAATTTATTATGATAGACGATCATGATAAAGAATCAGATGACGTCTCGTTGCAAGGCGAAGATCATTAAATCAAACACGACGCTATGCGTTACTTCTGATCTGATAATCTGCACCTGGCAACTCCACGCAATCCGACCCTTAACCAATATCACTATGGTTTTCTTCATTTTTAAAATTTTTAACCTTGTTACAATAGTAACATGTTTCAATTTTTTAATATGACGTGCATAATTTAAATACAGCTACACATATATGAGTTTGGTTCAATAGTAATAACTTCTATGGTATTTAAAAATTACGAAAATATGTTTTCAAAATAATGTTATCTAGCTTCTTATTACATGAATATATATCATTGTATGCAATATAAAGATAATTGGAAACTATGCGTGCCAGAACTCCTGTATACAATTTTGATTTTATATAGAATTGATCTTAAAAACTAAAATTATGATTGTTGAGCAAATTGAAGAAAACGAAAAGATTCAATTTCATTCATTTATACAATTTTGTATCATTAAAGGGTGCAACTGCAACGCTTCATTTTTTTTGTCCATGACATGATTATATTACGGCGGCGTGGAAGGGCCAGATGAAAAAAAAAATTAAATCTTATTTGTTCGGACGAATACTACTGAGTTTTTTTTATTCGGACGAATTATCTAATTGTGCGGACACGAATTAGGATTTGTTCGGACGAATAAGTTATTTGTTTATATGAGAAGTAATATAGACTCTATTCTGGCAATGATGTAGATAAAAAAAAAAGGGGGGGGGGTCAGTGATCAAGCTGTCACTTTCCTTCAAATGATACATTGTTACTCGTAAGTGTTATATTAACTGACGTGTACAATATCTGACATATTTTGTTGTCATGTTCAATTCTCAAAATCTATCATAATTTTGCTTGTTTTTTTTAAATATAAAGTAATATCATTATTACAGAACTTGTGCAGAAACATTACAGGTATATCTACCTGTTTGTTATATTGATACCTTAGTATTGGTATATAAAGATGCAAGATAACCTTGGAATGTTGTCATTGAGACCGGTGGTCATGGTAACAGAGGCTAAAGATTGAAAAATGGCCGTTTAAAGCTATTTTGGAGACTTTAGCATTAATGATTGGAATGACCAAACATGTTCTTAACTTTCATGTAATATCAGTTGAAGCTGCATTTTAGCAAAATAAATAGCAGTCGCTATTACGTTTTGAACAATTAAAAATTTCTGAATAATTTTCTTAAGTTTACATATTTCCTTAGCAATGGCAATTTAACGATGCTCAATAATGCATGAATATATTTGATATAAAAGTTAAAAAGTTTCCCACAAATAGCAACACAGAATGCTTCTAAATTGTATTTAAAATAATCATTTTCGCTTTACATAATCACTATGGTTTTCTTCATTTTTAAAATTTTTAACCTTGTTACAATAGTAACATGTTTCAATTTTTTAATATGACGTGCATATTTTAAATACAGCTATACATATATGAGTTTGGTTCAATAGTAATAACTTCTATGGTATTTAAAAATTACGAAAATATGTTTTCAAAATAATGTTATCTAGCTTCTTATTACATGAATATATATCATTGTATGCAATATAAAGATAATTGGAAACTATGCGTGCCGGAACTCCTGTATACAATTTTGATTTTATATAGAATTGATCTTAAAAACTAAAATTATGATTGTTGAGCAAATTGAAGAAAACGAAAAGATTCAATTTCATTCATTTATACAATTTTGTATCATTAAAGGGTGCAACTGCAACGCTTAATTATATAAAGTTTGTATCATTAGCGGTTGAGGGTGTCGATATTTGCTTGTTTCATTAAGCGTTAATGCTGCTCTGCATTTGTGACGCTTAATGATACAATTCTATCATTAAGCGGCGATTTATCATTAACAGTTGGACATGTCAACTGTTAATACAAGAATTTATAGCATTAAGCGTTGCAATTACAACGCTTAATGCTATTTATATCATTAAGCGGCGTTGTATCATTAACGGTTGTTACAAAGCTACTTTAGAGTTCAAAGCTTTACACTCATATGACTCAGATTCTAAATGTTATTTTTCATTGCCACCGGCCACCAGAACTCGTTCATTCAGATGCTTTGTCAATGCTAGCGCGGATGTGGCAGGGGACAGTTTCGCAGGAAAGACACGGTTAATATATTGAAATAAGGGGGACCCTGAGGTTTGGCTGGTTATTCGAGGGGTATAAATGGCTAGAAATTTGAATGCATTCAGTTTTTGGTTAGAGGAACTCATGTCCATTTCATTGATATATGACACTTGTAGCACTTTCTCCAGATATGCGATCAATGAATTGTGGCCAAAATTTTCATTTTCGATTTTATGCTTGAAAAAGAGTTCGGGCTCAGAACAAAAAGTGTCACTAGAAGGGAGGCTGATTGAAGGTGATTGACCCCCCATTAATTGGTGATTCCATGTATGTGCATGAGTGGACATTAACCAACAAATCCTATGGCAGTTTATGGCAGTTACTTGGGACTGGAGCGTGATGCTGGACACGTGAAAATGTCGAAGAAGGCCAATTTTCGTCTTTGGCTATCCTATTCAGTGCTATATGTAAGTTGTATTTGTTTTATTCTGTAATGTCTTAAAATTCACAAGAGTGAGAACCATGAGTTCCCTGCATGCAAACCAATTTTAGCAAATTTAAAAATCCACAGAAAATTTAGATCACATATATGAGCACTATTTAAACTATCCTCTGCCACCAGAGAGAGAGAGAGAGAGAGAGAGAGAGAGAGAGAGAGAGAGAGAGAGAGAGACAGACAGACAGACAGACAGACAGACAGACAGACAGACAGACAGACAGACAGACAGACAGACAGACAGACAGACAAAGAGAGACAGAGAGACAAGGAGAGAGACAGACAGAGAGAGACAGACAGATAGACAGACAGACAGAGAGAGAGAGAGGCAGAGAGAAAGATACTGAGAGAGAGAGAACAGAGAGAGAGAGAGAGACAGAGAGAGAGAAAGAGGGCATGAGAGAAAGAGGGCATGAGAGATAGAAAGAGGGCGTCTGAGTGCATATGTTAGGCATGAACAATGGATTTCAAAATGGAATCAAACGTAGTATATATGCGTAAAAAGTACAATATTTGAGATTTGTATGATTTGCATGCATTTTTTATTCTGTAAAAATAGGCGGATTTAGGCTGATTTCGTTCATACAATTTCTAAATATTTTCCATGTGGTAACATTATGGTTCCTGATTAGGGAGCTTGATAGATTTAAACATTGTTCAGAGGAGATCAGGTTTTTGTTGTTACCATTGATTTATTTTAATTTTTAAAATCGGAAACTTTGTGTTTTACATGACATCATACTCTTCCTTCCTTAATCATTACCACTTAATTTGATGGCTATTTTAATGAAAGTTCCGTAAAAAAACAACAACAACGTTTTGTAACCTACACCAACAGTTAACTTTATTAAGTGTGCATTGCAATTAAACTGCTAGCTTTGTTGGGATATAATAATATGTCAATCAAAAAAGAGAAAATGAGATTTTTAAAGAAAACCACTGGAACAAATATTTTCTAATTTGATTTCGTCATATTGAAGTGAAAATGAATTTGAAAATGCAGCATAAAAATTATTACAGCGAAAAACAGCATACATTTTACTTATTAATTTTACGTACCACATCATCTTCAGTGAGACAGTTTGCTACCAGGTAGTCTAAGAGTTGAAGTGGATCCACAACCTCGCGAAACTTCACCTGGATTTCTTTGTATAACCGGAATTCTCGTTCCTGTTGATCGGTCATTTTGTTACAATGTCACCATTCATTGATCTGTAATGGTAGCAGGTTAACACATAATCATCATTCGTTGATCTGTAATAATTATTCCAGCTAATGTAAGAAGAGGTCCCCAAATCTTAACGGCCCCTGGATACCTCAGCACATACACAGACCTGTCGGGGAATCTCATGTATGCATCTAAGTAAGCTTGATTCTAGAGTAAACATCTAAAATATGGTAATGACTCCCCCTTCCCCTTTCTCAACCTCAAATCTTGCAACAAGGACATTGAAATTTATGATTTTTGTAAAAATCGTTAAGATAATAAGAGTGCACGACTGGATACTGAAGAGGTGCAAGAACCCCCCCCCCCCCCCAAAAAAAAAGGGCAAAATCATCTTCCTTAAAGTTCCTCCACGCCCTCTGGAAAAGTATGGAATACAAGTCCAATTTTTTTTATTCCTCATTTGAAATTCAAGCCTGCATTCTACTTAAAAATGATAGAAAAGTTTACAGCTTTTCATTTAAAAAAAAGCAATACATTTGGGGGGAAATAAACTATTAAAAATGTTTTGCTTTTCATAAAAACAAAACTTCCTGCTTTATTCGAACTCAGAACCTGCGAGTTAGTAGACCGAAGCTATACCAACTGCGCTACAGAGATAAACACACAATTTTGGTGACATGAACAGTTTCACAATGAGTTGATATCGCTATATTGTGACCTACTGTCATAAAAAGTAAGTGTCACGGGGTGTCGAGGACATTTAAGGACACCCCGCGACTTCTACTTTTTATAACAGAACGTCATAACATGGCGATTTTAACCCATTATGAAACAGTTTATATCGCAAACATATAGCGTTTATCTCTGTAAGGCCATGCGTGTAGTTTTGATTTACTGACCCGCAGGTCCCGAGTTCGAATACTGCAGGGACTTTTATTTATATGAAAAGCTGTAAAAATTTTTTATATGAATAGCGGTAAAAATTTTTCCAACAATTGAATTTTTTCTGTCATTTTCAAGTCAAACACATGCTAGAAATCCATACCTTTATGAAATTTTAAAGGTGTGGCCTGTATGCAGACCTTTTTCCCAAAGGTGTGAAGGAACCTTGAGTGTCATAAAATTTGCAATTTTTAAAGAAGAGAAGACAGTTTTACGGTCTTTCTAAATATGCAGTCTGTTTCTATCAAGTGCCAGTAAAATAAAGAAGATTTTTAAACAATATATACATCAATACTATATGACCATTTTGGTAACGCCCTAAGTCAAAACCCCTACCCCGAAAAAAAATGTGGTAGAGGGTTTAATGTTTTTTTTAAATATGCAGTCAGTTTCTATTAGTGCCAGTAAAGGAAAAAAACATGTACCTTATCACTATGTTACTATTTTGGCCCTATCCCTTAGGTCCCTGAAAAATAAGTGTCATGAGAATTACAATTTATGTTCCTTTTATCCCAAAGATGCATCATACCGCATTTTAATAGAATTAGCCATGTATTTTTCGAGAAGTTTAAAAATAATGTTAAATTTTAAAGCACAACGACGAACAAAAACCAATTGCAATAGGACACCTAAGTGCGTGATCGACTCAGATGACCTAAAACAAACCCACAAAGTATTCATAATAAAATTATAATTCACAAAACATTGAAAATAGTAAATGTTACGATTAATTTAGTTTTTTTGTGAGTCTCTCTGTTATTTTAGACTTACCTCCAATTACTCCTTGCTGCTAAACCGAAAGTTAAAACAAGGAAAAAGTCGGGAATCTCCATTCTAAATATAACCAAATTATAGCATGATATGTAGTCGACCGGTAAACCCCCTTTCATAACGATGAAGCGTGCCAGTAGTTTTGTCAATAGTTAAACAATTATATCAGCCCTTACAGTAGGTCGATTGTATGTCATGTCAATCCAGACATATCTTATAAAAACATGTTTTGAAAATCGTGGAATTTTGTTTGGAACCTCCGAGGTTGCAAAATATAAAAGCAGTTAGCATCGACTTCTGAAAACTTAGACATTTTTTACTCGATAGTTATTCTGCAACATTCATTATAAAAAAAAATCATTTTTACGAAATAGGGTATATATATCCATTTGCCATGTAACCCCAAATGTATTGTAAAAATCGGTAGCAAGACTTAGTGTGATCATAGGCTACCGAAACTCAGAGGATGAATTTTTCGTCGGATGATAAAGCTATTTTTCTCAATTAAAAGCTATTTTTGTGTTGGAAACCAGACGAAAAAATTGTCAATTAAGAAAAACATTGTGACAAATATAATATTATCCAATGGTTTTAAGTATGTTGTATGTATATTTAAGGTAGCTCACTACATAAAAACATGAAGACATGGCGATTTAAATATTTTTTTTTGTTTTGTTTCAAACGACAAAACTCAGTAGTTATAGTATCGCGCTTGCGAACCGCAGGTAACGAGTTTCAATACTCGTGGGGCTTTTGTACATATTTGAAAATCATATTTTTTTATCCAAATTTGTGGGTTTTCATCGCCTATTTGAATACCGGTACATTCTTCTTATGTACCTTGCTGTATTGCTATCTATCATAATCAAGTCGTTTTCTGCTGAATTGGGAAGGTGTAATGAGTGACTTTAATGTATAATGGATAAATTGATAATTTCTTATGCATTTTCATAAACGATTCACGTATGTGTAGCTTTGTGCATGTGTGCGGCAAAAGAATTCTAAATAAACAGCATGGAGGAAGAGGCACGGCAGCAATTTTGTTGACTTGGGAAAGTCAATCTATTCAGGACTTACGAAAAATTAAATGTTAACCTTATAAATAAACAAATAGACCACCACTTTCACACCTGATCGGGGAATAAATGAAATAGAACGTCAACATTACCCCTTTCGGGGGCCCATTGAATCACATAATTTCTAAGTCTCTGGGTTTTTTTTTAATTTGCCTCCGATAACGTTAGTCTACTCAAACAACTTGCCGACCAAGATTTCGCGACAATAAATATTTCAAACTGGTGCTTTTACATTCCGGATCGCAATGTAAACAACAATTAATTGGAAATCAAATTCAATATTTTTAAATGCGTCAGAATTATATTGTGCAATTTGCAGAAAGTTGATAACTTATGTAGCTTGATGAAAACTACGAACAACTTTCTCTTTGAAAATATTCATTGAACATGGCATTTAAACACTGTAGCTTTAAATAATTAAATTGATGTCATTGTTAAATAAATGAAGATACCAGTGCTAATTCATTGAAAGTTTGTCTTTCCTTTTCACAAAAAAAAATCTCCATCAACTGCGATAACAAGACAATTTACCATACATATTATATTAACAACAGTATTTACAACAGTACCTGCTTTGTCCGACCTCTGAATCTCTAAGTCGTTGTAAACTGCGCAAACGAACAAAACCATGGGTATTAAAACATTTACAAGATTTTTAAATTACCCATGTTGATTTACTTGACTTACTGTCAAAAACGTATATGTCAAGGGGTGTGGATGACCTTTGACTACTTGCAGTTACGAAACAGTTGAACATTTACATGTATTGTTTGAAATTTACCATAAGATGTATAGTGTTTTAGTGAAGTTACAGGAACTTGCTCCTGATATTTAGTTTAATGTAAAGCTATTGATTTTTCACATTTAATCTTGTGAATTGATTTAGGCTGATTGCTCTTGAGGGCCAGAGTTTGGAGATTAATAACTGCAAAACCTAAATTTTAACAAATACTGGTATATCAGACAAGAAAGCGAATTTGGCACATCAATTATTAAAGGTGATTATTGAAGGTTCAATCTGAAAATTCACTTGCATAATCTCAAAACATGCAAATTAGAATAATCTACTTGAAATAATTAGAAAGCAAGTACAATGGTAAAGTTTTTCATACATTCAAACAATACCTGAATTGGATAGAAAAATTCCCAGTAAACCATTGGCATTCCATTCTGGTGAAGGAAAGGGTTTTCAAAATATGACAACGCACTGTCTGGAGACGGAAAATACGACAAATCAACTCTTGCAAACCAATCCGTCCTTTTCTTCAAAGCAGCAGTGATAAGCATAATATGCAATGAATGTAACAACAGACTCAAAATCTGAAGAAATAGTATTGCTCTTTTCGAATATTTATCGAATGTCTAATTACAACATATTGTCATTTTAAAGAACAACAGATATTTATCATAATTTATCATAATAAAATTAATGTAGTGCTAATAATGATTAGAATTCATCTAGAGTGTTTAAAAAATTGAGTAATGAAGAAATATGCAAAAGATTTACTTGAAGATAAAAATAAAAAATGGATATCTAGATAATAAAAAAAAATATAGATTTTATGATAGTTTTAGTAAATTTACAAAATTAAAAGAGAGATAACTAAATACAGAAAAGAAAAAAAAATAGACCGTCGTCGTGTTTGCGATATTATGAAAAAAAATATGCCAGTATAAATCGCATTTTTTGCAAAGAAAGCATTTCGATTAGAAAGTTATAAAAAGAGTTACTTTATTGCAATTAGCATGTGTGGTTGTATCAACGACCTATAAAAATTTACATCCATATAAGTTATTTAAGGATTACGTTTACTCAGGGACGCAAAAATTCCACTATTAGGAAAGAAAAGCTACTAATTGTATGTTGTAGTCCTATTATAATAGCACTATTTTTTATTTTCAAATAACTAGGTCAACGACCTACTTTTCATGCTAGTGACCTCTGAAGGTTTATGAAAAAATCCAAAAAATTGTCAACCCTAACCTAGGTTTTCTTTATTTTTTGCAATCAATACAGACAACAAAACGATATGGAGAGTGGGTGACATTGAAAAATGGATTTCTTTACTTAATATATATATTTTTTTTTTAAAATTAAAAAGTTTAAATATAATTTATCCGAATTTCCTCCATCGATTTTCTAGATTCTATTCATTTTTGAATGAATATATATATATAAAAAAAAATGAAATTACTGATATAGTCTGTATTTTGTTGGTTTTATAATTATATTAGATCAATGGTAAAAAAAAAAATGAAATTACTGATATTGTCTGTATTTTGTTGGTTTTAAAATTATATTAGATCAATGGTCAAATTTTTGATATATGCTTTATGAAAGTGATTTTAGGTATTTTTTTTTTGTATTTTTCTTATTGCGCGTTAGCCAGTAATCTGAAATTATTAGATTGACATGACAAAAGAGCCATAAAAATGTAAAATGATGCAACACAACCCCTAGACACTCAACCTTTCCAATTTTATTGTTACAAAAAAAATTTAGCGAAAAAGTGGAAATGAAAAACTTAGTCTGAATTTCCTTTGTTTCAATTTAATTCTACTTTGGTCAAAACATATCTTCAACAATTACACAGAACACGGATGTCAATATCGAATTTTGTTTATAATTTGCTATTTTGTGTTTTTAAAACAATTTTTGACTTCAGATATTGAACTTTTAAAAAATATTTTTTGAAATCGCAAACCCTGTGTTAACGTATTCCATAATAATGACTTACCGTTTAACATCCTTTTTTTTTAAATAAAAAAAAATGTTTTATTCATTTTTGAATAATTAACGGCCACTATAATACTTAAAAGTTTACAGTTATGAATAAATTTATATATACATTGTATCAGACAACGTTACAAATGAGCAGTAGTTACAATTATCTGACAAGTCGACATTAGAACATATATCTGTAATTAATTCGAATTAAAACATTATTATTGTCACTTACTTATCTCGATTATAAAAACATGTGTACCGACATTTTTACCAGTTCTAATTAATCCCTTGCATATTTTCATATTCAAGTTTAAAGAACACCTCCCTTCCCCTCCTGGAGACTAAACTGCCAGGAAGCAAGGGCTATCATAGTATATTAACTTTCATTCTCTCCTCTAAATGTGCATTCGTCTTTCATTCAAATTCAACAGCAGAACAAAAGATTTTCATTTCTTATATACTCTAAGACCACACCCTCCTCCTAAACTGTAGCGAGAACAGCTGCCTTAGGTGTCATTAAATTTGCAATTAAAAAGACAGCTCTATGATCTTTCTAAATATAAAGTCATTTCCCATTCAGTATCAGCAGTAGTAACGAAAAAGAGTATTAAACATTATATACATTTGACACCATATGAACATTTTGGCCCTGCAACTAGGGCACCTGAAGGGCGAGGGTCATGGGATTTACCTTTTATACCAAACGGACATTATAAACAATATACATACTGGAAAAGAGCTGGCCATGTAGTTTTTAAAGAAGTTAAAAATGTTCAATTTTTAACGCACAACGCACGATGGCGGACGACAACAAACTTCAATTGGTCATCTGAGTGACTCAAGTGACCTAAAAATACACAACATATTTGTGATAGGAATTTTATTATACGGAGTATGAAAAATGGGTAAATGTAACGATATCATAGTTATCAATGAGTCGTTTTATTATCATAGACTTACCTCCATTTTACTCTATATTGCTAAAACAAAAGTTAAAACGAGAAAAGAAAACGTTGGGAATCTCTATCCTAAATATAACACCATTAAAGCTTGTGTAGTCGACCGGTAAACTCCAAATCAATCTGTTGCGCTATACTAAACAATATTTGCTCGTACATTGTACAGTATCTCGATTATGGGTCGTGTTAGCAAGACACTTTAAATCTTTAATGCGGTTCTAACTGATGCGAGGCACAAATTGGTACGTGCTCAAAGAAGCTGCTTTTTACATTCATACTGTCAATGTTTAAGAAATAAACATTTTAGTACTTATTAATTTTTTTCCTTTCTTAAACATTTATATGAATAACACATAAAAGCACAACATTGTAATAACTCAAGCCATGTTGTAAAATCGGAAAACTAATTTTATTCAATTTCTTACATAAGAGAGTTCCCACAATGTAACAGGTCGTACTTAAGATAATTCTGATTATATGACATCCCCCCTTTTATACAATTTAAACACTGATTTATATTTAGATTATAATGTTAATTGAAGATTACAATGCGATACAAAATTGAGTAAATTCAAATGAGTTGCACAAATAAAATATTGTCAGATCCAGTGTTCATTATTGTTATTGTTGCAAATGAGGTTGAACAAATTTCAGAATGACTAGAAATACACTGACTAGTGTAACACCAACTAAACAACAGTAACTAACATAACAGTTGAGTATAAGCTGACTAAGGGATTATTATGCCCTTTCACATCATAGATATCCACTAGGTTGCGAATCACGGATAAGTACTTTGGCTTGGTGACGGCCCGTCCAGAACGTGTACATCTTCGCTGTGCATCTTGTGTATTGGCTCAGATTTCTGGTCAATCTTTGGCTTCTCCTCTGGTAGCGGTGGTTTAGGCTTCGCTGATGGCAAATGGTTTGCAGATGGATTTCTCAGGACTTGAACTTCAAGAGTGGATGAAGCGAATCCTTCATGTTTGGGTTGGATCACATGCGGGTCTTCTCTTGTCTTCATCAGTTTACAGTTGCTCCTGCGGTATGCTCTTCCTTGACTGCCAGCTTCGACAATGTGAGAGCGCCGATGCATAGAGGCTGACACGTAGGTTGCTGGTTTCCAACCATTGGGTGTTTGAATACGTATGGAATCCCCAGGTTCACACTGTGGTCTTGGCTTTGCAGTTTGGTCGATATAAAATTTCTGCTTCTGTTTGTATTTCATAAGACGAGTAGAGACTAGGTTGGTTCTATAATACACGGCTTTGCAATGTGTCACTGATGGGTATCAGTGTTTTGGCTCGTCTGGACATAAGACGTTGCATTGGCGATCCGACTTCGTTATCCCTGGGAGTGTTGCGTAGATCAAGTAGCCCTAAGTACATATCATCTCCGGACTCTGCGCATTTCTTTAAGATGTTCTTGATTGTTTGTACTGATCTTTCTGCAAGTCCATTTGATTGTGGATGTAATGGTGATGATGTAACATGGTCGATCCCATATGCCCTCGTGTGATGAAGTTGAATTCAGTTTATTTCAGTTTTGTATTTTGTTTGTGTAAATAGTTGTAATTTTGGATCAAGTTGTGTTCCATATTTGTCAATCGAGAGTGTTCGGTATTAGGGCTATTTTTAGTATAACCGGTTTGGTGAGTGGCTGCTTGTCAAGTATGCGGCCACGTTGTTGAATTCGTCCTCCAATTTGTTAATTTTGGCGAATTCCAGAAGTTATAGTCTGGTAGACTGGTAGCCATAAATTACTGTGAATCTGTTTGGGCATTTGCTTTTCTCCAGCCGGTAAGTTTTTGTATGTATTTTGTCAGTTTCATAGTATATTTACGGGATGTGGTCTTGGTTATTTTCGTTGTATGAATGAATATGTCTATAGGTTTTAGAATAGGTAATTATTGTTTCAGTGCAGGGATAGTTATGCTTAAGCCGGTGGGTCAATGGTGAAACGTCAGTGAAGGCTTAGCGTAGCATATGTGGGTCAGGACTAGGACCGAGAACCATTAACGGAGCAGCGCGTGACGCAAGTGGGACGCACGGGAGCTCGTGTTTGACGAACGTTTATGGTTAGGAGGCCCTGTGTGGATAGTTTTCAAGTGAGAGACCTTCGAGTCCGGGACTGGAGACAGGATATTTTGTTTATGTGTTTTGTGTGCAATGGAGGCCCAGTGGTGACTATTTTAGGGTGGCTGTTGCAATTATTTGAAGCCAAACTTTCAATTCTATTTTATGGTTAAATGATTTATCAGTTTACCCAGTGATAAAAATTGATTGTGTAATTACAGATAACATTCCAATTTATTTTTTCTGTGAAATTACATATAACAGTATTGGTAATTTTGATTTGTTGGTTTATTCCTTTACATACTGTTATTGCTATATTTAGCCAGCGTTTAAAGCAATTATTTGTTTCATATAGATACTGACAATTGAATGTGTTAAAAATTAATTCACTGTTGTTTCATTGTCAGTGTTGATTAATTAACTTTTTAAAGTTATATTTTCTTTCTTAGTGGGAGAGTGAGGGTGTGTGTTAGTGAGTGTGAGTCACTTCATATTCTATTATTTTAATTTGTTTTGTTAATAAATAAATTCATTTTGTTTTGTTTATTTTACTGTTTGTCGTTTTCGCTATCACCCCCACAAAATCCAAAAAGAACTTCATTACACCTTGTAAACTCTTTGAATTCTTGGCATGCAAACTGTGGACCATTATCACTCACTAGTATGTCCATAATACCATAACGAGCGATACACTCCTTGATTTTTTTAAGGCAGTTTTTGCTCGTGTGTCTCTATCTAATTCTGCTATTTCAATAAAGTTTGAGTAGTAATCAACTAAGATGAGGAAATGACGATTATCAATCTCAAATAAATCGGTTCCAACTTTGTTCCACGGGAGTGAAGGTATAGGATGAATCATCATTGGTTCCATTTGTGGTTTGTTTCTATGTGTCAAACTGCTGACAACATCTTCAATCTGTTTGTTAATTCCTGGTCAGAACACTAATTCTCGGGCTTTTTGTTTGCTCTTAAGGATCCCTCGGTGAGAACTGTGGATTGTCTTCAATGTTACTGTTCTTAATTCTGACGGTATGACTGTACGCTCCCCCCGATAGATGAGTCCATTGTAAGTAGATAGCTCATCACGATAGTCCCAAAATGGCATGACTTCAAGTGGTACATTACATTTCTTCTCTGGCCATCCTTGGCAGATAACTTGTTTCAGAATTTGTAACTGTTGATCTTTCTTTGTAGTTTCGACTAGTGTCTCATGGTTTGATATGATAAGGTCTCAGCTGTCATGACCATCATTTCATCGTCTATCAGCCTTTCATCACTGTTCTCTAACGGTAATCGGCTAAGACAGTCTGTCAATCCAATTTCTTTGCCTTTAACGTAGATGAGGTTGAACTCATAAGGCTGTAATCTTAACATCATTTTTTGTATCCTCATTGGTGCTGTATGAATTGTTTTTTTCATGATGGCTTCCAGTGGTTTATGGCCAGTTTCTTTTGTCACATTAGACTTCCCATACAGTAGTTTGTGGAAAGTTAACATCCGAAGACTACTGCCAACATCTCTTTCTCGATTTGCGCGTATCTCTGTTCTGCTGGGGTTAGAGCTCGAGATGCATAGGCCACAACTCCATTTTCCTGCAAAATCGCTGCTCCTACGCCTTTCATTGATGCATCAACGGTAACGGTCACTGGTCGAGTAGCATCAAAATACTTCAAGACATCTGTAGAGGTAAGTGCTTTCTTGACATTAGTGAATGCTTGTTTCGCTTCAACGTCCCAATTCCAAGTTTCACTTGTTTTCAGTTTCCGTAGCGGAGCTGTGAGTTCACTTAGTCTTGGAATAAACTTGGCAAAGTAGGCCAACATACCAAGTACTGTCTCAAGTTCCCCTCTGTCTTCTGGGTCCTTCATTTCAAGAATTGCTTTTACTCTGCCTGTTGATGGTTTCAAGCCTTCTCCTGTGAGACGATGGCCAACGTAGTCAACTTCCGGTTGAGTTCAACGTCAATCCGATGGTCTGGGCTTTTTTCCAATACCTTTGTGAGTCGGTCTGTGTGCTCTTCCAATGTCTTTACGTGAACTAATATGTCGTCTATCACGATTTCTACTCCTTCCATGCTACCAAAATGAGTCACCATCTCCCTCTGAAAAACTTCACCTGAACATTTCAATCCCATAGGGATGCGAAGGTATCTGTATCTTCCGAAGGGTGTGTTAAATGTTGTTAACATGGAGCTGGTCTTAGACAATTTGATCTGATAGTAGCCCATGTTGGCATCCAACATTGAAAAATACTTGCTTCCATGCAACCTTGTCACAATATCATCAATACTGTTCATTGGATAATATTCACGCATAATCGCCTTGTTGAGATCTGATGGGTCGATTCAGATTCGCACGCGGCCATTTTTCTTCCGTACACATACCATACTGTTGACCCATGGAGTCGGTTCTGTTACTGGAGATATGGTGCCACAACGAACTAAGTTGTCAAGCTCAAGTTTTACTTGATCACGAATAGCTACTGGGATAGCTCAGGTGCATGAATGACGGGTGCTACTGTTTTGTCGATTTTTATTTCCTATTCACCAGGAAGGCATCCAATGTCCTGTCCAATGACATCTGCATAGTCTTTTCTTATTTGTTCAGTAGCGGTACTGACGTTGACACTGTTAACTCTTGCGATAAGGCCAAAGAGAATGCTTCTCTCTTACCAAGTAACTGCAAGGGTCGAGGATTGTCAATCACTTGGAAACTAACTAGTCTTTCTGTGTCCTTGTATTTGCATGGTAGGCTTATCTGTCCACATGCTTTAACTTTGGTACTTACGCCACTGATAATAACGTTATTATCGCTGATCGGAGCAATGGACGAAAATTTCTCTGCACTTGTTTTGGATAGTATGTTGCACTGTGCACCGCTGTCAATGTGCCAAAGTCAATTTCTTGTTGCCAACGTCAAATGTAACTTTCCAATCACCGGTTGACTCTGAATTAGTATCTATACTCGCGGTCCACACATCTTGTACTGTGCACTGATTAAACATCTCTTCTAGCTCAGAGTTGTCCTGGGGTTTGTTGTTTTTCGCGTAATATACTCGCGAACGCTGTGGAGGGTGTGCTCTTCCTCTGAAATTGTTCCGACTTCTCTGATGACCTCTAGGTGGTGCTGTACGACTTTGACACAGGTTTGAATTTCTTTTCTGTCCACAGGCATCACAATACTTGTTAACTGCTGGACAACGTCCTTTCATGTGGTTTTGCTGCAATTTACACAATACGGATGCGTACCTTGGTATCTGCTTTCTAGCTGCATGCTTCCTCGCTGCATTGGTTGCCTGAATGCCCTTAGTTTCTCGTAGCTGGTGTTATGTTTTGTGTTTGCAAAATTTACTGATGGGTTTTCAACGTCCAAGTTTTTCAGGTGCGCGTTGGTTAATTCGACCTGACGACAGGTTTGGTTGACCTTATCCAAGGTTAATTCGCCAGCCGGAATTTCCATTAATTTCTCCAAACTTTTCATGTCGTTGACACCGTTAATTATCATGTCACATATCAGCCCTTCTTTCTGCTCTCCATACTCACAAAATTCAGCTTTACGTTTTAGCTCGGAAATGTAATCCATAATCGTACTTTTGCCTCTCCTGGTTTTTAAGAATGCTTGCCTTTTGATGTTCCGATAATTATGAACCCCAAAGTGACGATCGAACTTACAGTAACTGTCTGTAGATCATGTTGATCCTCTCCCGGTTCCGCCTCGATGTTGTTGTCGCTGTCCTCTTCTAATCCTGGAGCCCATGTAACAGAATCGTAAATTTTGACAGCCTCCCGGCCAATGTTAGCGAGTAATAATCCTACTTTCATTTTGCCGGGTTTTTCATCCAGCCCTAGGGCGTATAAATGTATCCGAAAGTCGCGCTTATAAGCCTCCCATTCTTTTGCTCCTGTGTTAGCGTCAGCTATGATAAATTCTGAGTTTTGATACCGCTCTGTGACATCGTTCTTGATTGATGGGCACGGATTGTCTGACACCATATAATAACTCACGAAGCCATGTTGTGTAACCGGAAAACTAATTTTATTCAACTTCTTACAGAAGAGAGTTCCCACAATGTAACAGGTCGTACTTAAGATAATTCTGATTATATTACAAACATATTATTTAAAACTATTTTAATAATTTTCATTGGGTAGGAAGTACATGTAGTTAATTGAAAGGTTCTTTTTTGGAATTTTTTCTCTCAAATTGACATAAACATTAAAATGTTTATGTCAGTGACCGTATGCGAGTTAGGACACGTGCTCATAATTGCAATTTTTAGAGAAATCCATAAAATGTTATATTACAATTCATAATATATAAACAAAAGTACCTACTTTATTCAAATTCTGAATCTAAAAGTCGTTGTGCATTGCACAGCGACTTGTTAAAAGAACAAAACCATTGTTATCTAAAATTTTACAAGATTTAAAAATTACCTATGTTTACTTACTGCCTCTTAAAAGTATTAGCCAAGGGGTGTAGATGACCTTTGAACTACATGCAGTAACGAAACAGTTAAACAAAACAGTTACAGTCATTGTTTAAAATTAACCATCAGTCGTAAAGTGTATCAGTATAATGTTAGGATTGACTTGATAAAGTGGCTCCTTCTGTTAAGTTTAGCATAAAACTATTGATTTATCACATTTCATTCTGAGAGTTACTAGTCAGGACCAGAGCTCGGAGATAAATAACTGCAAATCTGAAATTTTAATTTATACTGTCATAACAGACCAAAATGTGATTTTGGAATAGCAATTAGTAAAGGTGATTACTGAAGTCTTAATATAAAAATTAACTTAGACAAATTTTTTAACTTTGGAATGCAAATCATCTACTAGAAATAATTGAAGGAAGTACAATGCCAAGCTCTCTCATACGTTTTAGCAATACATGAATTGGACACACAATGTTCCCAGTAAAAAAAAAATTGGTATTCCATTCTGTAGTGAAGCAAAAGGTTTTCAAGACATGACAGGTATTTAAAAGAACTTTGACAGTAGCTTAAGTTCTATTGGACCAAATCTGTGGAATGGACTACCTTTTCATATTAATCAGTCAGAATCAATTGACGATTTTAAAAGCAAATTTTAAAAAAAATACTTCTCTAAAGACTTTTACGCTTTATTCAATTTTAAATCTGTACGTATATTTGTATAGATGAAAATATTCTGTCTCTCTTGTTTCTATTTGTACAACACCATTGAATACGTTTGTGTAAAAATTAGGCATTTTAATAAATAAATCAGTTTCAGTTTCAACGCACTGTCTGGAGACAGACAATACAACAAACTAACTATTGACAACCCATCAATCCTCTTCTTCGAAGTAGAAGCGATCAGCATCATATGCAATGAATGTAAGCACACAGACTTAAAATTGAAGGAAATAGTATTGCTCTTTTCGAATATACCATTCAACACTTTACAAAAGTTATGTCCCTTGACCGCCATCTTTGGGGGAAAACCCATAGATTTATCACAGTAGCCTTTGTAGTTTAGATGGTTGTTACATTGTCTTTTGACATTAAAACTCCGTTTCTGTTGTGAAGTTTTGTTGCCCCAAGTTGGGGCAAACTACAAATTGAAGGAATAATTAAAATTTAAAGAGGTTTCTTCACAGGACGCCCAAATATTTGTTTGCATAAAGAAGAAAAAAGTTTTTTTTTTTCATTTTTCAAGTTAATTAATACATAATACACTGTGCACAATAATAAAATATATAAATGCATAATATCAAATTTTGTAACAAATATATTGGCTTTTTAAAAAAATATGATATCATTTATCTTATTATGTAATAAATAACATCAGTTTGTAAGTAGTAAAATCATACATACACTGTTTTAAGTTTATTGACTACACAGAAACATTTATGCAATAAAGTTAAAAACTTGTTTCATTATTTTATAATTTTCATAATATTTACCTGAATTGATATTATAAATAAACTTTTGATATTTAAAAAAATGAAAGCATCCAATAATTGGTATTTTAAATTTTTAAGACATTTTTTAGCAGGAGTAACAGTATTGATATAAAATCGGCATGTATGAATAGATAATAATACAAAATTATGTGGAGACCCAGGCCCAGTGGATGAACATTGAATTCAGATACAGAGCTACAGCGCTACAGAAAAAGAATATCATGTAGATGACCTTTGAATTCATATAAACATTAATCACTTTTCAACAATTTGAGTAAGCTACACAATATCATAAACTGACCATCCACTGAATTTGTAATTAAATTTCCATGGGCTCAACATTTTCATATAAACGTAATTTAAAGGCCTTCGCAACTTGGTCAATTCTACAGACAAATGTTTTTGGCTCGTGATCAAGTTTTGCAAATGCTATTCCCAAAGGTTTGGTTGGATTTTCATTTTCTGTAAGGAATACCCCAGAGCCAGAATCGCCAAGATTGAAAAATGGTCCACTGATATCCTCAACTGCAAAGCAGCTATCAAAAAAATAAAAGCAACCCGATCTCCATGCAATATCGCCCACGCGTGGATTTATGCAAGGGGAATGGGAACCATCGAGTAAACGACCGAATGTTTTACCAGTTGTCCCGCCTCTTTTTAAGACAATCAGTTGATCGCCATAATTGAGTTCGCTTTCATCTGCAGGTTGAAGCTCCCTAAATGCTGCAATATAATATACATGTATGCATAAAGTTTCAACGCCTGTAAAATTCAAAACAAAGCAAAAATATATATATAATGATGCATTACAAGTAATGTTTTACAAAATCTACGAAGGGTTTTCTAATTTTAAAATAGTAATATAAACTGATTAACAAGAAATGACTGTGATTAAAGTACATGATTAATTTTAAGTTGAGTTAAATCTATTTTAAGCAGATGATCATTTGATGTCATCCTTGAACTAATCCTGAAACCACGCCCTTTGCCTGAGGATGATTCCTTGATTAATTGTTATCGATATCTGTTAAATATCTTTATCCTTATGTTTAAGTTTTGTGATACGGCTATGATTTATCTTTTTGTGCATAGGTGTTTACTTTTTTCTTTTAATAGTGAATGTTTAAACCCACTTTAAACTGCCTTTTGTTACAACAGTCTTATCAAAATCTTAACGTGATTTAAGTAGTTATTTATTAAAAACGAACGTTCAAAAAATGATATTGTTCGGGATGGAAAGGAAATAGTGTGACATTGATGAAAAACATTTTAACTTATTTTGAAGTGTCACATTATAAAGAGAACATATAACATGAATTTGGCGTTGACTTTTAATAGCCTGAAAGTATTCTATATTCTTATTTGGACATTACCATAATAAGATCTGGCAATGTAATAGTCTAACAATGTATACAATACCTGCTTTATCTTGCTCATAGTTCTGGACAAAAGCCGCGTCAATCCCGATGCCTTTTGATCCCCAATTTCCACAATAGGATTCTTTGACTTGTCCAATAATTTGCCCACTGTTACTATTTGGTAATAGTGGATGAACAATTTCATGCCTATATTGGCTAGCGCCCAACTCCGATAGAAATGCATTTTTGTTGTACAATTCAGTCCAATTTTCTGTTGCTACATGAGCAGCTGTAAGAAATCCTGATGTTTCCAAACCCGATTCTTTGGTCTTTACTAAAAACCCAGCGGAACCTATTCCATTTGAAGGCAATCCAATGCAGCAACCAGGATTCGGATGAGCAATTTCGTGACAGTCAAAGCAAGCTCCGAACATGATGAAGTCTTCTCGAATGTCACAACAAAAACCTTCTAAGGTTTTTGGAAACGGCTTTTCCCCAAACGGTACCAAATCTTTGTCTAGGCAGTAAATGATAATGCAAGGCTTTATCTGACCATTGTAGTCCATGTTTCCTATGCCAAGTCCAACGACGCCTGAATGATTTGCATATATTCTTTCTCCTTGGGTTTTTATTGTTTTACTCAACATTTCCCGCACGTGTTTTTCAATCGGATACGAACTGTATTTCTTCATTTTCGCCTGATCTTTCTGTTCTTTGTAAGATTTGACAACAACAAATTCAAAAATTGTTCCTTTAGGAATTTCTGGATGATCCTTCATGAATCTTACAGCGTCTTGGTCATCAGTACTGAGGAAAACCTTTAATGTCGGTTTGTCATTCTTTATACCAGCAATAATATTCAAAACTGATTTGTGGTTGCCAAGTCCACTTATATTTTTCATACCTTCCCGTCTCTCCCATATGGACACCACTATGTAAAGAAATATTACTATTAATTCAAAGTTGGAAAAAAATCATACTTCTTCTGGAAATAGCGTTTCCCCTAAAATTGCTTATATAACTTAAAAGATAGTATTCAATATATTAGTGCAAATTTCTTCTGCTTATTAAATTTAGTTTCTTATAAGTAAGAAACTAGGCATATACAATTTTAGACTCTTAACCATATTTTTAATCGGCATAACTACATGTATGAGATCTTAATTTTATATATTAGTATTTTGTAATAATATTAATGTTTTATTTCTAGTATGACAGTTTAGATTTGGACTTCCGGTAAGCTATAAGCACAAGAAGACCATGAGAGAGAGAGAGAGGAGAGAGAGAGAGAGAGACAGACAGACAGACAGACAGACAGACAGAGAGAGAGAGAGAGAGAGAGAGAGAGAGAGAGAGAGAGAGGACAAATGCTTACATAGTTATTGAAATATACTTCATCATATAAGAAAACTATAGGAATATTAGTTAATAAAAACTTTGCAATTTGCTGTGTAAAGAACGTGTATTTATTAAAATGCAAATAACATTTTAAATCAATACTCGACATACAGTAATTTGAATGATTTTGTCATCTACGCGTGTTTCATTTGTAGTCCTCCATTTTTCGAGTTACAATTTAAAGTCATATCTTTTATGTAAAACTTATATAACTCATAAATAATCTTACCTATTTGGATTATTACCAAAGCGTTGAACGACTAAATATCTTACATCTATAGTCTATATAAGTGTATATCATAAAGACATATGCAGCAATATGTATTTGAAAATGGGCCGAAGCTAAAATATCACCGAGAAAATTACCGTTTTAATCAACGAAAAAAACACATTGATTTTTAGCTATAAATATTATTTAGAATACAATTATCCTTACATTTTTTGCTTGCAAATTTGAATTTTCCCTACAGCTTTTAAAACGAATATGCATTTTGTCTCACTTTTAAAGGTTAAAGCTACTCCATGTATTTCATTTTGAAAAAAGGGCAATTCCTACCAGTTGACAATTATCAGTTGCAAGTTTGTGAAGTAGTACATTTAAAAAAAACATGGTATATTGTTACTTTGTTTTTAATTCTACAACATATTTGGATTTGTTTGAATCAAACCTTTATGTTGATTTGCTTTCCAAAGCAATATAATAAGTAATAGTAGAGTAATTGATAATAACAAAAACTACGATTAAATATTTACATAAATGATATGAATTTAACAAAATCAATCGGGTTTACTTTAACCATTTCCTTTATATTTCTTGTAAAAGTAATGATAAAAGAAAATAAGCCAATCTGATGTGGAGATAAATTAGTTTGTGGTCAGAATTATTTAAGCTGTGGTCAAAAGCTTCCTGCGTCCGCAAGTTTTGTATTGTAACTTTTAATCCAGTTATTTTTCTTCGTTTTAGTTTAAAATAAGGTGTAATGAAAGTTACATTATCCAATTTTCATAACATATCCTAGAGGTAGCTCCGGGCTATGTTCGGATTTTCGGACATCCTACGTCTAAATTTTGGTCAAAATTACACCTACTCACCTTGTAAAAATACTTACGTTCAATTATATCCATACTTTCAGTTTTTTCTTTCCATTTTTCGAGATTTCTATCTACATTTTTCAGGTCCTCAGTTGTTTTTCCGCACATATTTTCAACCAAGAGCATTGCTTTTTTAACGATATCTTTTTGGTGTTTAGAAATCATTAGATAAATTTCATCTGCGACTTTTTCCCTCCAAATTAATGAGTTTACATCAACGGAGAAGAAAAATGTCCCAATAAATGAACCAGAGGCAAAAATCACTCTAAGAATTGGATCACAAATTGAGATGAGGAAAGACATAGTTTCGTCAGAGATTGTTTCAATGAGTGTATCCAATGCAATGTTTAGTTGTTGTTGGTCTTCACATATGTGCATTTTTTTAATTTTAATTTTAATATGACACATAATTTCCTCCCATATTTTAAATCCCAACGATTTACAAATTGTACGCAATGTATTTGTCACTAACGTCCGTTTTATACGTCTTACAGTTGAAAGTAATCGACATGTGTAGCTGTTACTGTGAACTGTTCCTACGTTTCCCCCGTCTGTGATAAACTGATTGCAACAAATTTCTCTGACGTTTAATTGTGACAAAGAATGCTTTGCAGCTTTCGAAACAATTACGGCAGGTTTCTCAGCAGAAAAGATATCTACTAAATAAAGTATGGTTCTTTGAAATGAGGATACTTTTGCATTTGCACTCTTTTTTGCGATTTCATCAAAGTCTTCATATTCGTGCTGTAAATATAGTGTTTTTGAGCGGAACAGCATTTCAAATTCCTTGTAAACTCGAAGTTTTGTTTCAACAACTCGCAGGGATCTGCTGTGTACTAATATCACTTTCAGAATTCTTTCACTTTTTAAGAGAGATGTCATATTCCATAGATATGGATCCTAAATATAACGAAAATATATGTTTTGAATTTCTAATTTTAAATTTTAAAAAGGACTAGATTTATATACATACCCTTTTCACTACTTCAAGGTGATCCTTGTTAAAAACAACGTCAACGTCAAGTGCACAAAGAGTTCCGGGAACTTCATCTCCAAAAACCGTAAAGCAATCAATGAAATCCAGTCTATCTGATAGCAATTTTATTTGAGACGCAATTTCTTCAGAATGCACAACTTTCAGCAAATTCGCTGCAAAAGACAATTGTTCCGTATCTTCTGGCACACGAAAAGCTGATTTTACTGATTGAAACAGGTCTTTAAGATGAGGTGAAAGCATTTTGTGAGTAAGGCTTACAGGCAGTCTCGGCTTTCTTAATGCTGAAATTTTGTAACATTGTGATATTATTAAAAGTAAAAATACAATCATGCCATTTAAAGCATACGATGATATAATATGCGCAATACAAAGAGTAAATATAGTAAAGGTTCAGATACGTATCTATAATGAAAAACATCTTTTAGAGCTGCTTTAAGCTTTTTAGTTCTTGGGAGTGTAATTCAAAACTTTTTAAGGAAGGATATGGAATGTTCACTGGCGTGAACGAGTAAGATCAACAGGAAATATCTTTTTACACAACGTTGCAATCGTTGTATATATCTATTTTTGTTTTAAGGAAGACGGACTCAATTCACTTCTGCAATAGTGAATTTCATGAAAATTTTAATATGAGCTAGAGTTAGAGTTATTAAATATATATCAAAATCAATGAAAAAAAATCTCAATTTTTAACAGGGACCATTTCAAAAATAGTTTGTATTCTCTTTTTCTATTGAGCATAATGTGGAAAACGTTCTAATGAGAGAGAAAATTATTTTTGAAAAATTCTGCAATAGATTTTTAATCTTAATTGAAAGATGATACTTATATAATGATTTTGAATAGATATCATTTAAAAACAAAACTCCACGTCATCGACTTCTTTTGTTACAGGGGCACATGCCAAAAGATTGTGTACATCATTTTGATATTGATTTATGAAACAAAACAACTTTAAGAGTGTGTTAAACATTTTTCATGAAAAAATAACTCAAAACTTAAGAACAATGACGGTTTTATTCTATTTTCAATACGAGTATTGAAGCTGATCGGGATTTAAATGATTTTTTCATTGGCTCAAACTCGTGTTATCTAATCTGTGTAGATGGTTGTAAATAATTTGAGCTGGGTATAAAACTCCCTACAGTACTGAGACATCCCCTTGTTGAAAAGCGCATTTAGCATGTTAAATAGCAAGGATAGTCACTACTTGCACATCATAAAGTGTGTATCGATAACGTAGAACAGCTACATGCATATATTGCATCATAAAGGATTTTGCACAGCTACATGTACATATATTTCGTCATAAAGGATTTTGCACGGATTTTGTGATTGTGACATAATATTAATAATTCGATGTTTGTAACAATCACTTCATTTAGGTGCGCGATATATTTGCTCAAAGCAAATTGGGTCCGTCGTCTTTTAGGCTTCTTTAAAAATCATCAGCTTGGAATAAATTCAACAGTGTAAAGCAAACAGGCGTTTTGATTTTTCAAAATCACTATCAATCGACAATCAATATTAAAGAGAGGGGTAAAAATATATATTAATCAAATGCAATTTAAGGTTGTACGAAACACTTATGAAATGAATTATTTAAAATATTTTCTCAAATACACAAAATAATGGCTTAATTTTGTAAAAGTTGAACTTAATCTTTAATATCAAATATAAATCATACCATTAATTACTCCAGACAGGAAAAATGAGGTAAAGCGTATGTTGACGATTTCAAAACTTTCATTTAAAGGTGTTCATTTAGCCTTCTATCATTTGAAAATGTGTAACTTTTGTTCCGTTTTTGCTTATCTGTTTTAAACTAGCTAACAAAAAATGCTTTATTGTTATCAAGAACTGTTTGCACAGTAAAAAGTAAAAGAAAAGTAAAAGTAAAAACCATTTTCATCTCAAATAAACGAAATGATGGCACAACATTATCGAATATGTTTCTTTCTTATGAAGCATGTATAGAAGCTTTTAAAACTTGTGAAAACCCTGAAAAAAAGTCCCCTTGGTTACATATGTATATGGTCATTCATATGAATTTTATCAGTCTATTTGAGATTATACTGGTCATTTTTTTCTACTAACCGCACTTAAGGTATTTTCTTCATAAAGGTAAACTGTCACACTCACAAAGACTTTCTGTGATATTACTAATTCACAAAAAGTGATAAAGGTATCTTATTGAACTTTAGACCAATTAGTTTAACAAATACTGACCATAATATCATTTCTTTTGTGTTGGCAAACGATTACAAGATATATTATCAAAGCAAATTAACGAGCATCACACTGCAAAAAAGAGAGATATAATTGGGAGAACGTAAGGTTTATACTAGCTGTTAAACAGAAAAATATGATGGTTTTATAACTTATATAGGCTCTGAAAAGTTGATTTAGTTAAGTTGAATTTTCTGTTTAAATTTCAACAAAAATATTATATCTGTAACAATTCTATCAAGTGGGCAATTATTTTACACATGAAACCAATATTTAAGATGGAAATAAAGGCTAGATTTGGAATGTGAAAATGTAGTCCAAATATGGAATAAATTAAGCCATTTTATGATAAATAAAATAGAAAATATTATCATTTATCTCACTCATTTTAAATAGCTGTGGCATAAATAATTTAAAGCCATAAGATGCATTGTCGTTCCTTAAATGAAACAAATTACAATGTTCTTAATCATGTCAAATCCTTAATTGTACTTTATTCCTTTGTTTTGAAAACCCTAAAACTTCGATACAGATTACAGACTTTACGAAAAGTATGATATCCCTTAACTTAATAATGTCAGCGGCCAATTTTTATAAAGTGAATAACAGAAAATCTACCATTATTTTGATAATTTTCAAATGAGAGTTAAAAAATGACACATCCTTTTTTTGTTAATAGCTTAAATCGTAATATTGTAATGATTGAGATATTTTTGATAATTACATCCAATAACAGTGAATAGGAACAAGGCCTTATGTGTAGTTAATCAGGTATTTAATTTAGTTCTGAATAAAAGCAGAGGAAGTTGCAATGAAATTCTAACACACATAAACTGGCTGCAGAAAATTGTACAAAAAATTATCAGCCACTGTTCTATCTTTTACGTCATTTTCTAGTACCTAGTTCCCTCTCTATATGAATAAAAAAATAGTTGAACAACTGCGAGGAACGGATCCCTAACTAAGCAAGCTTCTCCATATGCAATGATAAACGCTACTGCATTTCGCAGGGGACTTTTTTGTATTTTTGTTCGTAACCCTCAGAACAGTCCAATATATCGAAAAGATATAAAGTCAACATCTTTCTTTTCTAAAATATCTATTCAATATTACACCGATTTAAAGAAGAAATGCTGATCATATTGACAAACTTTTCAAACACAGATGTTGTTGACCTGGCATATTTTTCTATCTCTTTATATCATTTTTAAAAATCATGCAATTTTTTTTCCAATTAAACACTTTCATCTTTAGTTTCATCTTAACACCATACTTTGTATCCCGCATTTTCAGTAAGAGATATCAATTTGCAAAATATTTTATTATTTTTTTTTTTTAGAGATTTACGATTCATTATTTTAATCAATAGTCTTTGCATATCTTCCGGTAAATAGCTTTAATACATAGCTTACATGTTTGTGATTTTTTTCTCGATAATCAAACAGTTTTTCAACGTCTTAAACCAGTGTTGTCCAATACATCCGTAATATTTACACCTCCATTCTTGTATCCAGTTTTAAACTAAACGACCATGATATCATAAATGGTTTTTAATCAATCATTAGTAAAGTTCGCATTTCAAACCTATTTTTCTACATTGCTTTGATATTAATAAACTCTTCATTTTAAGCCGGGCTCATTGCAATGACCACACAATAAGAACGATGTGCGGTTTACCGGATGATGACTGAACAACCGTTAAAATCGTTCACAAAAATGCATAAAATGTCAGTTTGTAAGTGTAAGTTTGCATCTGATATATTTACACGTCACATGATAATCTTGGTCTTTGTAATATTCTAAATGCTTCCATTTTGCAATGTAGAAATGTTGAGCGGCGAAATACATTGTTTACACCAATAGCCTAGGTCAGATCCCGTTATCAAGCTTAAAGTACAAATTATTGCAGGAAATGTTTTTCAAGTCATGTACAATAAATACATTCAACAATACTGATTCATCGTGTTTATTTAGTCTGTAATGCCATTTTATGAAAACGTTTTCAATACACATCAAATGAGCCCGGGTATCTGTACTTTGAGTACCTTAATTATATATAGTATTTCCTCAATTAAACATGTATTTACTTTGATTACAACATCATATAATAATAATTCCATTAATATCATTTATATATGAATAATTGAATAGATGGAATTTTTATTTTAAAATGTTACGATCACTTTTAAAAACATTAATAATAATTAATAATAATAAGGTGTGTGATTACATATATGAAGCAAGAAACACAAACACGTTCTTTGTAGTCATTGTTTGTAGATAAAAATAATGATCTCACCAGGTTGTTCCCAATTCAAGTCAATTAGTTCATCGGCCTCTTCAAGCGTATCTGAAAGTTCAGTGAACTTTTTATAATAACTGCTGCTGTACCTCGGTTGTATCTTTTTTGTATGTCTTTCAATGAATTCGTCTGAGAATTCGGTATAATATGAGCGCAACTGTAACAGGATCGAAAATGAGTTAAAATGCATTAAAGTTATTAACACCAATTTGAATTATGAAGACTTATGTTTTATATAACATGAAAATTCGTATTCTAAATACTCAGTGATTATATTTTTTCTAGATATTTCTTCTTCTTAGCTACTGGAAACTATTGAACTCAAACATGATGGCAACTAAAATTCGTAGATTTGTAATTGGTTATGTTTAAACATTTTTAACCGGGTTTTCCAAGGAAAAATCCGGTTATTGAAATGGTGAAAATGGCGGGTGGGAGGGCGGACGGGTGGCTGCCAAAAGGGTACCCCTACTGTACGGATAACGCCTCCTACAGTTTTCAAGATAGGAAGTTACTCTTTTGCAAATCAATTGTACATATATTAGATGTATGCATATTTCTAGGATTTTGATTTCCGATAATTAATGAAAAAAAATACCAGCTGTTGAACTTAGTCATTTTTTGGAAAAATATTGCATATAGGGTTCCCCTATTGTACGGATAACTCCTCCTACAGTTTTCAAGATAGAAAGTTGTTCTGTTGTAAGTCAATTGTACATATATCAGAGGTGTGCATATTGCTAGGCTTTTGATTTCTGATAATTTATGAAAAAATACCAGCTGTTGAACTTAGTTATTTCTGGGCAAAAATATCGCCAAATATCCTTTCTCTGGAGAGGTAGTGTTCATCAATTCAGGGTTGACAAATGGATTATGGATACTGTTCACACAAAAGAAAACCAGGTTTGCTGTCACACTGACAGCCTTTCTCTTCTTAAAATACTCGTAATAATTTACACTAACGTTATCGTTAGTATAAATATCATACCTACAACAAATTTTCTTAGCAACAATTTGCTCAGTTATTCAATCTTCACACAATTTTAATGTTGGAAGAATCAAGGTCAACAGGAAAAAAAACTTCCATGATTTTGTTTTATTAGTACATGTTCATCTTCTGTTTGTTGTTATTTTTTATCCCTCTTTATGGTTTGTCCATTACTCTTCTCTTTTTGACAAAAAAACTCATCCCATGATTTACCTCAAACATCATCCGTTTCAGTTTAATTTAGCTTGCTCTTTTGCTCTCGTCCTTTCTATTTCTATTTTCTTCTTCTTTCTTTTTCTCTGTCTTGTCTCAATATATTTATGTACGTTAGTCTTCATTAATGCCTGCACTTTGTCTTATCTATCTTATATAACCAATCCATCCATCTCTCTCTCTCTCTCTCTCTCTCTCTCTCTCTCTCTCTCTCTCTCTCTCTCTCTCTCTCTCATCAATTACTCACCCATTTTTCCCGTTCAATTAGCAATTTCCGTTCAACAGCAGCATTCGATTCTTTGAATGAAATAAAGAATGAATTACAGATTAGGTCTATGATGGTTCTTGGTATGAACCTGATCTTTTTTAGCCTGTATCTCTTATGTATTTCATTTAATGATTTTTAATTTCCATTAATACATTATTTTTGCAAATGTTTAGGTGTTAATGATTATTTTTAAATTCCAAGTTATCTGTTCCTCTATGCGAGACAATACATTTGCAATATGTAAGACAAATTTCAACACCTTTTACTAACCTATTGCAATCATGATGTGCATTTCCAGCTCTTTCATTCCTAGCACTCTACAAGCTTCCAATAGATAATCTATCCAACCAACTTGTCTTCTTAATCGGTGCAACAATGTATCAGCAGCTAATGATTTTTCTCTCAATTTGAACATTCTTCGGATTTCATACTGAAATTAAACTCTAAATATAATTACTTGTTAAAACATTACTTTTTCTAGATCCATATGTCCGTTATATGAAGATACAATTATCCAACAAAGCTTTTGCACGTTTATTAGAGAGAAAATAGATAAATACTTAAAGAACAGTTTCTATATCTAGTTTAGGGCATGTCGAATGTATAGTTAAAGTTAACAAAAATATAACTGCAAACAGTGCCTATAACACATTCTCACTCTATATTTCACCATTTAGATTGACAAATTCTTGTGAATATAATAAATAGTTATATGGATTTTATTTATAAGTCTATTTATCAAATTAATCATCGTTCATTGAAATAATCGCAATATTGTAACTGTGATTAGATTCAAATAACTTTCCAGTAAATTTTCTTTCTTATTTTCAAAAAGGTCTTTTTTAATCAGTCATAGAATAGCTTTGTAGAAAAATTCTTCGACAAGTATTCTCGATATCAAGTTTATCATATTGGTGTGAAAATGCAGCGAAATAAAAAAAAAACCCACCAAACACCACAAACAAATTACATATCGTTCAATTGACTGCTAATATTACGTACCAAATCAGTTTCAGTGAGACAGTTTTGTTTTACCAGGTACTCTGAAAGTGGTAGTGGATCCACATCATGGCGAAAAAATATTTTGCGGATACTCTTATATAATAATAACGAATTCTCTCTGTCATCAATCGCATGGGACTGTAACGACGCTAACTGTAAATGTAAGAATGATTATGAATTTCACTGAATTTTTGATAATTATTTTGAGTAAAAAAATATTTAGCAGTATCAATAAGGATTTAGAAACATACATAGGACGACTGACAACATTTTTGTACTGACCACAAAAATCTAAATGCTATTTTCAACGAGGTTAACGAACAGTTAAACATGGTATTAATGAATAAAAAAATCTCATTAAGGTACTCTCACTACACCTAGGCTTATATTCTTCTATGACACTACGTCACAAGATGGTGATTTAAAATGTTTTGTTGAATTGTTTGTATCAATCAATTTGGTTTAATATCGTCATAGCCCAGTGGTTAAAGTACCTTGCTTGTGGACCGTACATCATGAGTCCGGATCCGCCTGGGGCTTTTCGTTAATATTGTCGGAACTAACCTTTTGAAAAGAATTTTTTCTTATCTAAAATTGGAATCTTTTTTTCGCTTATTTGATTTCAATTCATCTTATCTATCATGCTCTCTATCATAATCAAGTAATTTTCTGCTGATGATTGAGATATACTATATCAGGATGTAGTGAGCCACCTTATAGGCCGAACATTTTACAAACGCCCCCTTTTTCACCTGTACAAACTTCCAAATGATGCTGCTTGTCAATCAAGTTTGAAACAATAGCACCCAATCGTCCAGGCGTGATTTAGCTTTGTCTGTGGAATTATGTTTACAAGCAATTAACGCCATTATCTCCCGTTAAAAATAAAATAAAAATAAAAATTAGATTTTTAACATTATTGAAATTGATTCTGAAAATTTATCATTTAATTATTGAAATAACACAATATATATCTGAAGTTTCGTGACCTAATAAATTCCACGAGCAGCTCCAAAACATATTTAATGTTCTTTTTAACACAACTTGTGAGCTATTAAAGCTTTATTTACCGGTAATACATGCAATTGAAACTTGGTGCACGAGTTTGGAAACGAACTCCATCGTCATTGTAACATGGATGCATTTACATTCCACATTCTTACAGATTGCATGGTTTCTAATACAACTAGATACGATCTCGTTACGAGTAACGAGTAGGTCTTCCGTTCAATTTTTTAAAAAGATTAAGGACTTTGGCTCCTTTAAATCCCTAATTGAGTAATAAATGGTTGTGGCAAAGAGTTTTTCAAACAGACTTTGTTACGATCAACAACTTGTCTTCTCTAATGCATTACACAATCTTGATCGTTTTTAAGTTATTTGTAATAGAGTTTACGAGTGTTTTGGCCCCTAATGAAAGGGGCCAATCCCTTTTTCTTGATTTTGTTGGAAAGATCTTAAGTATAGTAACATTTTTTGTTCTTACACCTATCTTAAATTGTTGTTCACTTTTGAGATATGAATGATTGAATCTTTTAGGGGTCAACCCTGCAAATCCTTTATGGGAACATACATTGGTGTTTTGATAAGTGGCATCGATTGAAATCATCAATGCAGACATTTTCTCTTCTTCAATGCTTAACAAAATATGTCTCCTTCTCTAGATATATTGCGTCAAAATTTAAGGTTTTTGGCCCCTGAAAATCCCTAGTTACGTTATAAATGGGCGTGGCAATCATTTTTTCTGACAGATATTGTTATGATCAACAACTTTGCTTCTATAATGCATTACAAAATCTTTATCATTTTTCAGTTATTTGTTATAAAGTTTACGAGTCTCTTAGCCCCTAATTAAAGGGGCTAGCCCCTTTTCCGTGATATCGGTGAAAAGAACTTTTCATACTCTACCACTTTTGTTAAATATGTCTCAACAAAATATCAACTGATAAAAAGATACAGATCAAAACGTGTGAAAATTTTGATTCAAAATCTTTACCCAATTTTCGAGCCATAGCGAGCTCCAAGAAATGGCGCCACAGGAGTAAAACAAAATCAATGGGCACAACTTCAAACTATGGTCTAACTATCCTGAAAATTTCATATTCATATCTCTGATAGTTTTTGAGTTTTTGTGTGCACAAAATAGGTCGTAAAAATGAACAAAATGGCCGATAAATCGGTACCGGAAGTGACGACAGGAAAATTATCAAAAATGTTTGAAGATCATATGAAGTCCAATCACCTGTGAAAAAATTGTGGAAATCGGTCGAATAGTTTTCGAGAAATCGCGTGCACAAAATTTGTGGAAAAGAAAAATAATAATAACTAGATCTCGTTACGAGTAACGAGTAGGTCTTCCGTTAAATGTTTTGAAAAGTTCAATGACTTTGGCTACTATAAATCCCTAATTAAGTAATAAATGGGTGTGCCAAAAAGTTTTTCAAGCAGACATTAATTGTTACGATCAACAACATGCTTCTATAATGCATTACAAAATCTTGATCGTTTTTAAGTTATGTGTAAGAGACTTCACAAGTGCCTTGGACCCTAATTTAACTAACAATTTTTGTTCTAACACCTATCTAAAATTGTTGTTTACATTTGAGATATAAATGATTGAATCTTTTAGGGGTCAGCCCTGTAGATCCTTAATGGGGACAGATATTGGTGTTTTGATAAGTGCAATCGATTAAAATCATCAATGCAGACATTTTCTCTTCTACAATGCTTAACAAAATATGTCACCTTCTCTAGATATATTGCGTCAAAATTTAAGGATTTTGGCCCCTAAAAATCCCTCATTACATAATAAATGGGCGTGGCAATGATTTTTTCAGATAGATATTGTTATGATCAACAACTTTGCTTCTATAATGCATTACAAAATCTTGATCGTTTTTAAGTTATTTGTAATAGAGTTTACGAGTCTCTTGGCCCCTGATTAAAGGGGCCAGCCCCTTTTTCTTGATTTTGTTGGAAAGGTCTTAAGAATACTAACAATTTTTGTTCTCACACCTATCAAAAATTGTTGTTCACATTTGAGATATAAATGATTGAATCTTTTAGGGGTCAGCCCTGTAGATCCTTAATGGGGACAGATATTGGTGTTTTAATTAGTGGAATCGATTTAAATCATCAATGCAAACATTTTCTCTTCTACAATGCTTAACAAAATATGTCATCTTCTCTAGATATATTGCGTCATAATTTAAGGATTTTGGCCCCTGAATATCCCTAGTTACGTAATAAATGGGCGTGGCAATGATTTTTTCAGATAGATATTGTTATGATCAACAACTTTGCTTCTATAATGCATTACAAAATCTCGATCGTTTTAAAGTTATTTGTAATAGAGTTTACGAGTGTCTTGGCCCCTAATTAAAGGGGCTAGCCCCTTTTCCGTGATATCGGTGAAAAGTACTTTTCATACTCTACCACTTTTGTTAAATATGTCTCAACAAAATATCAACTGATAAAAAGATACAGATCAAAACGTGTGAAAATTTTGATTAAAAATCCGTACCCAATTTTCGAGCCATAGCGAGCTCCAAGAAATGGCGCCACAGGAGTAAAACAAAATCAATGGGCACATCTTCAAACTATGGTCTAACTATCCTGAAAATTTCATATTGATATCTCTGATAGTTTTTGAGTTTTTGTGTGCACAAAATAGGTCGTAAAAATGAACAAAATGGCCGATAAATCGGTACCGGAAGTGACGACAGGAAAAATATCAAGAATGTTTTAAGATCATATGAAGTCCAATCATCTGTGAAAAAATTGTGGAAATCGGTCGAATAGTTTTCGAGAAATCGCCTGCACAAAATTTGTGGAAAAGAAAAATAATAATAACTAGATACGATCTCGTTACGAGTAACGAGTAGGTCTTCCGTTCAATTTTTTTTAAAAAGTTTAAGGACTTTGGTTCCTATAAATCCCTAATTAAGTAATAAATGGGTATGGTTTTTCAAGCAGATATTGTTACGATCAACAACTTTGCTTCTATAATGCATTACTAAATCTTTATCGTTTTTAACTTATTTGTAATAGAGTTTACCAGCATCTTGGCCCCTAATTTAAGGGGCCAGCCCCTTTTTCTTGATTTCATTGAAAAGGTCTCACAAAATCTAACATTTTTTGTTCTTACACTCATCAAAAATTGTTGTTCATTTTTGAGATACAAATGATTGAATATTTTAGGGGCCAGCACTGTAAATCCTTAATGGGGACAGACATTGGTGTTTTGATTAGTGGAATCGATTAGAATCATTAATGCAAACATTTTCTTTTCTACAATGCTTAACAAAATATGTTTCCTTCTGTAGATATATTGCGTCAAAGTTTAAGTACTTTGGCCCCTAAAAATCCCTTATTACGTCATAAATGGGCGTGTCAATGATTTATTCTGATAGATATTGCTATGATTAATAACTTTGCTTCTTTAATGCACTACAAAATGTTTATCGTTTTTATGTTATTTGTAATAGAGTTTACGAGTGTCTTGGCCCCTATTTAAAGGGACCAGCCCCTTTTTCTTGATTTCCCTAAAAACGTCTCACAAATACTAACATTTTTTGTTCTTACACCCATCTAAAATTGTCGTTCATTTTTGATATACAAATGATTGAATATTTTAGGGGTCAGTCCTCTAGATCCTTAATGGGGACAGGAATTGGTGTTTTCATTAGTGGAATCGATTTACGTCATCAATACAAGTATTTTCTCTTCTACAATGCTTAACAAAATATGTCTTGTTCTCTAGATATATCATATCAAAGTTTGAGAACGTTGGCCCCTATAAATCCCTAATTACGTAATAAATGGGCGTGGCAATGATTTTTCCTGATATATATTGTTACGATCAACAACTTTGCTTCTATAGTGCATTACAAAATCTTTATCATTTTTCAGTTATTTGTAATAAAGTTTACGAGTGTCTTGGCCCCTAAATAAAGGGGCCAGCCCCTTTTTCTTGATTTTGTTTGAAAGAACTGTTGATTCTCTACCACTTTTGTTAAATATGTCTTAACAAAATATCAACTGATAAAAAGATACAGATCAAAACGTATGAAAATTTTGATACAAAATTCGGACCCAATTTTCGAGCCATAGCGAGCTCCAAGAAATGGCGCCATAGGAGTAAAACAAAAACAATGGGCACATCTTCAAACTATGGTCTAATTATCCTGAAAATTTCATATTCATATCTCTGATAGTTTTTGAGTTTTTGTGTGCACAAAATAGGTCGTAAAAATGAACAAAATGGCCGATAAATCGGTACCGGAAGTGACGACAGGAAAATTATCAAAAACGTATGAAGATCATATGAAGTCCAATCATCTGTGAAAAAATTGTGGAAATCGGTCAAATAGTTTTCGAGAATTCGCGTGCACAAAATTTGTGGAAAAGAAAAATAATAATAATAACTAGATACGATCTCGTTACGAGTAACGAGTAGGTCTTCCGTTCAATCTTTTAAAAAGTTTAAGGACTTTGGTACCTATAAATCCCTAATTAAGTAATAAATGGTTGTGGCAAAAAGTTTTTCAAACAGACTTTGTTACGATCAACAACTTGTCTTCTATAATGCATTACACAATCTTGATCGTTTTTAAGTTATCTGTAATAGTGTTTACTAGTATCTTGGCCCCTAATTTTAAGGGCCAGCCCCTTTTTCTTGCATTCATTGAAAAGGTCTTAAGAACACTATTATTTTTTGTTCGTTAGCCTATCAAAAATTGTTGTTAATAATTATAAAAATTAATAACTATCAAAAATTGTTGTTAATTTTTGAGATATAAACGATTGAATATTTTAGGGACCAGTCCTGTAGATCCTTAATGGGGACAGACATTGGTGTTTTGATGAGTGGAATCGATTAGAACCATCCATGCAGACATTTTGTCTTCTATAATACTTAACAAAATATGTCTCCTTCTCCAGATATATTGCGTTTAAGTTTAAGGACTTTGGCCCCTAAAAATCCCTAATTACGTAATAAATGGGCGTGGCAATCATTTTTTCTGATAGATGTTGTTACGATCAACAACTTTGCTTCTATAATGCATTACAAAATCTTGATCGTTTTAATGTTATTTGTAATAGAGTTTACGAGTGTTTTGGCCCCTAACTAAAGGGGCCAGCCCCTTTTTCTTGATTTCTTTGAAAAGGTCTTAAGAATCCTAACAATTTTTGTTCTTACGCTTATCTAAAATTATTGTTCATTTTTGAGATGTGAATGATTGAATCTTTTAGGGGTCAGCCCTGTAGATCCTTAATGGGGACAGACATTGGTGTTTTGATTAGTGGAATCGATTAGAATCATCGATGCAGACATTTTCTTTTCTACAACGCTTAACAAAATATGTCTCCTTCTCTAGATATATTGCGTCAAAGTTTAAGGACTTTGGCCCCTAAAAATCCCTAATTGCGTAATAAATGGGCGTGGCAATCATTTTTTCTGATAGATGTTGTTTTGTTCAACAACTTTGCTTCTATAATGCATTACAAAATCTTGATCGTTTTTAAGTTATTTGTAATAGAGTTTACGAGTGTATTGGCCCCCAATTAAAGGGGCCAGCCCCTTTTTCTTGATTTTGTTGGAAAGAACTTTTGATTTTCTACCACTTTTGTTATATACGTCTTAACAAAATATCAACTGATAAAAAGATACAGATCAAAACGTGCGAAAATTTTGATTAAAAATCGGTACCAAATTTTCGAGCCATAGCGAGCTCCAAGAAATGGCGCCACAGGAGTAAAAAAAAATCAATGGGCACATCTTCAAACTATGGTCTAACTATCCTGAAAATTTCATATTCATATCTCTGATAGTTTTTGAGTTTTTGTGTGCACAAAATAGGTCGTAAAAATGAACAAAATGGCCGATAAATCGGTACCGGAAGTGATGACAGGAAAATTATCAAAAATGTTTAAAGATCATATGAAGTCCAATCATCTGTGAAAAAATTGTGGAAATCGGTCGAATACTTTTCGAGAAATCGCCTGCACAAAATTTGTGGAAAAGAAAAATAATAATAATAATAATAATAATAATAAGAAACAGTACGAAAACAATAAGGTCTTCCGTTGGAAACGGAAGACCTTAATAATAATAAGAAACAGTACGAAAACAATAAGGTCTTCCGTTGGAAACGGAAGACCTTAATAATAATAATAATAATAAGAAACAGTACGAAAACAATAAGGTCTTCCGTTGGAAACGGAAGACCTTAACTAGACGCTTGTTGCGAGCAACAAGAGGTCTTCCGTTTGAGTGCACCATAAAATAGCCTAGAGGGATAGTTGTTCTTTTTTTATCATTTCTAAACATGTCATTAAATTCCATTAAACCCTCTATAAGAATTTCAGTAGACATATAATTATACTTAAATTAATCTTTAAAAAGTCGCTATTATTGTGATTTTTGATAAAATTATATTGGAAATAAGTAAAATCTATCATTTCAAATATAAAATTATAAACCTTAACACAATTAAGGAGGAAAAAATATTCGGCACTCGGGGAGTGAACCCGGGTCGCCTGGGCCAAAGTCTACCACTCTAACGACTGAGCTACGCGGACTTTCGCTTCAGGACTTTGGAGCCCAAAATCTCGAGAATGTGTGAATCGATTTTAAAACAAATTTCATATTCTGAAGTTCTTAAAGCGTCTCTATCGAACAATCATATTAAAAAATTTCAAAACAAAAAAGTTGAAAATTGACAGTTTTTTGTTTCCTTCCGGTGACGACCGGAAGTGACGGCGGACGTTCGGATGTGCGAAGGGCACTGCGGCAGGACACTTTCTACCATCCCTGAAAATTTGAAAGTTCTATCTTATATACTTTTGGAGAAAAATCGTGAACAAGCAAAAACATAAAATCTTTAATATCTCGGGACCGGAGGTGACGACCAAAAAAAACTCGTGTAATTTTCTTACAAATTTTGTCATGAATAAGATCTAAAAATTTCATCAAAATCGGCTTAAGCGTTTTTGAGAAAACGTGGGAGAAAAAAAAAAAATAATAATAATAATAGAGGAAAAGAAACAAAGCAATAACAATAAGGTCTTCCGTTGGAAACGGAAGACCTTAATAATAATAATAATAATAAGAAACAGTACGAAAACAATAAGGTCTTCCGTTGGAAACGGAAGACCTTAATTATTTGTTAAAATTAACTATATTTAACAATGTCAAATACTAAACACAATGTACAGAATTAATTGATTTCCAACATTTATTCACTTGTGTTTTACACACCAGTGTTTAGAGAAAATTCGGATGACACAGACTTCGACGTAGAACAGTTTAACTCTTAGATTGGATTTATTTCTGTATAAAATCGCTTCAAGTAAACATTTAGAACAATAGGATATTCCAACTAAGATACATTCTGACTAATTACATTTTTCCTGTGTATTAATTTGCTTCCAGCAGCGTTGACGACCACAAGAAGATAACAACAAGCCCCGGGGGCTTTCACACCGCTAAAAATTAAGCCCCGCCCTCACCTGAGATTTAACACCCTGTAAAAATGTTCAGCCTTTAAGCAGAACAGTGAAAATATAGGGGTATACGTATCTACGGCATGGCCAATTAATCTGTGTCCTTGTTATATAAGACTTACCGCCATTTTATTCGATACTGCTAAACCGAAAGTTGAAATAAGACAAAGTGGGAAATACCCATTCCAAATAAAACCAATTTATAGCCGTAGCAAACGATTACAATGCTGCGCATGAATGATTAATTTTAACAGACTACTAGTTTTTATTTGCCGCACAATATTTAAGGTCTTTCGATTGTCGCATGACGTCATCGGGAGCATTCCAGACTATTCTACCGTTATCGGCTTTACTATAATTTTAATGTGATTCATGGTTTTTGCAATATTTCTTCATTTTTAGTTGTGTTTCAACACATTTTAAGTTATCTAAAACGAAATGACCATTATAATGAACAATATAGATAGTTCTTTAGATGGAATCGCAGAATTTAATGAAAAACTGATAAAACGGTATACCGCAGTAATGTACATACAACATATTTCAACATTTTTTACCTGGCAAGGTAATTAATGCTTTGCATATTTCAATAGGATATATAATGAATTACAAATGTATCAATTGTCAGTGGGTTTTAACCATTATTTAAAAAGTAATAGACATTTTAAGACGCTAAACTATATTTTTTGAGGTTGAAAAATCGAATCAAAATGCACTGTCAATGTCACAATGTACATACTTGCAAGTTTTAATGGCCTTAAATTTTTAATAAAAACATGAAAAAATTATTGTGATTAATTTAAGTAAAGATTTGCTTTTATATATGGAAATCAGAAAAGAATTTATGTGATGTTTGATTGGGGAACAGTCGCCGGTATAATTGCTCTGATAGTGTACCCGTGTTAACTCATACAGCATGAAAAATATATTCGCAACATATCTAGATTTTAGTTCAATTTGATTGTTTACATATTGATCTTCAAATTTAAACAACAATTTCATTGATCAAACCATAAAAGCACCAAGGGTGGAGAAACCTTAAATCATTTCTGCTTGTCGTGTCAGTATAAACATAACTATTTAATTACACCATTACATATTAAATGTTTTAATAATGAAGGTAGATCATTCAACACCGTGAATTAGACAAAGCGCTGGTCGCTTTGACCTACTCTCAAAAAGTCATTTGAAAGCGAAGAAATTAAAATAGTGTGTAACAGTTTTTTTTTTTTTTTATTTCTTGGCGCCTTTGTAGTTGCCATATAAACGAGGTAGGTGGTTATTATCTACAAGCAAATATGTTCCTTTGTATGAAGTGAGCACAATTTTTAGTAGAATTAGAATTAGAAGAATTAACTCATGAGTTGAATCACACCATGTGTATGTTTTATAGAGACAAACATTCAACTAAACATTATATGAAACAATAAAAGTGACATAGACAGATAATTAATGAATTAATAAATGACATGATAGCAAACAACTTCTTTAATGAATCAAAAATCTCAAATAGATAGTGTCTGGTTGACACTCAAACTATAACTAGCTTTGACCTATGTGTGCAATTTCCTGAGAAAAGAATGAACGATCACAATTTATTGGTTAAATTGACATTAAAAAAAACCCAAGTTCTCAAATGAACCAAAAATGTTAAAATAGAGCAGAAAAGGAACCGTTGAAACCAAAACTACATGTATGTATGTAGTAAGTGTAAAATTGTCCGAGAAAATGATCTGCTAGTATTTGCTCTTTAAAATACTTGTACATTGTATTGATTATTATTATTAAAAAAAAAAACTTGTTTTTTTTTCTATTAGCAAGTTGGTTTTCTCGTATAGCTCTTCAAACTCGTTTTCCGGGGCCGTAACTCGTGCAGTAACTCACAGCTCTGGCTGCATCTGTAGTGATGGATGTAATAAAACAGTTTTGACTGAGATTTTGGTTGCATATGATTTGTTAGACCTTTCTTCAGACAAATAACGCCCAAAGTATTCGGATTTAGGCGACATTTGTGTCTTTACGTCCAACAAATCAGATATTCAAAAAAATCAGATATTAAAAAAGTGAAATATCTTAATAAAAAAGAAACAATATTTTCAAATTTTTTGTGACAAAAGACACAGTATTACATCGAAGGAAACGCAAAGGAAGTTCATTTTTTCATAACGACTTAACTTGTATTCCGGTCAACAAAGTCGATAATGTGTTAACCGTGTAAGATTTCCTCAATCACGATAATCATTATCGTATAACACTCCTTGGGAGAAATATAGAGTGCAGGTTGCTTTGACCTACTCTCAAAAACTTTAACATGTAAATCTGTTTTTCCCGGGTGAAGAAATTTGAATCTGTATGGTGTTAAAAATGTTATTTTTTTACTACATAGCAACTAGCAGTAAAGCGTGGCATAAGGACAAGAACAACTAAACATGTTTTTATCTAAACGGTGCGCACAATTTAAAGATAGAAGAATTTACTCCCGAGTGCAAACTTCACCAGCTGCACAGTCTATTTTTTTTTAGTAATAAACATTTAATTATAATCATATGACAAGAAGAGAAGTGACATAAGAATGAACTAAATGAGCTAATCACACATTTTATGTGCTGATTTGAGACGATAACAAACAACTTCATAAATGAATCAAATGGTTCAAATAAAGAGGGACTATAAATTAAAGCTTGTTTTGAACTACGAGAAAAATTCCTGGAGAAACTGAACTGCTAATGTTTTGATTTAAACATTTAATACACAAAGTATTGATACATGTACCGTATTGATTACCATTATCATCATCATAAACAGCTGTTTTCTTCAATAAGCAAGTTGAATTTCTCGTCTAGGTCTTAGAAATTGCTTTCCAGGGCCCATAACTTTTCAGTAGCCCACAGTTCTGGCTGCTCTCACTGCACGTAAAGTGTACGTTAGGCACAAATTGACAGCTCTTATCTACAATAACATTCCAGTCAATGGATAATCACGAACAGAAATTTCAAGAATTATCATCATAATCATGATAGAAGTTGTAAGGTTAAAATATGTTGTTCAGGGGTTTTTTTCCTGTCAAAATTTTAAAGAAAAGGAACTACTTAACAGTTTCAAACTACAGCAATTAGCGATTTATTTAAATTCTGAGGTACTTTAATGGATTAAGACTTTGAAACTTTGATAGAAACAATTAGAGTAATCAACTCAAGCGAGAGCATGCTGAAAACAACAAACGTCAACTAGACCTTTAATTACCGGGGAAAAGAAAACAGCTTTCCGAAATTCAGTCCAGCCAGCCCCAATGATTTATTTCAACAAGAGCAGCATATATGCACATTATCATTATTTAATTTATTGAAACTTACAAGCACTGATCGACTTTTTACAAAACATTTTACATTGATTTGGAAAATATGAACATTTTTCAATAAAATACACCTGTTAATGGAAAAAATAGTTGTAAACCGCTTTGATTTGTTTAAAAATGTTACATATATTACATGGCTTCGAGGGCGACATACCAAAATATTTGCTCCAAGTTGACAGGAAAGCCCTGGAGTATTATGTCGCCCGATGCAGTATATTTAATTATATACTCTTCGTATGAACAGTTTCTAAGGCGAGGCAAGCTACTGACAAACAAGTTGATAAACCAGAACTATCAACAATCTCGTTTGAAGTCATCTTTTCGTAAGTTCTATGGTCGATACAATGACCTTGTCAGCAAATACAATCTTCCACTGGATCGCATGCTGACTGACGTTTTTCATACTAATTGTTAGACCATAACTAATCACCTAATTGTCTACGGACTTTTTCCGTTTTTCCCCCGATTACAACAAAGAGCACACGGCGGGTGTGACCGGTCAGCAGAGGATGCTCACTTCTCCATGGCACCTGATCCTACCCCTATTTATTGAGAGGTCCGTGTTTGCTCTGCTCCTATTTTGTAATTTTCCTTTGGACTTTTGAATTTGAACCCTGTTCGTTACCACCACATGTCATGAATATGAATATGGACTGTTCTGCATAACTTATGTTTGGTACCCTTTCCTCCACAAACAAGTTACTGCTCTTTGTGGAATACTTTGTCCTATTTCCATGGTTTTCATTTGTTCTCCTCTTACCCTTCGTGTTGTTCTACTTTTTACACTTCTCTCTGTGGAGTTCTTCATTCCCTACCTTTCCATCAGCTATGGGCTTCCTTTACGGCCCCTCTTGGCACCTTGAGTCTTCTTACACGTACAATTACTTTCTGTGGTCATGCTGCTTGTCAAACATAGTAATTAACATGAGCAGATGGACAGTTTCTTTCTTACATATAAGAAATTAATGCAGTCATTAGCTTAGAAGTACAAAAACAGTAGGCCTAACAATCCCCTGAAGAGTCAAGAATTTGAGAATCAATGTAATATACGAGGAAGACAAGTGATATTTACTCAATTCACTGTCTAGCAAATCTCTCTCGACCCACGCTCTCTCTCTCTCTCTCTCTCTCTCTCTCTCTCTCTCTCTCTCTCTCTCTCTCTCTCTCTCTCTCTCTCGCCCGACACCCTCTCTCGCCTCACTTTCTCTCTCTCTCTTTCGCCCCACTTTCAATTTCTTTCGCCCCACTCTCAATCTCTCTCGCCCCACTATCCCTCGCCCCACTCTCCCTCTCTCTTGCCCCACTCTCTCTCTCTCTCTCTCTCTCTCTCTCTATCGCCCACTCTCTTTCTCTCTCTCGCCCCACTCTCTCATCCCACTCTCTCTCACTCCACTCTCTCTAGCGAAATATATATATATATATATATATATATATATATATATATATATATATATATATATATCATATATATATATATATATATATGATATCTTGGTATCATTCTATTTCTAAAGGGTTTATCATGAATTGAACTCTCAAATAATATTGTAACACTCTCATGTATTTCAAGATTTTGCCATAGATTAAACAATACATAAAAAGAAGTCTACTTTTTTGGGACATCATATCATAAAATCTTTCATAATTATATAAAACATTAAATGAAACTGAATTTTAAGCTCTAAAATACCCTATTTGCAGTCAAAATAATTTTTCCCATTCCACTGAAAAAATAGAAAAATATTCATGAAATAATTAAGAGTTGATATTGGTCTCTGTTTTGTATTTCATTAAAATATTCTTTATCGATCTATCAAATAAAATATTGTTGTGTTGAGGACATTAGTGTTGCATTCTCATCCGTTTTATTATAAACTGAACTAAACATGGAAAGTCTATATATAATTGATATAGTCTATCAATGATGCTTTCCTTAATCTTTACTATATTTTGTTCCTTTGTCTTCCCTAATTATAACTGTGTATCTGTGAATCAAAACTTCGTAAGAGGAACTAAGATCCACACCTTTGAAGTTGTTTAAATTTAGTGAGCTTTGATCCCGATAAGTGATACTAATTGATGTCGGGATCAAATTAAAAAAAAAACAACTAGTCGATAAACATATTTCCAGATTATTTAACTATGATAAACTTATCATGGAAATTTCTTTTTTATTTTTTGGAGACTTCTTCGAATAAAAAAAAATGAGTTTAACAATTAAGAATCTACACTATCTTAGAATGATTTAATAGAAATCTCACAAATTGTAGCATTTGAATTCTTGAGAAGATTTTCAAACATTTTCCCATTATATGTCTATGTTAAACTTTGAACATCTTTTGAGGCCCCAGTATTAGTCAGGGGGTCACAGTTTTACAATTTAGAATCTACACTGTTTTATGATACTTGCACAGTAATCTCACTAATTGTAGCATTGCAGTCCTTGAGAAAAAGATTTTTAAACATTTTCCCTATATATTTCTATGTTAAACTTTAAACCACTTTTGGGGCCCAAGTGTTGGCCTGGGGATCACAATTTTAACAATTTAGAATCTTCACTTTATATCCAAGCTTTGATGTTAATATTGGCATTTCTGGTGCAGAGGTTCTGGAGAAGAAGATTTGTTTTAGACTCCCATCCATTTTTCACAGTTTTGCAATTATCTCCTCTTTATATAGGGTTGGTTATTTTAAGAAAAATTAGATTTCCCTTCCTATAAGGATGCTTTGTACCAAGTTTGGTTAAATTTGGCCCAGTGGTTTTAGAGAAGAAGTCAAAATGTGAAAAGTTTACTGACGGACGGAAGGACGGAAGGACGGATGGACGACGGACAACAGGTGATCAGAAAATCTCACTTGAACCTTCGGTTCAGGTAGGCTAAAAACATTGTCAGATTCAGATTATTATTTTTAATAAATGAAAGGGTTGTAATATAAATTTAGATGGACGGAGCACAACAATTTTAAACATAAAAGTAGTAAAGGAAGAATGGTATTTGTTATTGGGGTGACCAAATCCAATAAAGCCCGACAATAGATTTGATCACGCGTTCGCCTGACCGTATTTTGATCACCTTATAATATTCAAAGAATGATTCTTTATTACATATATTTCTATAATTTTCAGCAAGTATACGATTAATAAATATTTAAAATAGTCATTGATGAAATGTATTGGACTATACATTACAAAATCGATTCGTAATGTATTCACAAAGACACTGAAAATGTAAATATAAGAACACCATATTCAAATTATATAAGTGTTTAAATCACGTTTTTAAATTTTTAACTGTATAATTTTGCACTTCAAAAACCTCATTTAAAGAAAGAAGAAAAAATTATAAAACATAAAATGTGTATCAGTTTTGAACTCATGATTTTCAGATCAAAAGTAGATGTTTTAACAAATTACGTTTACGCTGCTATACCTGTACCTACTTAAGACTAATTTTCATTGATAGTAAAAACTAGAAGTAATCAATGCTCACCGAGACGAGGCATCACCTTTACGAGACCACCTTTATCATATGTAGATCATAGTTAATGATCTTTAATCTAAGATGGGATACTGTAATGTGGTTTGACACAATATTGTATAATATCATACGATACAAAATTGTATACCATATAACAAAATACAATATCATATCATATAATAAAATACAATATCATATATATAATACAACATCGTATCATATGATCCATTACAATATTGTAACATATGGTATGATATTGTAACATATAACACGATATCGTATATCACATATATGATACAATACAATATGATTTAATATCATACGATACAATATCATATGATACTATGTAATATAAGCTAATATGATACAATATTGTTTCATATGGTACAATATTATATATCACAATATCATTTGATACAATGTCATATCATATAAAAAAATGAATTGATACAATTAATACAATATTGTACAATATTATATTTTACATTATTATACTTTCATGTTAAATACTGAAATCTGATGGTTAAGACGCAGTTTAATATCCGTTTTATTACCCTCAGCGTTAGCAACACAATTGGCAATAGGTAACACAACGAATTGTTACATGTACGTAAATTATGCGCGTACGGTTCGCCGTAGAATTCACGTCAAAAAAATTAAAAGAAGAACAGTTTTCTTTAAAATTAAGACATTCAGTATGATAAAATAAATAGTTCCTGTTTGGAACGGAAACAGTTGAAATTGACAACCCTCAAAAACCATTGTCAACCTCCGCTTCGCTTCGGATGACAATAGATTTCTCGGGGGTGTCAATTTCAACTGCTACCCTAAGGAACTACTTATATAATATTAAATCATTTCATATAGTAATGTATCATATTATACAGCATCTTTGTTAATGGAGATCAGGCTCTGTATCTGAAGATATCCTTATGTTTTAAATTCAAAGTTACATTAACAATGAAAGTTAGTCAGGACAGCATGTTTTTCAACATTCTAACTTGCATTTAACTACTAAAAAAACTTACACATGCTCCAGCATCAAGATAATCTAGATCAAGCTATGAAGCTACCACTATTTACACATCCACAGTTATATAAACTGTTTAAGTCTGACTAACTATGAGCAGAATTTACTTCATTTTATAACCAGCTCCAAGAGCTTAACACAAATAGAGTTGTTCTATAATCTTACACCTGACTAAGCATCTAGTAACCGAGATCACTCGCTGTTTCTGAAGCAGCTATCTCTGTGATGCATTTATATAGTTAAATCAACCATGCAAGTTTGAACTAGTACTGTTATTTATTTAAAATATGTAAACTGCTCACAAAAACTTAACCTAACCTAGCATCCGAAACCTATGGCTCAGATTCAGCATCCACACATGTGGGGTGCATCAGTATCATAAAACGCACCATCCATGCAAGTTTGGTGAAGTTAGGACCAGTAATAACTAAGATAATGTTATCAAAGAGCGCCTGCTCCAAAAACTTTAACCGGCTCAAAAACCTTTACCTCATCAAGCATCCGAAACCTATCGCTCAGATTCAGCATTCAAGCCTGCCAAAGTAAGTATCATAAGATGCACCATCCATGCAAGTTTGGTTAAGATGGAACCAGTAGTAATTTAGATAATTGTAATCATCAAAGGAAAGGGCACCTGATAAAAAAAACAAACTTTAACCTGCTCCAAAAACCTTAACTTCCTCCAGCACCTGAAATTCATGACCCAGATTCAGCATTCAAGTCTGTTAAGTTCATAAGTAGGTCCAGATGCACCATCCATGCAAGTCTAGTGAAGGTCGGACAAATAATAACTTAGATACAGGACTTGCATCAAAAAGTTAAACCAGGTCCGGACGCTAACGCCGAGGGCATATCATAAGCTCCCCCGACTTCGTCTCGATGAGCTTAAAGGGTCTAATTTTTATGTAATTGATAAACCTAATTAATTTCTCCCTTAACCCCCCCCCCCCCCCCCCCCAGATTTAACAAACGTTAACAGATGCATTATGAGCATATATGAATTTTAATAGATAAAATTGACCCTGAGATCTCAAATAAAGTAAAAAGGAAAAAAACGACAATAAGTCTTGATCAGAGAAGCTTACTTGTATTTACTTGTATATATATATTTACATCTGCTGAGTATGATTCCCTCTATTTCTTACGTAAACGTATTGTTACCGTAATTCATAGCTCTATAGAAACTGACGGGACTGAAATCTTCACGCCCCGTTTATCGATTGGTCGAAACCTACAGCGACTGAAACTGTCAGGAAACTGACAGGACTGGAATCTACACGCCCAGTTTATCAATAGGTCGAAACCTACAGCGACTGAAACTGACAGGAAACTGACAGGACTGAAATTTACACGCCCCGTATACGATTGGTCGAAACCTACAGCGACTGAAACTGACAGGAAACTGACAGGACTAAATTTACAAGCCCTGTTTATCGATTGGTCGAAACCTTCAGCAACCTAGAAAAAATCACGGACTGCACGAAATAACCATGCTGATGTCAGACTCAAATTCCCATAGGAGATGACTGGGCTGTTTCTTTTAGCTAACGCTCTGGTGTACATTAACAGCAATTTTGTTAATTTGATTTTCTTTTTACAATCAATTTATTAATTTGTTAAAAGAAAGACAATAAAGTGCTTTCTTTGATTATTCATGCGGGTTATGAAGGTAGCAATCATTGCAGAAAAAATTACACTTTTTCTGCAATGTCGCCAACTTCATATCCCGCATGAATCACCAAAGAAAGCATTTAATTGTTTGTATGTAAAGTCTGTCCCGGTTTCACCTTTCTTTCTCATTTCTTTGATTATTCGGCAATTATCTTGCCGTTTAAACTATATTCATTTAAAAAGAAAATAAAAAATGTCCAAGTTTTTCTGTTTTGAAATACAGCCTCTATCTTGTCGAAATAAAGGACATGGGTAAAAGATACTGGTCTACTGTTGAAAAATTAAACAAATTGTTCGGAAAGGATCCAAACAAAGGTCTACTGAAATTATGTTGAAAAATTAAATAAAATGTTCAGAAAGGGTCCAAACAAAGGTCTACTGAAAGGGTCAGGGACAGGGTTTAGTATGAAAAAGTTTTAAATGATACAAAATACTTACAAAAATGATAGTGTATGTTGCAAGACATTGAAGTAGGACTACTTGTGCTGTGATGATGATGATGATATTGATGATGATGATGATATTGATGATGATGATGATGATGATGATGGAAGTCGTGGTCAACATCTTCCTTTGCTGTAACAACATAGTTCCCTTGGAGAAAAAAAATGAGAACATTAATTTTTGCAAAATGTAAAAAAAAAATATTAACAGTAAAAATCTTTTTTTTGTATTTCATAGGCCTATGAAGGTTCCCATCATTGTACAAATAAATATACATAACCTGCTTATGTTAAACTTAGACCCCCAATTGTGCTCCCACCATATATCTCCGGGGAGGATGATATGAAACTGGAATATACACTACCCGATGATTTTTTCCACACAAGTTTCAGCTTTTCTGGACAAATGGTTTTAGAGAAGATTTTTGAAAAATACCAACAAATTTTCAATAAATAAAAATAAAATCCCTTCACCAATAATGCTTTGTGCCAAGTGTTTTTTTTTTTAAGAAAAGGATGAAAATGTGAAGAGTTTACGACAACGATGACGACAGACAATGGACAAAATTTGATCCGAAAAGCTCACGAGACTTCGGCCCAGATGATTTAAAAAGTAAACATGCCCGAGTAATAGTACGAGCAGGAAAAACCTTTCTCTGGGTTACGTTTACTCAGAATGAAAAAAAAAATCCACTGATGATAATGAAAAACCATTTATTGTGTGTCATAGACCTTTGATTGTAGTGTTATTTTTCACTTTCAAAAAAGTAGGTCAATGACCTAATTTTTGAGCCAATGGCCTTTGAATATTTTTTGAAAAATTAAGAAAAATCCATCAAAATGTTACGCAATGATTAAGATTTTCTTAATTGTGAACGTATTAAAAATGATAAAACTTTTTTTATAAAATGAAATACAATTGAGTTTAGATTTATATAAAGAGAAAAAAATGGGTATTTTTATTTTATTTTTTACATGTATGAAAACAAATGTATTTAACAGGTCGGGTACATCACCTAATATGGATAGCATTATTTAACACGTGACAATATTTGCATCAACCAAGTTCTCCAATCCAGTGAATGAGTCGCAAAGCAAGACGGTCTACTATTGTTTACGTTTCAACAGACACACATGGTTTATGTCTGTTTTATACACAATATTTAATTGCTTGCCGGAACAATTGTACAACTTGAGTTTTACTTAAAAAGGTAAAAAAGAAAAGATTACGTACCATAGACTTTGTTTTATGCTCCCATTGAAATTATACTGTTTTAGTTTATCAATTGATGTTTCAAAATTCAATTAGTATAAAAAAAACTGGCAAACATACGCATACAAGTACAAACAGATTTGGATAAGAAAACAAAATGCATAATTGTTTATTGGTGACTTAATTATTGACCACCAGAAATAAATACATGTAATTGTACATTTTTAACATACGTAAATAGCAACGATAATAGAAATGCACAAATATACAAATATAGAAGTACAAGTTATGTAGCATGTAGTATTTTGTACGCAAAGCATTCTGATGAGTGTCCCTGAAGAAACTTCAATGCGAATTCTACTAAATAAATGTTGTCCCAAACCTTAAGTATCACTGCTTCTAATTCAATAGGAAGTACCTCTCTTTTGAACTTTGACAATGGGGTACTTAAATAGGTCGATATAAGGCCTCATATGCAATATTTTTCAAATGTGAGCATAGATATGAAAGATCAGACATAATTTTCCATATTTATTTCATAAATTCTAAAAAATAATTGAAAATGAGTTTCCAAAGGAAAATTCAAATTGGTATATATTTTCAATATACGCTTTGTATACACTGAAACTTGTAGTATCCCACATACCTTGCAACTCATTCATCCGATTGGTCTGTCGATGAAAGTAAAGAGATAGCTAATTTAGTATGCAAATTTATGCCCACGTCACAAAATATAGTGGTCTCGACCTGTTTAATATTTGACCAGTACATTGAGAATTGTCGTAATTCGCCACTCTTGCTGAGCTTCTTCGTCGTATCTTTTTTTCTCCTGTAATTTTATTAATATTTTGGTAAAATAAAAAAAATGTTTAGCTGAGAGAGAGAGAGAGAGAGAGAGAGAGAGAGAGAGAGAGAGACCCTTTTTTAAGTTTTCTTAATGAAAATAAAATTCCGCGCGTGACCTAGAATCATATGACCCCATAATGCTGATTTAATTATCTAACGGTTATTGTTGCTCAGGTGAGCGATGTGGCCCATGGATCTCTTGTTGGTCTCTTTATGGTTACCATTTTAAGTTACATCAATCATATAGATTATCATATAGATTATCAAAACTATTCAGTTTACAACCAACCGACCTTTAAGGCTATGGTACTTAACATAACGGGTTTTGAACGCGTAACCCTTTGTATTAAAATGGTTTAAAAGTTATCTGAACAATATAAAACATCGAGTAATTTTTAATTCAGGAACGTCAGACTAAGTATAGTCTGTACCACAAAATAGTGTGTACCACGAGGATCTATATAAGGGCATTTACTTTTTCTCGTATACATTTTCATGATATAATTTCAGATATTCTGTCCTCCGTAATATTCTTTGAAAATGACTAAACGCTATACGTTATTGTTGAAAACCTTTAAATAGCTTCATGGACATATTACTAAGAGAACAGTCAATCAATCATTTTTTAAGTCGGACTTATGACATGACGTCAAATACAGAAATACAAAAATTTTTCTGAAAAATAAACAGAATCATAAATTAAAACTAGAAAAATATAGTGAGAACACATATCAATGATTTAAGTGTAATTTTAAAATCATTTCATCGTTAGGTACAGAAACAGTTGATATCTTCGTTTAAATTGTTGATAAATTATTTGCAATAAATTTAAAAAAAAATAACTCCATTACTTAAATGTAATCAAAATTAATTTTTTGTATTTTTGTCTAACAAGTCGTATATTTCCCTCATATCCAGTCAATAACTGTACATTATAGACTTCATCAAACGGTGATTACTGGGGCCTTTCATAATAAACTTGAAACTGTTACGCTTTAAAATTATCACAGAAATAAAGAGTTATTATACATATACGACTCGAATTTAAGTTACAATGCAAAACAAATTGATTTACGACGTATCAAAAAAGTTTTATTTACTAATATCCTAAAATTATAAAACCATTTCTAAAATTTGTGTTTGTTAGTTAAAATTCTTGCAAATGGTAGCAAATTATTTCTTGATTTCTTGCAATGGTTTTCTGAATATATGGGTATTGCTTTTTGTTTTACCACCCCCCCCCCCCAAAAAAAAAAAAACAAAAGAAACAAAACAAAAAAAACTACGTCTCCCCTTTTCCCTAGGTTTGGGGCAAATTTGATAGCTAAAAAAAGTATGACGCTAGCTAGTATAAATGTCATATCAGTATATTCAAGTTTAGCTAAAGAATCTTTTTAAAATTTGACCTTGAAATATTCTAAAAATAGTCAAGGTAAAATACTTTGGTAGGCTTCCGCTGTTTTTATCATCAAAATATGGTACAAGTCCTTATCTTGAAGGATTCTTAATTATGTTATGACTTAGATAATATTTCTCAAACGATAAATGACCTTGACATTCAAAGTAACTCAAATATAAATTTTTGCTAGATTTCACTTCTTTATATCATCTATTTATGTACGGTTTAAGGGGAGAAATTATTTTATTGCAGGGTCTGATATGACCTTGACCCTTCATCTAGAAATTCCATTCAAGGTCACTGCACACCCTTTGATCAAAGGCACTCTGTGGGTGAGGTATGAGCCAGATTGGGTCAAAGGGAGAGAAGATATTCCCCGGACAAGTGATCTTGGACGGACTGATTACTATAAGGCGCCCACAGAGCGGGGCCCTAATTAAAAATCTATAAATAATTAATTGATTAGACTTTCATAATGGTAATTGTGACGCCATTAAGTGCATTTTCCTTAAAATTTAGCAGAAAACACCAATTCTATAGTAGTTTATGGAATAAAATACGAAGTCTGCATCCATCGCCCATTAACTTCATCATGTGATATCACATGAAATATATTAATTTTGTTGTGGGCAACGGCTCCGGACACATTTTCTTTTAAAAAAAAAACTATTTGAAAATGTGCCATTTTTCATCATTTTTTACTACATCTAAGGAATAAAACATATTGTTAAACATATTATTCCATTTTGTAAACCGAATAAAAGTGTATATGAAATTAATTGGTACTTTATACACACACGTATATATGTATTTTCGTGAAATTTAAACAACTTTTGAATTTTAGGGGATATATTGAAAGAAACTGTACCTTATTCTTTTTTTTAAATTTAAGCTATAATTGTGTTAAAGAAATGCATTCTTTATTCATTATCGCCTATATTAAGAACTTATCTCAAAAGTGTGCACAAATTACATAATTGTAGATTCCTAAATAAACGCGAGAAATTAATATCCGCGTGAAATTGCGAGAAGCACACCTCGCAGATTTTAAAATCTCGCTATTATTTTCTGAGAGTTGAGAACAATAAGAAATTAGGATAAAAGTTTCCACGCTCGCGATTTAATATCCTCGCGATTTGATACAAAACAGCGGGATCGCGGAATTAAATACTCGGGTAAAATAAGGAATTTACAGCAACTCATGAGCACAAACTACACCAGGATACGTATATCTTTTATAGTATTCAACATTCAATTGTAAACATAGTTATGATGTGAAAAAATGACGCTCAAAAAATGCAGAGTAGGATCTGGTTGACACCAAAATTACCTTTAACTAAGTGTAAAATTCCCTGAGAAGATTATCTTTCAATATATTATCATTAACACACAGGGAATATTACAGTATTAAATAATTGAATATTATCATCATAAACTGTTTTTTTCAATTAGCAAGCTGATTTCCTCGTCTAGCTCTTCAAACTCGTTTTCCAGGGCCCGCAACTCATGCAGTAGCCCACAGCTCAGGCTGCTCTCGCTGGACGTAAAGTGGACACTGGGCACAAACTGACAGCCCTTATCTACAATAAGATTCCAGTCAATGTATGAAAAGAGAAAAATGCCATAATCATACTCAAAAAAGTTTAAAATGAATAGTGTAATTTTTTTTAATCATACATGTAACTTTCAAATGCTGCTCCACTATTCAGCTAATAACTACAGCAAATCTTGATAAAATTGTATAACAAAATCATAGCTCAAATGAACTTTCTTGCTGCTAATGTCCATTAACAAAACGTTTGAAAAAAAATAATTTGAACTGAAGGCTGATTTAACTAATTTTATGACCAAAGTTATTTTTAACATAATTTTTTCTTTTACATTCAAATAACGACTAAATATAGCCAAATGTTATACAAATTATTTGAGGTTATTCATTCCAAGCCAAATTAAGTGTTGTTTTCTTTTAAATCCTGAAATTTTATCTGTTCTTTGTACTCTATATATACATGTACGTGTAAATTGAAATCAAAAGAAATTTTTCTACTCAGGAGATTTACAAAGTAATTTTTTGTTTACAAAGTGGAATTGTAATGGAAAATAATATATGCATAATCAGTGAAAAAAAAAATTGAAAGGTTCATTGGAGGTTTGAATTCGCAATGATCATGTTTTGTTGTCTATCGTGACAATAAAGTCAAACTCGCCGTAAACTACATTCTTAAGTGACTGATACATTTTAAAAACAAATAACATGATAGTTCATTAAAACAGGAATAACTGTGTCTTATTTGAATGTGTGTGTGTGTTTTTATATATATACAATGTACATGTATATATATATCACACTTGCAATTTTCAATATGAAAATACTACATCACCGCTCCAAAAAATTGAAAGTTGGAAAATATGTTGATATTGGGCTAAACAATCATAAACAATATCCGTAATTATCAACTTGGTTTCCATTAAATGACTGGTTTTGGCATTTAGTGTAATTTAAAATATTGATGGTTTTGAATGTGTACGATTTAATACAGAAATGTTCAATGAAAGCCATCAAGAATTGCGGGTCGTTTTAAATAAGCAACGGCAAGTTAGACAACACAAAACAAAACCGTTTCTGTCAACAATTCAACAAGATATTTAAATACTAATATTGACATGCAGTGGTAAACATTAAAAAGCCAAATGATGTGGAGGACCATAAACAGTTCAATAAAACAATTACTTTGTAGTTGTAATGTAATAAATTAGCTACCTTGCAGTGTGCTTTAACGCAGTTGCAAAGAATTTAAAAGATTGACATGTAAAAGAGAAACCTGGTCAAATTGCCCCCTGGTTGATATCATGTTGTTATCAGGTAGACTTAAAACCATTTCAACAAGACCATTGACTTTCGTTAGAACTATCTATCTATTTCTTGCATCAAAAGAAGTTAAAAATGACGCTGGTTTTGAGTGAAATATGCATAGATTGCAGAGTCTTGGCTCAAAAAGACAAATCTTGTTGATTTCAAAGAGCCATGATAATGGCTGTGTAGCCAACAATGAAATAGATAGGCCTTGGTCACATCGCTGTTTGACACAACTACCCAAAGTCCAAGCTATGTTACATGTTAAAAGTAGCTTGGCAGATTCAGAAAAAAGCATCATGCATATTTCTGCAATGTACCTCCCCACCAGACTGACAAGGGGTAAGCAACTTGCGCTGCCATCAAAAAGGGTTACCTGGTAGACTAGCCTGCATGAATTCTGAGGGGGTGTTGGCTTCCACTATTCCATCCGAGAGATCGCGCGGGGTAGAATCATCATGAAATTTGATACTGATTCCAAGTCGTTTCTGCTCTCCTTCCATTTCTGGAAAAAAATATTTTGACAGTTTAAACCCTTATCAAACGAAATCATTCATTTATCATACCTCGGTTTATGCTTCACTGCAACACAAGAAATCCATATGTAGCATTAATCGTTTACCTTAATAAGCACAATAACATCTGTGACACAACCAGGTGAGTAGTAAAAATAAATTTATTTTAAAAAAAATATTATCATGAGAAACTATTTTTGACACTCTGCAAAAAGCAAATGTCTGGAAGACCATGACAAATACAAAATTTGCTATGAATTCCCAACTTACTATAGTTTTATAGTTTATTGACTAGTATGTTTAAACTAGACTTTGTTATTAATTGGCCAGATATAATCAGTCGAGTTTTAACACAGGATTAAATAGTTTAACATATTTCTTCATTAAATTTTCGCACGCCCACCATCCTGAAGTTGAACAATTTTGTCAGAATTCTGGTGGAGTTCTTGAAGCATATGATCAAAATCCATAGATTTTTCCTCCTGCAACACTGCATAAAAAACAACGAAGTATATAATATATAAAACATACTTGAGGCAACACATTATAGAGCACAGGAGACATCTAAAATATTACTAACTTCTTCTTATCATTGACTAATTCAATTCATATAACTAAAGATCAATCAATGAACGCAAGGTTTTAACAATGAAGCTATTAACTAACATTGTATGTTGTCAACAGCCTTAACTTAAGGTATTAAGTCTAGTTATGGCCTCAAAAATTTAAAAATGTATTTTTTTTTTCAGGCCAAACAGTTCAAAACTTTACGAGACAGGCATGTATTTCATTAATATTGCAAAGGACGTACAATAACTGAATTTTCATATTTTAACTGTAAACATAAAACTGAAAATTGAGTTATTCCCCTCCTCAATATTGGAATAAAATTAAGAAGGCTGGATGATCAAGAAATTAACCATCAGATCTGCCTAAAATTATAAGATATTGTTTGTTTAGGTATAAACTATTATTTAGAAAAAAAAAGTCCACATATTTTACCTTTTAATAAAATTGGGTATTTTCCTATATTTATATATAGAGCTTTCCTTCTAAAGGTCTGAGATCAATACGGTCTAAAAATGACCACGATCATCGAGCCGTCTTAATCGTTGCCTGAGAACTAATACGTTGATGTTTTGGCCTTATACCTTGATGATATTCATTTCTTAGGATTTTCTTTCATACGAAAGAGACCAGAAAATAACTAAGGCTTATGCTCCTCAATAAATAAATAAAGAATGAAGCAATATACTCAGTCCAATACTAAAAAAACATTTATTTATCTTGTAAATGCTACACGGATTTAAAATTAACAAAAAATGTGTACCACGTGGTTGAAATTAGTTGGTTTTCAGTTCATAAGCCATGTAAAGTAAATCGATTCATAAGATCACTGATAGAGGTAACCCTTATCAGTAAGGTATAAGCCACAAAAAACCCAAATCTTAACACTTGTTAATTCTAACCATACTTTTAATTTGCAAGAAGTTCAACAATTTTTTTGAGAAAAAAAAATATGCTTACATAACGTAATCAACGATCTTTAAAATTCAAGGTTTTCTTTTTTTCTTTTTAATTGTCAAGACAATATTGACCGATGCAGATGCGCTTGACCTTTTAAAGAAGTGCTTGAAATAAGTCTTCTTTTTTAATTTTTCTCGCAAATTAAACTGCACAATACTTTAAAAATCTAATTATAATTCAACAGTAAGTTCTATGGTCGATACAACGACCTTGTCAGCAAATACAATCTTCCGCTGGGTCGAATGCTGACTGACGTTTTTCATACTTATTGTTAGGCCATTATTAATCACCGAATTTTCCGTTTTCCCGATTACGACAAGAGCACACGGCGGGTGTGACCGGTCAGTAGAGGATGCTCACTCCTCCATGGGACCTGATCCTACCTCAAAATTTTGTACAGGTCCGTGTTTGCTCTGCTCCTGTTTTGTATTTTTCCTTTGGACTTTTGATTATGAAAACTTATCGTTATCACCACATTTCATAGCTGTTTTTTTAATATCAAATTATGGCATATTTCATCATATGTATACAAAAGTCAATCAGAATGCTATGATAAGCTTACTTGTATCAGAACAGTCTCTGAGTTCCTCTGACACGCTGTGAAAAGTATCCTTTTTACTCGAAAGGTCAGGGTCTGCTTTAACAAGACTTCCACTTTTCTTTCCTCTTACTTTCAGGCATTTGATGATCTCCTGATAGTTCTTACCTTGTATGTACAGCTCATAAGGATATACATTCCTGCAATATTATTGCAATAAATATATATCACTGTTCCTGTTGAATAAAAACTTTAGTAGGAGTCAATGCATCTGTGAAAATTAAGTAATATCAATATCGTATAATTTTAATTTTTAAAAAATTATGGGATCAACTGTTCTATCTCATCTCAATCAGATTTTTCAAGTTTAATCACTTGAAGCCAATCTTAGGTCAAGTTTAACATTAATCATCTAAGAAATTTGTTTATCATTAATTTGGATATTTTCAAGGGAAGCAATTGTTTGCATTTACACCAATTATTTTATATAAAGAATTAGAATTTTTTTTGTTGCATTAAGATATAATGTTTTATTATTACAGCTGTTTATGATTTTGAACATTCATCCAATCCAATCCAATATGCCATTTTTACTTTAAGTTAGTATTTACTCTTTAAATCAGTATATTCTCATTTACTTATACATGTAATGACTTTGTGGTTTGAGGAAGTTGGTATTAATAATAGAAAACTCTGGCCCTGCACGGAGCTTTTTCAACCTGATATAACACTTTTGCCCCTGTTAGTAATATCTTAAAACTCTTTTGTCAAGCAATTTTAAACTTATGATAAACACTTTGGCCTTGAGTCTAACTTTGTATAAAACACTTAGGCCCTGTGACTTACTTATGCTAGATGGCTTTAGTCCTGATACTTACTTAAACAGATCACGTTGGACCTGATACTTACTTATGACAAACACTTTGGCCCTGTGACTTACTTATGCTAGAATGCTTAAGTCCTGATACTTACTTACTTACTTAAACGGATCACGTTGGACCTGATACTTACTTTAGCCCTGATACTTACTTAAACGGATCACATTGGACCTGATACTTACTTTGGCCCTGATGCTTACTTAAACGGATCACTTTGGACCTGATACAAATTATAAACCACTTTGACTCTGAGGCTTACTTATGGTAAAACATTATGACCCTGCAATTTACTTATGATAGAACATTATGACCCTGCAATTTACTTACGATAGAACATTTTGACCCTGCATTTTACTTACGATAGAACACTTTAATTTGGTACTCCAACTTACTTATGATAAAATACTTCGGTTCTGAGACTTTCTTATGATAATGGCACTGTGACTTACTTATGATAAAACCTTTTGGTCCTGAGACTTACTTATGATAAAACACCTTGGCTCTGTGTCCACATTGCCCTTGAGCTGCACTGTCTGTGATTTCTCTGTACACGGATGACCATTGCATGGTTTCACAAACCTTACAAAGACAAAATACACTCAAATCAACAACTACTATTTGGATACTGCATTTTGCTGTTTCATAAATGTAAATCAGTCAATATTGAGTACACTTTTATGTTTTGTTTTGAATGTTACAATCTTGCATGCAAATTTAAGCCCAAAAACAACAAGTGGACAATAGTCAAATAAGAAGTTAAAAACAAAAACAGGTTTATAACAGTCATCAAATGCTCCGATATAAATCAATTTCTCAATCCCACATAGTACATGAACTGAGTGAACGTTAAATGTTTATTCAAGCTTACTTGAATAACTACAAGAATGCAAGAAGTCATAAAACTTCACCTTTATGGTAATGTCTTCTATAAATTTTCCAAAATTTGCAATTTCACCAAGGTGGGTTAAATATTAAATGTTTGTTAAAGTTTACCTTTTGATAGCCTCCTCTCTCAAACACGGCCATGAACAGCTGGAATAGTCCAACCTTGGTGTGGTGCCAGGTCGTCTTGGTCTGAACTTGGAGGCCATTCCTCAACATAAACCTATGAAGGTCATGGTCAAAAGCATGTTCATTCCTCTTGTATTGCTGGAATTTCAGTGAAAGCTGGCTTATATAAACATCTACATGTATAGTATGTTATTAAAACACACTATTCTGACCAAATAAAAGCATGTTTTATGAAAAATTAAACCAACAAACTTTTACTGTATTCAACAACAATCATCTGAACACACTGAGAAAAAAATATATTAAAAAAATGAAAAGGGGTGTAATTTATATCAAAATTTGAGGTATCAGTTTAACTTCAATGCTCCAACAGCAGGCATTATTTTGGAAGATAATAAATTCATTAATACATCTGATCAGATAGTGAAAGTTTTGTATAATTACACATGCATGTATACCATGAAAAATCTAACTTTTCCCCTACATACCTGTACATTGATGGCAAATCTTTCCTCTTGACTTCTGTTCAGTAGGGAATTATTCATTTCTAGGTCCTCAAATCTAAACATTTCTAAAACAAAGACACCATCTCTTGTTGCATTTTATTGCTCAACAAGTACAAAAATTTGCTCAAGCTTTAAAGACTTACATGCATTATGTTTATAAACATATAAATTTGACTTCTTTAGCAAAATTTGGTATGTTAAAAATTGTCTGAAGCATATATAAATACATGAAAATAGATATTCAGAAATAACTTTTGAAAATAAAATTTTTAATAACCAAACTTTGTTCACTTTAAATATGATATAATTATGTTTACAGTATATTGAATTATATTATGAATACCTGTTACAGATCATCAACCCTAAGCTTACCTATATTCTCCTCATCAGTATAACTGCAAGTCATGGTCAATGCAGTATCATCATATATAGACTGCCATGCAGAACTTAAGTTTGGCACTCTTTCCTCCACAGACAGGTTACTTCTCTTTGTGGAATACTTTGTCCTATTTTCACGGTTTTCCTTTGATCTACTTTTACTGTCTCTTTTCATTAGAGAGTTTGTTCTACTTTCTACACTTCTCTCTATGGAGTTATTCATTCCCCTCCCTCTCTTTCTCTCTGATGTGAGCTGGCTGTTTCTTTTACGGCCCCTCTTGCCACCTTGAATCTTCTTACACTTACACTTGCTTTCTGATGTCATGTTGCTTACTCTTTCTTTTTCTTATGTAAGATTAAAAGTTTCCATCTTATAAGTTTATTAGTTCACTGTCAAGCATAGTACTTGATAAGTTGATACACAGACAAATGTAAAATCAACAATCTTCTTCTCAAGAACTCAAAATAATGTCAAGAAGAGTGACATACTGAATAACTGAATACAGGGTTATTTTTGCCCTGTGTAATTTTCGCCTATCTACACTTGCAAACAGTTTTGCCCAATCTTGAATTCGTCCAGACACAGTTGTGTTTAAAAAGAGATAATATGAGACATTGGAATTTGCCCAGTCTTGACAAGGGCAAAAGAAGTGAAAAATAACTTTGAGCAAATATTTCCCTGTATACAGTACACTTGCTGACAGTTGTGATATTCACTTAATTCACTGATGAATGTATAGTACATGTAGATTGATTCATGTCAAGCATAGCGATATACACTAGCTGATAAATAAAAATACTTAATCAATTCACTGTATAGCAAATTGATACACTAGCATATTTTGATAGATATATTTAAGAATGGCCTGAAAACTGACAGAAGGGAGCAATGATATATTTTTACCTCTGGTCTCTTTGTTTGGGAGCTGCCTGGAGTTGTGTTCCTTAAATTGACATGCTGCGTCCAGTCTCTCCTCCACAGTCAGTGGAATCAGAAGGTCTGCCTCTCTGATGGCCTCTGTCACAGTGTACTTCTTGTACACCTCCAGTCTCTGAGATTTTGTTTGAAGTGAAAGTTTCTTTTTCTTCCTCCACTTCCTGGATGTACTCTGAATATAAAAGAGATATTTCTCTTAACAATTCAGATCGGCTGATGGCAGATACATTACTAGACATACTTGAGATCATAGTGACTCATTCAAAGGGCGATCCTTTGCTTTGATCTTAACCTCAAACTATAAAATCTAGTTCACAATCATTGGGCATTTCTAGTATAAGCACTCTGTGAATGTAGTTTAAGACAGAGGGGACCAAGAGGAGAAAAATTAGGTCTGCATAAGGATTTTACATAGAGGTCTGCTTTAACCTTGAGATTTGACAATAGGATCTTCATTGAAAGACACTGCATACCACTTACTTACAGACATTATTCTATTAAAGTCTTAACAAAATTCTCTATAAAGTAGAGATAAAATATTATCAGAAAAGGATTCTTAGATCTAGAAATTTAGTTAAGGGTCATTGCAGACTCTTTTCCTTGCTGTCTTTTGGTAATTAAAGTCCAAGCAAAATTAAGCCAACAGGGGAGAGAAATCATGATCCCAAACTTGATTTTAAAAATTGGTTATGACCTTCACCTTTGAACAAGAAACTTGATTCAATTTTTTCCTCCACAGTAACTAACTTGCTATCCAGTAGATTCTTATATATTTACATCATCATCCCCTCTCTCTCTCTCTCTCTCTCTCTCTCTCTCTCTCTGACTCACTTATATGCCTCTCTCTTTCTCTGTCTGATTCACAAGCATCTCTCTCTTACTCTCTCTTTGACTTTCTTTCTCTCTACCACTCACTAGCCCACACACACTCTCTCTCTCTCTCTCTCTCTCTCTGACTCACTAGTCCCTATCCTTACACTTGCTGTGGCTCACCAGCCCGTTTCTCTCTCACTCTCTGACTCACCAGACCCCCCCCCCCCCTCTCTCTCTCTCTCTACCTCACTCATTAGCCACTCTCTCTCACTGTGACTCACCAGCCCCCCTCTCTTTCTCTCTTTCTCCCTCTCTCTGACTCACTAGCCCTCTCCTTTCTCTCTCTCTTTCTCTGTGGCTCACCAGCCCCTTTCTTTCTAACTCTCTCTCTGTGACTCACCAGACTCTCTATGTAACTCATCAACCCCCCCCCCCCCCCCCCCCCCAAATCTCTCTCTATTTCTCTCTCTGAATAACTAGCTCCTCTCTTCTTCTCTCTCTCTTTCTCTGTCTCTCTCTGACTCTTCCTTTCTCATTCTCTCTCTCTGACTTACTAGTCCCTCTTCTCTCTCTCTTTCTCTCTCTCTGACTCACTATCCACTCTCTTTCTCACTCTCTGTGACTCACCAACTCATCTCTCTCTCTCTCTCTCTCTCTCTCTCTCTCTCTCTCTCTCTCTCTCTCTCTCTCTCTCTCTCTCTCTCTCTCTGACCTTGACAGGCTTGTTCTTCTGTTCATCCTGGCATGTGTCCTCTTTGTGTCCATACAGAGTGACCCTCGCGGCAGGGATCCAGGCGTGACAATGATTCTTCCCAAGGTACTCAACATGGTACCTATATGGGTCGCCATCTTTGTCCACCTCGTAGTGGTAATGGTACTGAGGATCTACAGTCACCAGGGCAGGCCATCTAGGAGGTCAAAAAAGGTTTGCATGTGTTTATTAATTCAAACAGAATGGCCTATGCAATACATGTACCGTATACGTACACCTCCAGAAATTTAAACAAGTGTATGTTAACAAAACTTGTTCTATTTTCAGAATGCATCTTTTCGCTATACATACGCTTCTAGGATATCGTTGATTTCAATGACATGTAAATCATGATTAATATAACTCAGAATTCTACTTGTAATAATACTTAAACATCTAGGGGTTCATATAGGTCTAGATCTGCAATGATTAAATCATGACATGTAATTATATATTTTTTTAACTTGACAATTACGTCTGAAGTAATTTCTGTAGATGATGGTCATAGCTCCTCAACAACCATGCATGTAAGTGGAACCTATGACTTTTTTTTCCCTGAAATTCAAAGATTCTGATGAAGGATGTATCCTATATGAATCCACCTGGAATAAAGGTGGATTCAGGAAGGAATCTGTATAGTTCGGGGGTATATCAATTAATGTGTAAAGGTCATTTTAGTAAGGTTAATTAAACTCATGACAGCATTTGAATTGTCCTAGATGTAAAAGAAATGGCTATATAGGTTTGTAGTTCCCCTGAAATGTATAATAACTAGGACTTTCCAGGTGTAAACCTTTTACAGGCATCATTTCATAACCCTGGCATATTTTTTTTTCCAGTGTGTCCTGGCATCATAATGTTTTTCCAGGTGTACAAATGTACCTCATTTACATTTTTAGCCTTATTTCCACTCCCTTTTCTCTTGGTTTCTGCCTGGAACCTCTACATCACCATGTATGTAAAGACATAAACTGACGCTGGAATCATTTTCTATAGTACACCTCTATTCCCCTATATTCCAGGCGGAATAGTTCATACAGGCTGGTGAAATATTGAACAAATATGTACCTGCAATATCCTGTTGACTGGGCCCAGACTAGAGATCCAACAGGAAGGCAGGACATGACGTACTTAAAGCCAAGCTTCCTGGCCAGACGGTCATAGGCTGTGTAGTCCTCTTCTACTGCTTCACAGCTAGAAAAAAACTCACAAATCAAAGAACTGAAAGTACTGGCATATTCTAAGTATAACACGTAGTGAAAAGTCAAGTCTCTATTTGGACTAGAACATAAGAGGAGTGAGTTACATGTACCATATGTTAGTACTCAAACCACCTCAATAACCTGTACTGGCCTAAGATCAAATTTTACCAAATACCATTTCTCACCAATGCATTGTTACATCACTTTAAATATAATCTTATCTGTTGATAAACTGGTGTAACAATTAATAAGTAATAACTAATAATAATTAATAAAACTGACTAGAAATTGTACTTGGCAAGAATTAGTCTAAGACCAGTATATATATGGTTTGCACTAGTTTTTAATCGTATTCTCCTGGTCAAATATATATGTAGAGACTTGCGGTGGTTAACTTTTATATACAGACGTTGAGACATACAAAATTTTGTTACCTGTTAAATTCAGGGTCAGAGTTCATGTAACAGAACCAATCAACATCGTCATAGTGGGCTCCCTCACTGGCTGGGATCTTCCTCCATTTCTGACAGTTGACATTGTCACACTGGATCCAAGTGAAATTCTCAACCTGCAACAGATAACTGAGATTAAGGGTATTTAACTATGTTGTCTGTCAAAAACATTGATCAATGGATTTCAGTCATCTTTGTTTGCCAAGGGTTTCCAATCCGCTCCTATCCCCGAAAACTTTTGGCTAGCAAAGATGGATGTCAGTCAACTCCACAAAATTGTGGTGCTTTGAAGACTAGGGCCAGCTAAATTTTGAGCATGCATCAGTGAAAATTAATAATAAAGATGTCAAGTATTTACTAAGTTTTTAAGTTTCTTTGAATATTGTGATTCTATTCTCATGGAAGAGTGATAAATTTAATTCTCAGGAGAATAATAATTTAAAGGTTTTTACTTCTATGGGGTGAAAAAATATGAATTCACTACCGGTAGGCACACAGTGACTGTGTCAGTGCTATAGCATGAAAAATATTGCTATAGTGTTTACACTATATGTACTATATATATCTGCAAATTGGGTCAATAAGGAGTTTTTGTAATATAGTCAGGGCTATATATGCAAAATATTCATATGGCCTGTATGTATAAGCCTATAGTTCTAAGAGCTCCCCCAAAAGCTAGAATCTTAGGTCCCAGTTTCAATTCTCTGTCCAAGTATATCAAGGCTTATATTTTCATTGTATATTTGTGATTATCTATTCCCCCTTTCCTGCTATATCATAAAAGAGCACTCAGCAGAAAATCATATACCAAAAGTTTTGCCATGCCAAAATAATCACATAATTAAAACAATAATTAAAGCATCCTTTTAAAATTTGATATTGCTTCAAAGAAATATTACTTGAAAACTTTAGCACAAGTTTGTATAATATTCTTGAACTGTCAAATGGTAAAGTAAATCGGTTTTAAGCCTGTCACCACTTCTAATTAGTTCTATCACATAAAACCACAGGGGCTAATGCATAGAAAAAAAAAAACATTGTTAAAAATGTTGGTACCTCGGAGAAAAAAATTCCTGAGGTAGCCTACCCACTTTTTTAACAATGCTTTTTTTTTCTAAACAAGCCCCTGTGATAAAACTATAAAAGAGAGAAACCTTTTGTTTTTGTTCCGTCAGGGATGGACTTAAAAATGCTTCCGTTCTCACAGAGGATGGCGTGCTGAACAGAGAATCCTGGCTATTCATCTTCAAAAGCTGAATAATAAGAACATATAGAGCAAAAATTGTGTGAAAATAAGAGAGTTATTGCTTGAAGCACCAAACGAAAGGGAAAGTCATAGCAGACGCCTTTCACTTTGTATAACCTCTAAATTTCGATCAAGTGCAGTTAAAACATTTCAATAAAAATACAGGTGAAGTCACAAAATGATAAACAAATATGATTTAAAAATTATTATTATGAGAAAATACGAGCTTAGGAAAATAAAATGAAATGCTAGCAATTTGTTTTGGAGATTTTCTTTATTCACACTCTCAGGTTATTTGTGCGCTTGAGAGGAGTAGATGAAAAGTGATAGTTTTAAGCGTCTAGATGATTAAGCAAACAATCGCCATTTTTCGTGTTTTTAGCAGGTGGTTGTTTTTATTTGGTTGACAGTGTCTTACCTGTGTCGGTAGAATGTGTGTCACTCACATGTAAGTACAAATACATTGTTTTTAAAATATAGAAAGTGAGTAAGAACTGTTGAGAATGTCAAGAGGAGAGAGAAAGTGTGTACATCTTTTTAATGCACAGTCTAGAGGCTGTGTTGTCAAACGGAATCAGAGTTTGATATGATAGTAAAAAATATCGTGGTTTTGTGCAAATGGGTTTCATCCATTCGTTTGATTTTCAGAGTATACTCTTCTTTTTGAAGTGACATACTTTTCTAAATCTTAAGTGAGGGCACTTCAGAAACCCCAATTAGAGATGTAGTTATTGGTTTGATATTACTAAGATAAAGCAAACTACATTTTACGAAAGAAAGCAGCTGAAATTATATGGGATAACTTTTTTGAAGATATTCAAAAGTATAGTCATATGTCTATATGTTTAAACATGTACAGTTCTATAATGCATGCATGCATGGATCCAGAAAACTTTTCACGTGGAGGTCCAAGTGATATTTATGTTTGCCAGGTGTGTCCGAAGCCTACTTTTGGTAATTTTGTAAATGTAAATTTGATAAGTTTGGTTTGAATTTTCTAAGGACCCCCCCTCCCCTCCACCTCACTCTAGCCCTGAAGATCTGTGTGTGTAAGTTCACTGTATATGTACTACATATGGAGGTCCAAGTGATATTTATGTTTGCAAGGGGGTCTGAAGCCTATTTTTGGTAATTTTACAATGTAAATTTTATTATTTTGAATTTTCAAAGGGACCCCCCCCCCCCCCCCCCCAACTTAATCACCCTCTAGCCCTATATATAGATCTGTTTGTGTATATGTACTGTAAACAGTATCACATTTGAGCAGAGTGCAGATTCAGAATGTAGTTTTTTTTTGTTCCAACATGCTGAATTCTAGCAAACACATTTAATCAGATACAGAGTTAAATCTTTCATTTATATTTGTCTTGTCAAGTGTTGAAGGTCACACATTGTCAATCTACAATAATATGATTTCAGACCAGTAAACATCCATGGTTTTTTTGTTGTTTTTTTGTGCACAACATCTTCAAGGTTGATATCATAAAAATCCTAACAAGGTTTTCAAACTTTGTTTAATCTCATCAGTAAAAATATTGTTTTCATATGATCATATGATGTAAAATGATTTAGAACATAACCCACTTTTTCATATCCAATCAGCAATATCACTAAATATTCTATTAAGTGATGTATTTAATCGTTAAGAATTTCTCTAAGTTCACAGCGACATTACATTTAGATTGACAGCTTAGAGAGTTGAAAACAAAAGATAGGTGATATTTGATTGGCACAAAACTTTTGATCAGCCAATAAAAGTGGGTTATGTTCTAAGTAAGTTAGATCATATTAAGTAAGAAGGCCAGGGCTCGGTCGCTTCACTTCCTCCGCCCCCTTCTTAATCGCGTTTACAAATTTTACTTAATATGATCTAACTATTACTTAGAATTAATAGAGAAAATATCATGAATTCTTAAAATAGGGTAAATCAGGTGACAGGAATTTTTGAAACTCTGCAGTTATTATTTTCAGATTAGGGACAAAATGATAATATTTAATCTTTAAATCTTCAATAATTGAAATAGTATTTTAAAGGATTTTTTCCCCAATATATTTGCAGATTAAAAAAAATATACATTTGTTAACTACAAAATCAGGTACCACAAGATATAGATTATCTTAGGATAGTTACTTAATTAATATCCTTTTGCTGGTTTTAATTTATATTTAATATAGTTAATCCCTGGTATTCAGCTATTGTGACATCTTCTGTATATAGAGCACATGTTTTAAGATTTTCAGCAACAAATCTAGCTTGACAGTTAATTTTGAATTTAATTAGACATTGAATTAAAATTCACATAAAATACACTCAGAGTGACATGTATTATGAATGTCAGTCATTTGGGCTGCCAAAGCAAATAACATCTCTGACAATCTATTATTTTATGAGCTTATTTTGATAAACAAATTGGCAGGCAATATAATGGTATATAGCATATTAGCAATATAAGATTCTGATTGAAACAATTTCAGCTGATTGTAGAATTCCTCTTACGGCCTTTTCAATTAATGAAAAAATGATATTTTATTTAGTATGAATTTTATTTTAATACATGTACTGAAATTTGATAACAAGGAATTCTTAGATTAATTTTCAAATTGAACAGATTTTTTTTTTTTATTTTGGTTGAAATTCATAGTTTAGTTAACCTTTATTTCCAGTTGCATATTTTTTTTTTAAACCAGTTTTATAAATAAAGTTATATACTAGAAATTTAGTCAACCTTATGTTTGTACAGGGTTTTTGACTGTTTGTATCAAGGGTTGCTGAAAGCCCATATTCCCAATTTAAAAAAAAGAGGTACCATTTTCACAACTCTGGATGTTAATATTTTCCCCAATTTTCAATGCCTGGTCGCCTTTACTAGAAATGACCCATTTCTGGATATATAGTGATTTGCCAAACATGTTTCTGTGTATTGCACCAGAAATCTAAATGTGATTAATTTTAGATATAAGATTGATTATGTATGTGGTACAGAAACACTTTGAAATATGATTTATATTCATGATGTTATTCTCAGATTGTGGTTCTGTCAAAAATTTATTTAATAGAACAAGTAAACAACAAGATGGCATTTATCATGGTTAAGATATTTAACAACAACAAAATTCAACCCTTTTTATGTGTAACAGATTTTGTAGATGCCCCAAATGTTTTAGACATCTGCAGAAATACCAAATTTATTCAGTTGGCATATTAATTATCTTAGTTTACTTTGAATTTTTCTTTCTTGTTTATGCGAATACTTGAGCTTAAAAATAAAAAGGTATTTTATTGCAGCTGACATAACGTGGATTGAGAAATTCACTACAACATTAAAACCATGCACAGTTTACATAAAAACCATGAACCTGTATCAAATTTAAAATGGCTTACAAATCTGTTGACTCAAACAATCAGTTTGAAGTTTTAGAAAAATTACGTAATGTACGCCAAGATTACAAAATGTTTTTTTACATGTCTGCATGAAGAATTGAAAAAAAAAAGTCATTTCATTGATATGTCTGCAGATGAAATTTACCCCGATAAAACAAAAATTAGAAAAAAATCAATGGTCCTTCAGTTCTTGGCCAGAGTTGCCTCTATTCATACCATTTGACCCCAATCTTGGTGTCTCCGGAGCTTTTCATCTGAAAATCGGATCTTGTTCTGTTAATCATAATGATGCCTGTCAATATGGGTGTGCGATATTGGCAGTGCCTTTGTTTTTTTTCGCTTGACGTAGCCCAGATAAGCTAATTTAAATGCACTTTGTTGACACATCGGCAATGGGTAGGAGTTTTTTTCATATCGACTCTGACACCCTTTACTGTTCGCTCAATTAGCTCCATTAAATCATGTGTATGGCATTGCGACTGCTGCATGAGTTTTTTGTGTGAATTGTGAACATTCATCACAGCAAATCTTTTTCAGAAACTCTTCTTAGAAGCATTTCAAATTTCACGGCCTTGTTCAGTAAGTCTAGAGGCAAATCTATGCATCAACCTGTATGTATTTAAGTAGCTGGGGGAATGGAGTTCTCGTTTAGTAATTCATTTTAGCATGTTCAAATTTTGTGGATATATTAAATTCTACAAATTTTTATGTTTCAAGTGACAAGATGCGATTTTCGCTAATTTTTGACGGGTTTGAATGACCCTCATGTACCAGAAAAATGAGGAATTCTGCTTAGTGAACATTTAGTGCACTAGTTCATCATACTGTGGATTCTCCCTCATTTAATTTAAAGAAACAGTGTTCATTTGTGACAGAAGTGTTACACAATTTGGATAGCCTGTTGTGAGTTATTATTCTTGTTGATTAATTGAGACAATACAACACTGTTGATCATTCTAGATCTAGTTTTTTTAGTGGTTAACATGCCAAGTTTCCACTTTTAATTATTCAATTCAAAATTTTTACAAGCAATTTGATTGGACAGAGCATTTAGTTTGAATATTATTTCTGCATTTGGTGCACTTGAAAACCATATTAATAGGATTTGTTTTGAAAACACCTTTAGTTTAAAGTACTGTGGTTTAAAACCCCTAAAATCATTGAAAATAATTTGAATTGCACTTTGATACATACATGTATTTGTATTGATCTCCCAATATTGTTGGTTTAGTGTTTATCTTCCAATGTTGTTGTATTATTTCTCAGCAATATATTAAATGTTGTAATTTATCCCCATCAATGTATTGTTATTTGATTATTTTGAACTGAAAATCAATATACTGAATCAGATGTTAATTGCTGTAGTTCTGACATTTACGTGGGCATGCAAACTAAGTAACTGTTATATTGAATCGTATTTATATTGTATTGACATATTAATCACAGCAATAAGAGTGCTTACATGTCAGATGAACGATAATCATCTCTTAATTAAAAAGTAATTATGAAAAGAAATTGGTTTCTGGCTATAGAGGTTGGCCCAGCTAAAGATAAAACCAGTAGTGTTGCAATGAAGTAAAAAAAAAAAAAATATTAAAATAAAAGCAAAAAAAGACCCCATTTCCATGAATTTCTAATAATGCTTGGAAGGGAAGCAATTTATATTCATATGTAAAGCTATTTTAATGAGGTGAATACCATTTACACGTTATGTCAATATCTAGACAGTGTAAAGCGTTAGTCTCGGACATGTATGACATGTAAATTTATTCAAATTAACCTGAGGAAAATGTGTCGAATCCCTCACCTTCTTGTGTTACCTGTCAAGATGATGCATTCACAGCTTACCGGAATAAATCAGCTGTTGTCACTTCAATTTAACATTACCTTTTTTTTTTTGTTCTAAACTTTTGATGCATATTTATGTCCTTTCGTTTAGCAGACAATTATAAGCGAGACTCCTCGGCAAGGATATTCAGAAAACAATTTAATATTCACGTTTAGTAATCAGGGAGGGATTTTTAGCAGCCATTTATTTTTGGTGTGGAATTGATGCAAGTGTTTTGTTGAGCTGTTTTTTTACTGTTGGACAGTGTCTAGATTTGTTCATTTTCCTGGCTTATTGTGAACTGTGTACAGAGACATCACAGTGGTGAAATAATAGAACCACGGCTGTTTAAGTCAGTGCAACTGTGGTCAAATGGAGTACAAATCAATTATTTTAAGGCAGGTATTGCACAGGTATATATACAGGTATTTTGTCCAGGTGAATTAAAAAAATAGATGCCCGATAACTATTTGAAAAAGTTAAAGTCACAGTTTCTTCTCTTTGGAAATCTTTATGCAAAATGATCACTACATTTTTTATGTGTTACAGATGTTCAGTGATTATATTGTAACATGAAGCTTAATCATGTTAATTACAGTTTTAATGTTAATTGGTTTTGTTCAATCCTTATAGCAATCAGCTCTGTAGTGAAAAGTCTGGTGCCAACTAGTGGCCGGATTTTAATTATTTTATCGATATACATGTACCATTTTGGAGTTGGGGAAGGGTAAAAAATCAAATGGATATTAAGTAAAATCTTTATATATTCAGCAATCACTTGGCTGAAGTTAAAAAAAAAGAAATATATTTCCCTCTCTGTGTAATTCTTGTGATGTAGAGTTTAAAGTTTTTAATTCACTGCAGGACTAAAGATGTGACGTCATGAGTCTGTCGGAGAGCCCTTAGCCATGGAACTTGTGGTTGCCATAGCAATAGGAATACTGTCCACCATCTTTTTAGCATCAGTGGTCGCACTTGTATTTGTTTGTCGACAGAAGTGTAAGAAGGAGACGGACCTGATCTCCCAACAACACAGTGAAACAAGGTATATGTGGGGGGAATATGGCATATCTTATAGACTGTATGTATGTGGGTGTGTTTATGTGTCATCCATCTTGGTTTTTCACCCCCCCCCCCCCCCCCCCAATTTACTTCGAATTGATGTGTGAAACCATCTTCACAATGTCAAGGTTTTGTGATTACGGAACTCTACACAAACCCTTGACATAAGTCGCTATTTAAAAGTCGGGCTCAGGCCGTCGTATTTCATTGGTTCCAAGTCTTAATTTGGAGCCAATCAGAATGCGGTTCTCATTCATATCAGAAACGATGTAAACAAATGCCACTGCGCACATGTTCATCCTAGAAAATAGCAAGTTCTCGATCTTCTTGTCGCATTTGTATGGATAATAACCTAAAGAAATATCGCTGATTAATTTTTTTAGATCGTTCACTGTGTTAGAACAGCTCTCTGAAGTTATAAATATGTTGCATACCTTTGGAAAACGATAGAAAGTCACCATACGTACGTCAGATATGCTTAGTGCCAATTATAATACATCCTGATTATTAAACTTGATATCGCGAGCTTTTGATTTTCAGTGAGACAATTAATATTGAATTTTTCGCAAATTTTTCGTTCGAGATCTGCCATCCTTGTGCTCAACCCAAACTATGTTTCAAAAGGAGTTATTTCATTGGACATTTTATTTTTAGAATTATTACATATTGTTGAGCGTGAGCCCGACTTTTAAATAGCGACTTATGTCAAGGGTTTGTGTGGAGTTCCATAATCACAAAACCTTGACATTGTGAAGATGGTGTGAAACTAGTTGTACCTTAATTGTTTAAAATTTAAAATACATATACTGTTCACTTAATTTTGGTCTGAAGCATTTCTTTTCGCTTTTTGCTTTATCAGTTGCTTTATCAGAACTTCTGAACGGAGTCAGTTGTGGGAATTATATTCTTCTTAATATATATAAACAAATGCTAAAGTAATAAATTTGCACATGGGAGAAAGGAACATCTCACCAGAAATCTTAACAAAATTGGTATAGAAGTAATAATTTAAAATTGGCCTAAAAAGTTTTTTTCTGCAATAGTTTGCGACAATTTTAAAAGAAAGATAAATTAGCATAAAAGAATGTATATTTTGAATTTTTTGTCTGCAATATTTTATGACAATCAAAAAAAAAAAAAGAAATACACATTCCTATCACTAAAGCAATATATTCTATTCATTCTTTGCTATCAAAATTTAGGCTCAAAGTTTTGATTTACACTTGGCTCTAAGACATTAGACGCTAAGTTACCAATCAGACATGGCTCTCAGATGCTGTAAGCATATTATATTTGGTGTGTACTATATTTAGCAGAAACTGATTTTTCAACCAATTAGTGTAGATTGGATCAAGCACATTTCTGAATTATTTTATACTTGTATGCATTTCATTATTTACTTGATTTGGCAAAACACATACATGTAATTAAAATAAAATACACAGCCAACTGTTTTACTGTGCTAGGCTGTAAGTTTCCATTCATTGTTGGCTTTCAGATATTAGTCTTTACTGGTTGCTTTCAGATATTAGGCTGTAAGTTTCCTGTGTTTTTTAGGCTTTCAGATGTTATGACCTAAGTTTTATTCTTGGTTCTTTTATGCTTTAAGTGGCCAGTCATATGTTGCTTTCAGATATAAGACTGTAAGTTTTCTGTGTTTTTTGGCTTTCAGATGTTAAGACCTAAGTTTTATACTTGGTTCTTAGATTTTATGCTTTAAGTTGCCAGTCATATGTGGCTTTCAGATATCTAGTCATTGTTGGTTCTCAGGTAGGAGTCTATAAATTTCCACTCACTCTTGGCTTTATTTTTTTCAGCCGACCAGATGTCCAGCTGATAGAGGAAGACTCGCAGCGACCCGGATCTGCTGGGGTGGAGCTGGAAGATGTCCAGATCAGTGATCCAAAACTGGATCAGATCCTGAAGGACGAGAACTGGGTAGATGATGTTACGTAAGTGTATAATAGATTTTTTTAACTACATGTAGGTGGATGATGTAATGGAAGTATTTACCAGGGTAATAGATTTATATTAGGCAAAAAAAAAATAAAAGTATTGGTTCTGAAACACCGCCACGTACCCCATTAATTAGTTTTATTGCAATATTAAAAAGGGGAATAACTCAATTTTCAATTTTAAGTTAAAATATGAAAATTTTGTTATTCCCCTTTGCAAATCTTGCAATTAAAGTAAAAATGATCAACATTCCAGCTGCCTCCCTCAATATATTTTGGAATTTTTGGCCCGAGAACCAATAGATAAATTTTTGGGGCTTAATTAGGTAGATAATGTTACATAAGTGTATAATAGATGTTATTTATAAGGTAAATATATAAAAGATTAGTTTTACTGATTTGGTGATTCAGTGTAAGTAATATCTAGATCAAAGGTATGGCTTTTGATGGTGAAGACATTTATGTAGATGATGTTATGTCATTACAAACAAATGGGTTTAAATATATGGACCAGACTTGGTCAGTGATGTTAGTACAGTAGATTCTGCTGAAACTGGTACTTAAGTAGTTCATTTGTCAAAAGAAAAAATTATTATTAACCAATTATCAGATCAAGTGATTTAGGGTTTTTAATGGCCTTTTGATTGCTATACATGTACCTGTAAGTATAAACTGAATTAACAATAACTTGATGTTTGAGCATTGTATGTGATATAGTAGACGCTGCTTAAAATCACAGACCAATGTCACTTTTGTTTCCTTTTACAGAGGGTTGGTGCCCCACTGTCTCTCTGTGTTAAAGACCTGCAAGTACCTAACAGAGCAGCTAGTCGGCATGACGATGGGGAATTCCCAGACCATTCAGACCCAGGAATTGTTGACGGAGGTGGTAACGGTTGCTAAGAGAATCAGTCCCCGAGTGGATGAGGTCGTCGTGGCGATGTACCCTCCACTAGACCCACGTCTGCTAGAAGCCAGGTTTGTATATCCATTAACTTCAAGATTTCTAGTTCTCTTTTCCACTTTTGAAACATTTTTGTGAATCTTGTTCTGGTTATTTTTTTTAGGAGAATTTTAGGAATTTTTAGGTATAAGCATTTATAATAATTGCAGGAGGTTCTGCAGGCATTTTTATCATTGTTTCTCAAATTTTACTTAATTCATATGCCCATTAATATTCTACCATGTACATATCTGTTTGTGTACAATAAGATGGCAAGATTGAATATTGTAGATGCACAGCCCTGGTTTTGTCTGTCAATCATCTGGTCCTGGTAACTAAGCACGCCTGTCATCTGTCAGGAGAGATGGATTGGATAGACCAGAAAATGGCTGACGTAGAGGAGCATCTACGAGTAAGTCTAAGTAACTGTGTGTAGGCATCTACAAGTAAGTCTCAGTAATTATGTATAGGCATCTACGAATTAATCTTAGTAAATGTGTGTAGGCATCTACAAGTAAGTCTCAGTAACTGTGTGTAGGCATCTACGAGTAAGTCTCAGTAATTGTGTGAAGGCATCTACGAGTAAGTCTCAGTAATTGTGTGAAGGCATCTACGAGTAAGTCTCAGTAATTGTGTGAAGGCATCTACAAGTAAGTTTCAGTAATTGTGTGAAGGCATCTATGATTAATCTCAGTAATTGTGTGAAGGCATTTACAAGTTAGTCTCAGTAATTGTGTGTAGGCATCTAAGAGTAAGTCTCAGTAATTGTGTGTAGGCATCTACGAGTAAATCATAGTAACTGTGCATGAAGGCATCTACAAGTAAGTCTCAAAAATTGTGTCACCATCTATGAGTAAGTCTTAGTAACTGTGTGAAGGCATCTACGAGTAAGTCTCAGTAACTGTGTGAAGGCATCTACAAGTAAGTCTCAGTAACTGTGTGTAGGCATCTACGAGGAAGTCACAGTAATTGTGTGAAGACATCTATGAGTAAATCTTAGTAATTTTGTAAAGGCATCTATGAGTAAGTCTCGGTAAATGTGTGTAGGCATCTATGAGTAAGTCTCAGTAACTGTGTGGCATCTATGAGTTAGTCTCAGTAACTGTTTAGGCATCTATGAGTAAGTCTCAGTAACTGTGTAGGCATCTACGAGTAAGTCTAAGTAACTGTGTAAAGGTACCTAATTATCTTTGTCACCCTTTCACGTGTCAAAACATAACACACTGTTGTAAGTCAAAGTAACTGTTTCTAACCATAGCAGATTTTACGTCTCGATAGAATATTGATATATATTTGGGTGTAACATTCCAACTGTTATAAAGTTTATAAAACACTCTCTGTTGCAAGTCTCAGTAACTGTGTGAAATCTTGGCAGATTTTACCTTTAAGAAATATCATCTTTTTTTGGATGTAAAATTGTGGGTGTTATAACGTTTCTGACAAAATTTAAATGTAAAAAATGTTGATTAACTTTGGTACATTTGTAGTACTTGTAGTACAAGACTTTGCATTTGTAGAATTAAATCTCATGTTTTTATATATCACCTTTCAGGTGTTGAGGGAGGCAAGTTTAAGTCTAGAAATGTCTAAATGGATGGCAGAGAGCTTACCAGAGGAGGATGAAACATCCACAGCAACAGCTCAACAAACACAGAGTGAATCCTCGCAAGTCTAGCAACTCGCCCAACTTAAGTCATTCATAGCAATAAGTTGAAAAACTCAGAGTGAACCTTACATGTTAAGCAACTCACCCAAAGCAGCAAGTCTACAAACTTAAGTCATCCACAGCAATAAGTCAAACAACTTAAAAAGGCCTCTCACAAGTCAAATAAGTTGTTTACACCAGGAAGTCTTAACTTATCTACAGCAACAGGCCAAACAACTCAACTAGAATTCTCACAAGTTTAGCAACTTGAATACAGTAGCAAGTCTAATTCAACTCATTTATAGCAACAAGTCAAGCGACTCAGAAAGAATTCTCACAAGTCTTGCAAACTTATTCACAGCAGCAAGTCTATCTAGCTTATTGACTGAACCAATTCAAGTGCAATTTTTAACAAGCAACTTTCCAGCAACAAATATAGGAACAATAGTATTGATCATAGTTGCTGTTAAAAATGAGATATATTATTTATTATGTGTCATCTGCAAAGCATGGTGATTATTAGGAACCTTTTGTCTTTTGTCTGTCTGTCACAACTTGTATTTTATAATGGTGTTAAATAAGATATAAGTAACAGGTAGCATATACTGTGGTTTCATTAATATTCGTTGGTATCAATTTTCGTTGATAAAGTGAAAATCACAGTTTCAATACTTTAATTCATGGCCAATGATCCTATCAATACAAAATGTTAGTAGAAACTGTACTTCAATGAACATTTAAATTCGTGGATCAACATGAAAACGAAATCCATGAAAAATGGTATTCAACGAATGTTGATGAAACCACAGTAACTCATGTTGATGTCCATACTTTAATGATATCAGTTTCAGATTCATGTGTAGTAAATACATGCATTACTTATATATGTTGACAATAACAATACTGACGAATTAAGTCGTGCTTCTCTTTTTTAATCTTTTTACTTCCAAACTTCTTGAACAGAGAAATTACTTTTGCATATTTTTGTGTAAGATGATGTTTTCATTATTTAATGATATTTCAAGTGTTAAGGTCAAGATCTTGTAAATTATTTCAGAGTATCTTTTTTGGTGCTAGATCCATTTGATGTCATCATTGATTTGATATATCATTTTTCCATACTGTATAACTTTAAGGAAATTATGTAGCAATAAAACTTTTTTTTTTCATTCCAGTTGAACTGTTATAAATAGTAAGCCAGATACTTATATTCAGTTTAATATTATTTTGAAGAAGAGGTCAATAACATATTTATGGAGTTTTTAGAGAAACTGGAGGCATTCTGGATATTTTTCATCTCATAAATGAAAAAAAAATCTGAGATTTTTAGCTTATTTTCTTTAAATTTCATTGAAAAATGGCAGCTTAAAACATGATTTTTCATCATGATTCTATCTTCAAGTTAAGCTCTGATACACCTTATTAAGAAAAACTATTGTTATGAAGCATATTGAAAAAAAATATCTAAAGTTTCATAAACCTGTAGGCTCCTTTCATTTACTAGATCTTGACCTTGAATCATAATTTGTAGTTTGAAATTTAATTATGGACCAAATGTATCTGTTGTGATGGGTTTTTTTACCTGCCATTGATTGCAGTATGTACAGAATTACTGTAATATTTCACAAGTTGCAATTATTTTTATTATAATGAAAAAATATATATATATATTGTTATAATCAGTGCTTTTGTGTGTATTTCAAATGCAATGTAATAGAAAGACAGAAAATTAAAATGTACACTACTTAACCGAAAGTGAAAGATTTGATCGTAATATAATGAGAAATATTTTTCATTGCAATTATGTTCTTAATATGATTACACTTGCAAGTTTTATAAAGAAAAATGCAAAAATTAATGATCATCTATATAAGGATTTCAATTTTTTTAAACTGCATATTATTTCAATGTCTCTAAACAAATAAATGAAATATTTTTTTAAAATACAAAAATGATGTCATTTGCCAGCAATTTTCATGATGACAACATTCAGCTATATATGAGATTAGCTTTTCTTTTCTAACTCATTTTGACGTGCCTTGACATTTCTAATTTTTGTCATTATATTGCATCCTTTTTGGTGCCCAATGTATGACTGTATTTCACCAATTGTGTTTTCCATATATTTGTGTTGTGGCTTGTTTTTTTTTTCGTACATTTTGGACCTACACAACATTTGAATCCCACCCATTAACTTACATTACTTTATGATTATCTTTTTAACCTTGTGCTGTAGATGCACTTGAATTTTGCAAAAGAGAGATTAACAAGATAACAAAAAACCATGTATTTGCAATTGTCAGGGAAGCATCTTTGTTAATTATTTCATTGTATTGATAGATATTTGATAATTCAAATGAATGTCAGTATTATAATCAAAATAAAATGTAAGCTGACTTTTAGATTTTATTTGAATTTAATATTATTTTAATGTAATACTGTTTAAAGCTTACCAAAAGTAGAACATTATTTTTTAAAATAACTGTTTAAAGAACAAATTATTTTTTATCCAAGTATTTCTCTACTATTAAATGGATATTAAATATGAAACAACAATTTATTTTTGACTGTTGTAGTATATTTACACCACTGTGTTTTTGTCTTTAAAATGTTGTCATGATCAGTTGTTACAGGATAATGTTGTAGCTTTTGTAAAGTTGTAAATAGGCTTTGCATCAGTGTCTGGTACTTTATTATAATATATTGTAAAAATATTTTTGAGGGTAAACTTTTATTTTAAAAAAGGTTGTAGGAATGCATTCCAGTGATACATTAAAAAAACAGCGTTTGTCTTAATGATGAACCATGTATAACACCATTTTATTTACAAAACTTCATTGATAATGCATATGATGGTTAAATACAACTTGTACCAGGTATTTTTCATTATTGTTCTTTTTATGATTATGTGTAATGTATTTTATTTGTGTGTTATATTATATATTATATACATGTATTATATCTCTGTAATGTACATTGTGCGTTTCCCAGGTGTTTACTAAGAATGCATTAAATATGTACTATTGCTTTATATGAGCTTGAAAAGCAAAAATTCCATTGTGATAAATAGATATATTTTGCAATAAATGTGATGCATTTTGCTAATGTTGGTTGTGGTTGATTGTGTATTAAGACTTAAACTGATGATTTTTCATTTTTTATGGATCTAAGCTAGCCTAAAACAAATTTGGATTAAACATTGGTCGTAAAAAATACTTCTGTAATCAAATAGGGACAACGAAAAGTAACTAATTGTTTATTAAATGTCACATACCAATACAGCAAACAAAATTTCATTATAACAAATTATTATAAAATATTGGCACCCTTCCTTCAAAGGCATAAGAGACACTATCAATATGACAGGTTATGTCCTTTCGCATAAAAACACAATTATAAATAAAACCATCTGACTCATTTAAATATATAATATATAATATAATATAATATACAATACTTTTATTAAAAGAAAACTCACTTAGAAGGAGACTGGGTGGTCAGCAAATTAAGCAAGAGATCTTCCATATATACATGTATTAAGATATGATTTGTTTAGCTATAAACTATAAATTAGTGAAGAAAACCATCACATATTTTAGATTTGAAATTTAAATATTTTGCTTTATCTTTATATACGGAGTTATTTTTCTTAAGGTAATTGATATACTATTGTCTGTGCCAAGATATTTATGCAGCACGCTTGGGCGATTTTTAATGAAAATACACACACCTGTGAAAGAAGTGCAATTGAAATCGATGAAAGGGAAAATTTCCAAGATATCATCATTGACACATAATCATTTTTCACTCGAAAAAAATCACAAGAACGAAAACAGATTTCGTACGGGGATTTATATTTGGGAATATTACATCTTTTCTCCATTCGGAAGTCACTCGGAATACCTCGCGCAATTTTTCTACGTTATCATCCAGGCTTTCTGCAATACAAAATCCTCGTAGACATCACATTTTTTAGCCGTGTATTGAAACCTGATAAGCTAAAGGGGGCGTTTCAACTGAGAAATCTTGGAAATTTTTCATGCTTTTGAATGAACATCGGTTGAACACTGAGGTATTTATAAATATCGAGTAATTATGTAAAATATGAATCGAGGATATCATGGGACAGAGTATAGTACTCTAAAAATGGCTACCATCCAGCCCTCTTCACTATAGTACTAGAATAATTCTTGTAATGGAATATAACTCAAGTTTGGTCAACCATAAGGGGGTGTCCGGCCATCTTGTACATATGAGGACCAAACACTTCTTGAACTGACTTATGTATGCCAAAAACTGACTAAAACTGTTCTCAAAAGATACACAAGCAATAAATATAAGGTTTTGCATTTTGTTTCAAGAACTGTTTAATTTTTAGTCCACATACATGTATGTACAAGATGCCGTACATACCCCTTAAGTTTAATGATAATTCTGCGTAATGATAATTATGAGCTTAAATCTATATATTTTAGTCAAGTGTACCCGAAATTAGAAAACTGTACCATTACACGTAAAAATTTAATGACTATGTAGAGTTAATTTGTATGATAACTGGCATTTCTCATAATAACATTTATCGTGCATTGTATATTAACCCGTTAATGATAAATAATATTAACTTTTTACCGAATTCGACTGGTATAAAAGAATCCATGATAGAACAGCTATAGTTAGAAATAGTGAATGCAAATCGGAATTTCCCGGTCTGATCGACCACCACTACTGCACGGGCTCTACATTCAGCTACACCGATATCTAGATTTCGATTCAGTTATTCTCATCCGATGAATAAAGAGGTTCGTCTTTTTATCACACTGTTGATTTGCTTTTCTTTGGAGCCAGAGAAACGCACAGTTTTTGGTTGTTTAATATCATCACTGACCAAGATGACCAGAAAATCACTGGAAAATAAAATACACAGATGAAGGGGAAATCAACCCCGTAGTTTAATCATATGTTTTAATCTTTGTATTGTTTACTGCTTCTTGTTCCGTTTTCGTCGATATAAACCAAATTACCACTCCTTGTCACTGCTATGTCCTTTGGCGTGTTTCCTGACTTGGTTTGGATTGACTTTTCTAGTTCCCGCCTAAAGCCTCATAATCTTATCATCACCATGGGTCCATATTTCTTCATCATTCAAACATGCCACACCCTATACCATAGTAGATATTTATACCCTGTGTTTATTACTGAAAGGGTCTCGGGTACATCTATTAGTTCTCTGTCTGAGGACGTTGAACCGAATTCCGGAGCTTGCATGGTTTAGGAAGGCTCTACTATATATGGTAATAGTGAGAGAGAGCCGATTTCTTTACAGAGTTTGATTTGACTTGAATTGTGGTAACGAAACCTTTACTTCAAGAGGCATTGTCTGACCTTAGCAATTCAGAATTTATAGGTTGAATATATTTGATATCATTTGAAATCTAGTAATTTTCTGGGATCATGAAAGTCTTCTGTTTAGAAATGAAAGTCCTCTGTAATTTTAGAAATGTTTCGTATGGTTTCATATTCTCCGTTTGTTTAGAAAAGCCATGTGCTCATTCTTTCTTTTTTCTCATATTCTGATTTTATCTTGTTTATGATCCTCTGTATTTCCATATTATATTGATTATCATGATCGTTTAACCTGTTTTTGAATTAATTGCAATACCAAAATATTGAATTAGGCAGCAGACAATGCCAAAATAAGCTTTCTCCAGAAAGTGTGTCTTTTACTCGTTCACTCGTTGTGCATATAAAAGTGATAAATTGGAAACATCTACTTCTTAACGCATCGGTGTTTCAAGGAAGGAGAATTATATTATGCCAAATGTAAACTTGTTCTTTGTCATATGATTGTTAAAAAGAATATTTGATAATGATCATTTGCGTGTTAAATTTCGTTGTAAAACACGTACGTGGGGCAGTAGCCAAAGGTTTCGCAGCACCCTTATAGAACATGTTATAGGAAAATATTATTTAATTATGATGGACAATATGCTGGGTTTTTTTATCATACCCTACGCAAGGGTTTGACCAGTCCGTCAATTCGTCCGTCAGTCAGCTCAGTCCGTCAGTCCTGGGTATTTTTTTATAACACAACTCCCCTGAAACTCCTGCACATAATTTCGTGAAAGTTTGTAGGTATTTAGACACGTGTTGAATGTTAAGATATATATATTACCAGGAATTTCCGATTCCATTTTTTTCATGAAGTGTTGGTCCTTTTGAACTTAGAGGCCTGGCCAGTATTCTATTAAGTACTGATACAATTTGTTAGTGCAGCTCCTCTTAAAACCCTGAAAAAGAATTCTTGTTGTTGTTAAATACAAAACTTTAAATGTGCATATTGGACGTTTTGATGTGATTTTTTTGTTGTTGTTGGGGGGGGGGGGTTGTTCTTTTAATTTATTTAATTATTTTGTGTATTTAATGCGTAACATACCATCCGTAATGTGTAGCATTGACAAGTAATAGGGAAGCTTGGGGTGTGGAAGCTTACTCACTTTTACTTTCTTTCAATGAAAATAATGACAATAAGAAACCGTCAACCATCTCAAATGTTAATACTTATTTTTTTTATATTCGGACAAAATAACGAAGTAAAGGAAAATATAAATTGTATATAACGGGTTATTGGGCACATTGGGATATAAATGAGGATGAAACTTAAACATATTCAAAATACTATATTATAAAGTGCAATATTTGTCAATGAAAAATGACAATAACAAACTGTCAACTATCTCAAAAATCCATAAAACGAAATACAAATTCAAAGCAGAGCAACACGGACCTCTAGAAAGATAGAGGTAGGATCAGGTAAATACATGCTATCCATTTATTTTAAAAAGAGGAGTAAAATTGCTAAAGTCCCAGTTGATTTCGAACTCGAAATGATGGGAAACTGACGATATATCCACTTGTGCATCGCTGTTATATATCATAATTGTTTTTAAAAAAGAACAGATAAGATTATGCGGAATTCTATTGATTTAAAGATGGAAAACTCTGAAGACAAAATTATTTGTTAATAAATTGGGCCGTGCGTTGCAAAGATATATATGACAGTAGATAAAAGGAGCAAAAACGTTGATACTACTTAATTGTTACGTGATTAAATTCTAAAGACATATTTATGATGTTTACACATTCTGGATCGCTTTAAATGTACACCTTGCAAATATTTGAATGTCATAATTCTTAAAACTATTGATACAGACGATACCAACTTAAAATAAAAATCATAGGCAAGTGCATCAGTTATTTGAAAAAAATACTATGAATATAGTTTGAATATTATAGATAAGTATGAATATAATTAAAAAGTCAACAGTATCAATATCAATTATTCTTTCAAAATCATTATACTATAATTCAAAGACAATCAGTATCATGATGGACCACTGTAAACAATAAATATGGAAATGTTAAGGACTCTGCTCCATCTACTAAATAAGTGATCAACATAGAAAAAAACCAACAATCTCTTTCCAGATTCCATGTCAAATAATACTACTCTGCTAAACGCAATCTTTGAAGGAGAGTAATAACTTATATGTCTCTAAAACGTGTATAAATCAACTACATACGAGATATGTACTAGATGATATATCTGCAAATGAGGTTTTTCATTCTATGTATGATAAACATATCTTACGTAGTTTTGACATATAAAAGAAAACTGCATCCGAAATGACATGTGGTAATAACGAACAGTGTTCAAATTCAAGAGTCCAAAGGAAAATTACAAAACAGAAGCAGAGAAAACACAGACCTCTTAAAAAAACAGAGGTAGGATCAGGTGCCATGGAGGAGTGAGTATCCTCTGCTGACCGGTCACACCCGCCGTGTGCTCTTTGTCGTAATCGAAAAAAACCCCGGAAAAGTCCGTAGATAATTAGATGATTAATTATGGTCTAACATTTAGTATGAAAAACGTCAGTCAGCATGCGACCCAGTGGAAGATTGTATTTTCTGACAAGCCGTTGTATCGACCATAGAACTTACGAAAAGATGACTTCAAACGAGACTGTTGATAGTTCTGTTTTATCAACTTGTTTGTCAGTAGCTTGCCTCACTTTAGAAACTGTTCATACGAAGAGCATGCCCTTGCGTATCGAATTAACTGAGAGACAAAAACTATGCAGGCGATGAAGGTGTATTGCTACATAAATAAGGAAAGATTAAAAAAAAAATTCAAAAATAATATTTGACTTTTTTCACCTTGCCCGTTTGGTATTCGGCCACAAAGAGATTGTCCCTTGAATCAACACAAATACCCCATGGACTGTGTAAAACACAGTTGTCAATGTGACGAAAGAACTGTCCATCCTGGTTTATGATGTAGATACGGTGATTCTTCGTGTCTGCTATCAGGATTCGACAACGACTGTCTGTAGTAATGTCGACTGGTATAAACGAATCCTTAACAGAAGAGGGAGGCCCAGTGAATGCAAATCGGAATTTCCCGGCATGATCTACAACCACTACTGCACGGGCTCTACAGTCAGCTACACAGATATCTAGATTTCGATTCTCAGTGATGTACTTATTCTCACCGGATGAAAAGAGAGGTTCATTTTTTTCGTCATACTGTATAATTTGCTTCTCTTCTGAACCAGAGTAACGCGAAACTTTTGATTGCTTATCATCATCACTGACCAAGATGATCAGAAAGTCACCGGAAAAGGAAATACAAAGATTAAGTGGAATCCAACCCCGTAGTTTGATTAGTTTTTTAATCTTTGTAATTTTTACTACGTCAACTGTTCCGTTTTCGTCAATATAAACCAAATGTCCACTCCTTGTCACTGCTATGTCCTGTGGCGGGTTCCCTGACTTGGTTTGGATTGATTTCATTAGTTCCCCTTTAAGGTTGAAAAGCCTTATTATTTTGTCATCACCATGGGTCCATATTTCCTCATCATTCAAACATGCCACGCTGTATAGATATTTATGCCCTGTGTTTATTACTGAAAGGGTCTCGGGTACATCCATTAGTTCTCTGTCTGATGAAGGTGAACCGAATTCCGGAGCTTGCATGGTTTGGGAAGGTTCTACTATGGCAATAGTGTGTGGTGAAAGAGAACCGAATTCTTTACAGAGTTTTTCTCTGTTCAAAGGATTTGGCTTGAATTGTGGTAACGAAACCTTTACCTTAAGAGGCAACGTTCTGAACTCAGCATTTCTTGATTTGTAGGTGGCAATATTATTGACATCATCGGAGTCTAGTAATTTTTTGAGATCATGAATACTTTTCGTGATTTCAGAAATGCTTCGTATGATTTCATCCTCCCGGTTGTTTAGAAAAACCATGTGTTTTGAATCTATTTTATCATATTCTGATTTCATCTTGTTTATGATCCTTTCTATTTCCTTATGCCAGTCTTCTCCATGTTTGTATAGAGCTGCTGTCAAATGTTGGGAGTTTTCTTTCAAACCAGCTTTCTGAACTGGAATATCAGACGCAATTTCTTGATATTTTGGGAAAATAATATTTTCTAGTTCTTGTAGATCTTTCTGTATGACCTTCCGTTTGTTTTCAAAACTTTTAGAAAACTCAATTTTTCTATGCTGCTCATGATATCCGGAAGAAACACACTGAACACAAATAGGAATATCACATTGTTCGCACTGAAGTTCGCAATGTTTTGTTGAATGTATAAGACATTTAGTAGTACCTGGTCCAATGTTTGGGTTATATTTTCCCTGTTTAATTGGAACCACTTTATGTTCTCTTGATTCATCCAAGAGATGTTCTCCAGCACATGCTTTGCAGAGGTCAAAGTGACATATATCACAGAAGTATGTTGGGACATGTTCTTCACAAAGGTGACACCGTAATACATCTTGGGCACCGTCCATGTTCATCTTCTCTGCATAAAAATATTAACATTCCTGAGTTGTTTTGACAATTCATTACATCAAAAGTTTAATTTTTTACACCGGCCTAAAAACGAGTTAGGGTACATTGCAATTCACACAAATCTTATTTAAGGCTATATTCTATAAATGTTACTTAATCAAAGAGTGCCTATTTCCAACCTGATGAATAAAGTTTCAGACATTTGCTACATGTACCTATAGAATTAACGTCAATTCAAAAATGATTGTGTGAGAAGTAAAACACTGTTACAAACCTTCAACATGACACAACCAGGTATTTTCTCTTCCTGCTTATTCTTATCTTTGTATATGAGATAAACTTTGTACCGGGATATACAGGTGCATAGTAACCTGTAGACGATAACGTTATTGAGATCGGAAAGGTTAAATGTTGAATCGCTGCTTTCTGTGAAAGCTTTAATATATTCAACGTATCAAACACATTTTCAAAGTGCGTAATTTTTCAAAATGCGTGGTAACAAACCTTGAATAATATTAGAGCTTTCACAGAAAGCAGCGATTCAACATTTAACCTTTCCGATCTCAATAACGGGCTACTACATGAAATACATGTATGTTGAATTAGTCCATCTTTTGGCACATATTTTACCCTTCCCTCCTATATATTAATAGAAGTGCAATTTACGTTTGTGATCATTTGTGTAATCTTATTATATCACACACTGTATCATATACTATTTTATACTAATGGTGCTTTTAAATTTTTCAATAAAAACAATAGAAATGCCAACTTCCTTTTTGTTACAAAATGACAAACAATCTGTTAGCAGGAGAGTTAACATTACTACATGTAACAATATGGATACCATCAACTACTTGATAAACTAGACATTACTACATGTAACAATATGGATACCATCAACTACTTGATAAACTAGACTATCACTCTGTGATAACAAATTGAATCAACTACATTGTACTAACATTTTCTTATTCGGTTTAAAAATCAAAGAATCAAGATCACTTAAATTATTTTAAACACATAACTATTTTCTGCTAAAACAGAAGTTATTCATTGCCATGATTATTAAAAGGAATATTTGTGATTAATGCCATTCGCTCATCGAATTTAGGCTATAAAGCATGCAAAACTCTAGTCAACTTGTACGATGACATATTTGCACTAAATATTCTCACTACTTTGTATATTGTTTATTCTTGGCACCGTTGTTAGTCTGTTGAATTGGTTTCCAAGATCTATTCTGATTTTGTGGATATGTGAACAAATAAATGCTTTCTTTGGTGATTCATCCGTTATAGTAAGGTAGCGATATTGCGTTAGTTGTTGTATGTAGATTTGTTCTGGAATAATTGTTACCTTCAAAATCCGCATGAATCATCAAAAAGAACATTTTATTGTTTATATTTAACATTAATTTTTTACTTGTCAAATTATTATGAATTGATCGTAAAAAGTAAGTTAAAGTAATTTAAAATGTAATTTGTTACTGTACATCAGTACGGTAAACGTCTTATATACAAATTCAATTCTGAAATCCGTATGATTATTTTATGTAGTCTTTTTCTTAAATTTCTGAAGGTTTCGATCGATCGATAAACTGGTAAGAACTTTATTTGGTTTATGTCAGTCTTGTCAGTTTCTAGAGAGCTGTGACTTATAAATTGTTGTTTCTTTTAAGATTAAAAGTTCAATTAAGTCCATAGTTGGATCAGATATTTGTATAAATTTTATCCGGACCAGTAAATGATTTTGATAAAAGGTAAACTTGAACTTACTAGTAGTCACAAACGTATGATTTACCTTAGATCATGACACGTTTAAAAGTCCTTAGGTGATATGTATAGCTCAGTAGAATTTATCAGTATCACAAGAAAATATGAAGATTAGAGAATATCATAAGTGATATATAGATATTTTTCATCCAGTTGTTTGAGATCAAACACATTGATTGGGATTGGTGATTTAAACGTTTTCATTTAATGAAAATTTTATATTACTCTAGCATTACTTTTTTGTAAAAGGACATGCAGGTTTTTATAAATCAACGAATACTTGATAGTCGCTCGACTAAGTTATCCTTGTAACATTAACATCCTTAAGTTCAACGTGCTTTGCTAAACCTTATTTTACAAAATGAGATACAACCCTGAATTTTCATTGTTCATAAGAATTTTTACTCTACAAGTTAATACTTTATGTATGAACTCTTTATATAGCAGTAATTGTTGCTGTGGAAAATTGAATTTCTTTATATGCAAACAACCAATTCAATTCCTTTTTATAAAACAAAACAAAATAGACATATTTCAATTATAATGAAAAGTCCACAATAGTAATAAAAGTAAAATTGAAGATAAAATACTCCATTTCTTAATCCGATTAGAGCCACATGGTTTTGCTTTAAAGTATGCGTCCACATTGGTTAAAGATACTTTGTTTAAATAAAAATGAGGCAATGAACTTCTATAAATAGTCATTCATGATGAATATGCAAACAATATTCTTTTCTTTTGGCAATGGTATCATCGCAGAAAAGAACCCATTATCGAAGGATATGTCATTTTTCTGCAAACAATACATGCAGCTTCTTTCATAGCCCAATTAGAATACCAACTAAAATCATTTTAATGTGTATTTGCATCCATTTCTGAATTATTCAAAAAAAAATTCTTTAAAAGTTAATAAAATTACACAAGTTATCATTTTTGTCAATTAGACAGAAGAAACAGCAAATTAATTTTTCGATTGATCAATAATAATCCAACTGAAGTCAACATCATGAAAAAGACAACAATGAATGATATTATAATTATTTCTTAGAGTTATTTAAGTTCAAGTTGATATTTTATAAGCTTAACAATGAATTCGAAAGTTGTAGGAGAGCTTTATTCATTCGCAAATGTAACAAAAATCATTATATCATGGAGACATTTCAATGAAATATATAATACAAAGCATGTCCGTAAAACTATCTAAAAATTGATCACCATCGTTCAATTCTCGTGCTTTTATGACGTGGCTAAAAAGGTTCATTTCCGCCGTTTCCCGAAACATGTATAATCATTGAGATTTGTCTTCATATTCAACAGTAGGAAGTATAGAGCGATTGGTTGTTCAAGCACCTTTTTCACGTATACATATTGTCCATATATATTGGTATGCATTAAATTCATTAAAAATAAAGGGAAAACACTAACCTTCCATGTAAGTATATGCCTCTACAATTTTAGAAAAAAAGTCAGGTTTTAGGTACATGTAATGTTAAAAAAAAAAAAAATTAAAAAATGTGTATTTCCAGATGCTTTTTAAATACTTTTATAATTCAAATACATGATGCAAACAATTATGCATAAATTGAAATTTCGGGTAAGACGTATAACAAAATGTGCAACATTGATATGACATAAATGAATTTATGCAAAATTTTGTAGTATTGTTTATGCATAAAAAAGGTAATAAAATGTTGAATACTAATCCAAATACATGTACATATTTTAAACATCACTTAAAAATACTTTTTGAAAAAATAAGAAGTTAATAAAGCATGCAAAAATTATAAAATCATGCCATGAACAATACAAAAAAATAAATAAATAAATAAAGCAAAATTATGAAAGCAGTTCAATATATCAAATGGACACTTAATATTCTTATATACACAACCTAATACCAATTTAAAGAGGGGTTCTCATAAAGTCCTGGGCTTAGGCTTAACAAACAAAGATACTCGTTCAATTTCAATTAATCTAAAGGGGATTTTTGTAACGTATATGCTACGTAAGTGTTGAGCATTTTCATGTAAAGCTAATCACACACTGTGTTTATAAATGAATTTATCAGATTTCTATGGAGCAAGAGAAGGTAACTATATTTATCTCATACGTGTGGTGTATACTACCCGTGTAATAAACCTTTGCTTTATCAAACGGGTGATGCTTTATCAAATACTTCCGGTCCGAACTATTTTTGACACAGCCCCTCGCTTCAACGCTTCAGTGACCTATTTTCGAATACTTTCTAGTATTTTCCATATAACTATATCTCCTATCAAAAATTGATTTAAAATGGATTTTGTCGAAGATTTAAATTACAAATATAAAGGAAAACACGTAACTGTGAAGTTTATAAAACTGCAAATCACGTTAGCTATCAATGAGTTCATTCTGACGACGCAATGCAAACAGAACGCTTTGGTTGTGTTTCTATACAAGAACTTACGCAATTAATGTCTCCAAAGACTTTTTTTTCACCAGCAGTAAGCATCTTAATTCAATATTTTCAACTTCGAATCATTAGGCTAGTGTTCGTATTATAAAACATCAACAACTGTTCCTCGTTCGAGTCAATTCAAACTAACGAGCATTCGCAACTTTGTGTATATCAACAAACTTGATTATTCAAGTCTTCTGATCAGTATTTCCATTTAATTAAGTGATTAAGCTCTAAGAAAAATTATTTACATATAAACAATTATTTCAAGGTTTATTTCAGTGAAACTTTACATTAAAACAGTTATATTTATCTCCGAAATGACGTACAAAATTGTATTGCGCAAGGTCACAATAACCGCATTACACAACGTTGCATCATCGTTTAATCTTTGAAAAAAATCAATTCGGGTCATATTAGGGGCTGTCTCAAAAGCTTCATGATATAAATCAAATTGTATGAGATAAATAGAACATCTATAATTGTGTGATTTTATATTTGCTTTATCCAACTCGTTGAAATGGTTATATTCGCTTGGCAAGCCTCGCGAATATATACACCATTTCAACTCGTTGGATAAAGCAAATATAAAATCACACAATACAGATATCCTCTATTTATTACACATAAGCATCATGCTGGCAAACCTTTTCTTTATCACAAATCATCTGGTAAGTAACAAAAATTATTTCCAGTTCAATGCCTCCATAACTACGTAAGATTAAGAGGAGTACAAAAGGGGCCACTTGTTTGCTATGTACCAAATATTCCAGTATCCAGGAGTAAATTTTCAGTAGTATAAAACAACTGTTTATCATTTGCAAAATGAATAACTAGTCATGAATGGCGTCGTACCGTGCTGATGTTGGTATGAGAGACGGCAAAACTAGACTGTTAGGTTGATGGAAACCAGATGCATTCAAAAGCTACATAAGGCCAGGTAATTTTTCATAAGTGTGTTCTTAGGCAATTTGTTCATGCCTATTCCAATACTAATCTGAAATGAGAAAAAAAAACTAATGTCAGTGATTGCTAACTTTGATGTGAAAGTGTATGTAATTCAAGAACATAGGTTTATTTAATGAGAACCTTTGACTGTGTGACTACATGTAGATTGGATATGTGTGTAGACCTACCATTTACAAAGTCATACCGATTTGATTATAAGTTTGCATGGTTATTGTTCACTACATAAATTTTATTCGATGGGAAATATGTTTATTCCTACTACCCATCACTATTTAGTAAAGGGTTCTTGACTTCACCCTTTATGTAGGTGTATGTATATCCTTATCATGTAAAAATTGCATTTGTATTTTTTGTAGGTTAAGACTAATGTTAGTAAAGCATATGTTTTTCTTTACAAAAACAACTAGTCTTACCATATCTAAACATGCACTTTTCCACTATTTTTTTCTAGTGTAACTTTTTACAGATGGAGGACTCAGGTGGTTGATATTAATAATGGTGATTTTATAATCGTCAATTTGGAACATTATCAGTTATAGATAGAAGAATTTTTTCAGATTTTTTGATAATGTTGCAATCTAGTTTGTAAGAGTTATCTCTCTTGCAGCACTATACCAAATTCTTTGGCATCTTCATATATGGTAACGAAAGTGATCTCGCAGCGTGTAACCAATGGAATAGTTTCGCGGGAAAATTGCGGTGCGTCGTTTCCATAGCATGGGTAGTCACTTTTTTACTGGACGCCGGTCAGTTTACAGTCTTTGGACATTTTTAAAGCGTTTTAATCACCTCTACCCCTCCACTCTCCTTCGAAATGTACTTTATATGTTTTTGCTTTATTTGTGTTGTCTGGCGGTTTCAGACCACAAGGATGTTTTTTTTTTTTTGTTTGTTTTTTTTTGTTTTGTTTTGTTTTTTTTTTACAAATTATGTAATCAATTACGTCTTTATTTTATGAGTTATTTAATTATCATTATTTGGAATGTTAAATAATTTTTGGGAGAATGGATCAAATATTCATAATTTGTTAAAAATATTATAAAAGTTGATTATTACATAATCATATATTGTCATCTGGTTTGATTTGTAATTTTATTTGGGATAAAAAATAAAGACACAATAGTGTCAGAGTGCAACATACACCTTTTGTTTCTAGTGTTACTTTATACAGATTGAAGACTCAGGTGGTTAATATTAATGATGGTGATTTTATAATCGTTAATTTGGAACATTATCAGTTATGGATAAATAAAAATAAGTGATTCTGGCGTGAACACTGCACAACTGTACAGTCATACAATGTTACTGCGCTAAGTAATACTATTCCGTAGTATCACTCCATTCGTGTTTTCTTGAAACGTAGAAAAAACACTCTTCATAATAATCAAAATCCGAAAAAACTCTTGTTATGAAAATGATATGAAATTGAAAAGCAAAAAATAATTCGTATATCAGACAGCGTTGTTCTAATTTTCACGCCATGGACAACACGTTCATTCCTGTCATTCTTTGTAAATAATTTCTTTTTCTTATCAAAAATTTTAGCTATCAGATACATGTATATCGAGATTAGTACAACTGTGTTTGCAAACAGTTTCTTCCAGTCATTTTCTTAATCTAAGACAAACTTTACTACCGCTGCTAAAGATAACACCCTGTCCTACCATTATTTTTTGCAAACAGCGTTAAGAACGCAATCAGGTATAAATCAAACCCCGTTGGATTAAGTGAATATCAATCAGAATTGGTACAGAGAATTGCATTTAAAGAATTCTATGATTTTAAGGGAAAACAGAGTATGTTTTTTCTGTATGAAATATTCAATCCATAAAGTTCCAGTCCGTGTGAGTCAGTCAAAACTAGCGCAGGGGAGTGCAATAAAAGAGTTATGTGCATTCCAAGTAATTGAAAAAATATATCTTCTGTATAAAATATTAATTTCAAAATGTACCAATCCGTGTAAATCAATCACAATTGAAGCAGGGGATTGCATTTAAAGAATTTGAAATTAAAAAAAAAAAACGTTCTTGTGTATGAAATATTCAATCCACAAAGTTCCAGTCCGTGTAAATCAGTCAACACTAGCGCAGGGGATTGCAATAAAAGAACTCTGTAAATTCCAAGTAAAAAAAAACATATGTCTTATGTATAAAATATTAATTTCATGTACCAGTCCGTTTAAATCAAGCAAAATTGATGCATGGGAGTGCATTGAAAGAATTCTTTAAAATTTAATTTAATTAAAGAGGCCGATTACAGTTCGAGTGCGCATGGCTTTGCGCATCTTTTTTTCATGTCGCCGTAGATGCAAAGTTACAACTTCCTTTTGAATTGTGTTTTTATACAAAATTAGCATTGTATGTAATGTTCATTAGTTAAGAAATAGTGATGTTATGAATTTGATAAGGTATAATGCTAAAGTGGCGCTTACGCGGTATTTTAATAAAGCATAAAGCCAAAGAAAAAAGTATGATAAGCTCATTTATTTGAGGCGGTGTAAAGTAGAATAATGACCCCCGCTGGGCCTGTGAAATAATGACTGGGGTCATTTTTCGATGTAAAATAATGACCCCCCCCCCCCCCGCGCTGTAGAATAAATGGATCATTTTGAAAAAAAAGACCCAGGGGTCATTTTTCTTTATGTTAAACATGAAGAGAAATGGCCTCCGTAGAAAAATGACCCCGCCCTAAACAAAAATAGAAATGTGTTACCACATACCAATATATTTGACATTTAAATTACTTGGATTTTCACTCTGCTTTGCTGATTTTGAAGCAAAAAATCGCTGTATATTGGTTTTCATATCCGTAGCAAACACACTTACATTGACACAAATTGAATGTTGATAAGGTAAAGAAAAACTCATTTACATGTAGTTCACATTAGAGATTTTATTCTTTAAGTATGTAAAGTTACAATAATATTTCTTATTATTTCGATTTAATTGTAATCGACCCACCAATATTTCATTTCATGGATCGATACAGAATCTTTTTTGTAATGTGATTAAATTTTCACAATACAGAGACCAATGTCGGCTTTGTATTATTTTATGTGAAACGGAAAAAAGACTGTTTGACAACGAACAAGGTATTTGATATCTTAATATTTAATAGATAGATCATTCGAGTAATACTTCCTAAGAGTGGAGTAAAAATTTCATTATTTTGGTTTAATCATTAATTCCGAGTGCTGCATTCTCATACCCTATAGTTAGTTATAGGGGAATTATAAACGTCAATGCAAGTATAATTAATGACCAATATAGAGTCTATTCTTTTCATCGCCAATAAAAAAAAATTCCATTATATTGTGACTTGTATCTCGAAATAATTAGGGCCCGCTCTGTGAGTGCCTTATAGTGACCAGTCTGTCCATGTGTCCTGCCGTCACTCAGCCCTTCCGTCCGTCTGTCCGTCCGAAATCATTTATCTGGGGCATATCTGTTCTCCTCTTTGCCTAATCTAGTTCATACTTCAGTGTGCCTAGCTTTTGGTATAGGGTGTGTAGGGATATTGAACCAAGTTTTTAGGTCAAAGGGTAAGGTCATAGTAAAATTATCTTTAAAAAATCCTCATCCAGATCATATGTTCTCTCCCCTTGGTCCAATTCGGCTCATACTTCACCCACAAAGTTCCTTTGGTCAAAGGGTTTGCAGTGACCTTGAATGACCTTTCTAAGTCAAGGATCAAGATCATATAAGATCACGCAAAAAAAATTCAAAGCAAATCAAATCTTCCCTTAGCCCCATCTAGCTCATACTTCACATAAGTAGAGCTTTTTGGTAAAGGGTGTGCAGCGACATTAAAAAACGTTTCAAGGTCAAATGTGAAGGTAATCACAGGTCTCTTTAAAATTCAGTTTTAGACCACAAATTATGTCCTTCATTTGCTTATATTAAACAAAACAAAAATACCTGTTAGTAAGGGATATGAGCTTGACTTAAAGTTCCATGCCAAGCTGAAAATTCAAAGCAAAATTTAAATCCTCTAAAATGTTTTTATCCTATTTTCCATTATTTCAGCGGGGTCCTTTAAGATAGTCACCTTTAAGATGATCTCTATAGTTTTATGTATTTTCACTCGTAATAATGAGATACTTGGAACTCGTTGTGATGAGAACTATACCTCGGAACAATATGTCACTATCTTGTAATAACGAAAGGATTTTTTTTTTCTTGAATATTCCCCTTTTTTAACTTTAAGATTATTTGAATACGAATGTTATTTCTGTTACTTGCTGTTTACTGACAAAATTGTAGAATCTATTTTAGATATAACAAGAAATGATACTGAAAAACTAAAATTTATAAGGGGGTCATTATTCTACAGGGGTCACCTTGTTCACGTAGAGTGCGCTCATTTTTATGAAAATACACTTATTCTTCAGGCAAAAGGGTAATATTTTTATGTAGAATAATTACCGGGGGGTCATTATTCTACATCGAAAAATGACCCCCGGTCATTATTCTACGGGGGTCATTATTATTCTTTACAGCGGCAATGGATTAAAAAAAAAAGAAATTAGCGACAGAGCATTGAAAGACAAGTATTAGCATTTTTAATATGATATTTTGTTAAGAATTAATTGGTATAAGCCGATACATACGTGTAATAACAAATGAGTATTATCATGCAAATTGACAAATTAAAATCCACTACCAGTGCCCTGCATTTAGAAGTTGCAAATTTTGAATTAACATAATTTAACGATAGATTATTAAAAAAAACAACAACAAATAAAAATCAGATCATAATCGACTAATCGACTAATCCACACTATACAAAAGTTATATCTCTTGGCCGCCATCTTTGGGAAAACCCATAGATTTCTCACAGTAGCCTCTATACTTTAGAGGTATATAACTTTGTCATTTTGTCATTACAAAAAAATGTTTCTGTTGTATATTTTGGTTGCCCCAGGGTGAGGCAATCCACATATTAAAGAAATAAATTTAAAATCAAAGACATTTCCTCACAGGACGCCCAAATATTTGGTTGCATAAAAAGTGGAAGTTGGGCTTTTTTGGGGGGTGGGGACGTAACCATTTTGGGTCACCTCTAGTCTGAAAATTCTGCATCATATATTAATTCTATTCGTATATCTATATTTGACAATGCCATATAAACTAGTTTAAAGAAATTATATATTTACAGAGTTTAGTAAGGGACTATATTTTGTTGCGGAAGGTTTTCAAGAAGAAAATTAACATCTTTTTTTATAACGCAATAGTTTGTGAGCATTGTTATTTTAGCTCCATATTTTTCAGTGAAAACCAAACTAAGTCTTCCAGATTTTATTTTACATTTTGATTTCTTCATGTTGTTCCAAAAAAAACATATTTAAACATTTTTTTAATATTTATATCGACATATTTTGCCTGTATATATGTTTACTATACACAGATACTGCCTCGCTGATCTTCCTGTGAAAAAAAAATCAAATACATTTTGAAAGCCCGACCAGTTATCTTGTTTATTTTGGAAAAAAAAATCATCCTGTTGAGAAATATGAGTATTTTTCATTGTTGAAGACAATTTGTCCAACACCATTTAGAAATTAAATATACTTGTGTAGTCCGTCAAAGCTAATGTCCTGGGGTTTCCGTTTTTCTTGTGACACTTACAAAGAATTGAGCTATATATCATCATAGGAAAATCAAATGTGACCTGTTCCATGTTAAATAAACCGTGCCATAACAACAATCAAAGATTAATGATAATAAAAACAAACGTCTTGTGATAATTATTGATTTGATTAAAGTTTTGATTATGAAAACATCTAATAGAATAAATAACTGATTAGAAGAATCACAATTTGTTCTCCTCAACTACATGTCTGCCTAAGTAAATCAAAAGAAATTAATTATCAGCCTTTATATAGATACACCAGGGACTCCGATGGAACAGAGTGTAACTTACAGATCAAACATGCCGAGAAAAGAAAACTGTTATTTTCATTCGTAGCCAAAATAAAAATGCAAAATAAATAAAATGTTTTGAATTTTATTTACATTAATACGAGTAATCGACTAAGAAAATTTTAGTCGATGACCGAGCGATAGTCGAGTACTCGCGTACTCGTTGACATCCCTTCTTTTCTACTTAAATTATGGACTCGATTTGTTGTGCTTTGATACAGGTATATGGGATTGTCGAGAACTTTCAAATGCTTTAGATATTAAATACATTCTAAATAACTATACCTACGTTAGTTAATGAATTATAAGCAAAAAAAGTCCTAAAAATCCGGTGTTATATAGTGCCTTTTCCCCCTAGCCATCTTTCCCCCCGGAAAAATGGCTATATAGCAGTTTTTCCCCCCGGAAAAATGGCTATATAGCAGTTTTTCCCCTACGGAAAGCTGACTATATAATGGGTTTTCCCCCTTTTTATAGCCAGTTAACCCCCACGGAAAACCTACTCTGTAGTAGATTTTCCCCCTTTTTTTACATTCCGGTCATGTTTATGGCGGACCATTCGTGGCAATAATTTGCAATAACTGATATTATATTAATTTCTCATAATAAAGGATAATTATGGCATTTATTAATACATAGAATAAAATACATAGTTTTTTCACCCCTGAAATGAACAAAGGCACCGCCTTCATAACATTCCTGTGTCATCACCATTTATTTCACCTTTTGTCATACATGTACCTTTTTGGAACACCTTTTACGCAGATTTCGGAATACTTCGAATCTTTTTCCTCTAATCGATGCTTATCTACAGTTTTGACTTCGACGTTATGACATTGACATTTTTCACAGAACACGTCAGAATACATTTGAGTGAAAATACGCCGGTTTGGAACTTTAATTTTCCCATGTATTATCATCTATGTATAAGCTCCTCCCAGGAAACTAACTGACTAATCTTGACTTAATTTTGTAAGAAGTGGAAATGTATTACTCCCTTCGTCCAAAAGGCTATTAATTTTAATTTAATACCGTTAGAATTGATGATCTTAAATATAATCATATATTTCTACTTCTAAATATCAAACGAGAGACAGGGTGTAATGATATGATGAGAAACTGAAATGTTTTACTTCGATTGATGGGGTTCTAAATCATGGGTAAGGGGTATTATAATTGATTATGTATTAAAGGCAAGTGTAAAGTTAGTATTTACAATTTTGTTTTTAAGTCACGCATATTCATATTCATGTTTTTAAGCACATTTGTTACGAAACGCGAGGGTTTTATGATGTAAACATTATTTTTTTTTAATGAAATGGCTTCACAACCAGAACAAAGTCAGTATCTTTGCTGGTTACTTTGGAAAGTGTGAAATGGAGCTTGAACTAACCTTATGTATATATTATCATTCACTGCGTGCTAATTTTTCCGCCTTTTATATTGCAACGTGATTTATAAATATACAATTTTGAAAACGATGCCATATAAAGCATGATATACGATTCACTTACCTAAAAATCTAACCATGCTATTTATTTCATATTTTTGCAATAAAGATTTACTTGTGTACCATATTATTTCTTCGAACAATGAAACAAGGGTAATTAGAAATAAAAACTAACACATTTTTGTGATGAGCTGACTTATTTTTTTTAAAATATAAGCTTGATCTTTTAATCAATTGGCAAGTAAAATAAAGTCGTATATCAAGTGCGCTATTGCTGGTTATTTATTTTTGTTTTTCGGTTGCTACTTTTATGAATAAAAATTTATTGATTTATTTATCTAGTTATTTAGTATATCATTAGTCATCTTATGAATTGATTAAATGTTTTGAAGAATAATGAATTTACCCGCGTACCTTTTTTAAAATTTTTTGTTCGTAAATTTAAAGAGAAAAGCAGAATTAAACGTAATTTTCAACCATTTTGATAAAGAAATATATGAGTGAGTGTGTATTTTTAAATGATGTTTTTACTTTTAAATGCCGTAAAAATATGGTAATGTGGTCATCTCTAGTTTTTGAGATATGGGGCCCTAAAAAATATACTATTCATTATAAGTGGATTTCAAACATCGGACTCGGAAACATCAAGGGCCCCTACCCTTGGGGCTAAATTTTTCAGGGTCATCTACTACAGTGGTAGCAACGTTATTGTTGACAAACGACACGCACGATTCTGATACACGAACGATTACGCAGGATACACGGACGATCATTAACGTACTGCATTTTCACGATACACGAACGATAAGGATAAAAAACGCAAACGAACGATTCAACACTATTTCACACGCAAAATCAAAATTAATATTTAAGATTTGAATTACGAAAACGTATTGATTTAATTTGTATTACAATATGCCTGTGTTTTATTGAAAAGCAGCATGTACAGTAGCCATGCACTGTTTTATTTTTTCGAGTAAACGATATGATAGGATCCATACACCAATTAAATTCCTTTGTGTCCACAACGAATATTAACTTCTATCATAAGTTAAAGAAAATTAAGTGAAAAAGAAATGAAGATAATGCATAAATTACACAAAATTATTTACATACGAGTTGATGTTCATGTAATCCGATTTCCTTACGTACGATTTAACTGTGCGAGATACAGGTTAAATTTGTTACCTGGTTCCAAAGAATTTCGATTTTACACATCCCATATTTTCATAATGTACGGTACATAATTGATTGACTTTTATTTCTGAATTTTAAAGCGTCGAACTATATTTTATTTCTAATGAATGTTTAAACAATGTAACAGAGAGGAACGCGTATCGTATTTTCGTTTGAAAGAAAACTTAATGATTATTGTTTAGCTTGAACGGGAAATGTTTAACCTTGACCGCTTTCATTCAACGTGTTTCTTTTGCTTGACGCTAATATGATTAAAATTATGTTTCAAGACACGATGGATGCTTGATATAGACTGATTAAAAATTCATGCAAAACTAAATCGACCGATCAAATGATTAAATGACTTGTTGAATTACTAGTTAACGACGCAAGCCAGAATATTTTAAAAAGATAAGCGCAGACATGATGTATGTAAACAGCTGTTAATATTTTTCTATAAAATAGTTTAAATTCACATATTGTTGCGTTGTTTTAAAAACTACTCGTTGTTGCTTTAGAATAAATCCTGCCATTCCGTAAAAAAAGTTACAAAACGAAAAAACCTCATGATCACGCACGATCACGCACGGTAAAAAACGCAAACCAATTATTTTGATACACGCACGATCCCGAACGTTACACGAACGATCACCCACGGTACACGAACTATTTAACACGATTAGCTTGTCAACAATAACGTTGTTACCACTGTAGTGGTATACCACTACCAATATAAACAATATGGTTAAGTGGTCATCTCTAGAATTTGAGATTTGGACCCCCCTTATAGAACACTATTCAATCATTATAATGGGGTTTTAAACATCGGGCCCTGAAACATCGAGGGTCCCTACCCTGAGGGCTGAAATTTTCAGAGTCAACTACAAGTGGTAAACCACTGCCATTGTGAAAATATGGTGATGTGGTCATCTCTAGTTTATGATATATGAGACCCTAAAGAATATGCACTATATTCATTCTAATAGGATTTTAAACATCGGGCTCTGAAACATCGGAAACAAAATTTCTCTAAAACAGAGGTTTAGCCTGGATAAAATTTGCACAAACAGACAGACGGACTGATAGATTTATTAAAAAATTCTCAAAACATTTTTCACTTACAAATTCAGAACACAGAATTATGCATATAAGTGTATATCTTGTAAAACCAAGTACTTTTTTCAATTAATTACCTACATTAAGTTCTCTGTATAATTCCATTACACACATGTTTAATTTTCAGCATTGTCTATAAAAAATAATAAATCGGCAGAACGAAACTTAACCTTTACATATGAATGCAGATATATGCAACCTGGATGTGTAGAAACATTGATTTTAATCCTTACTGGGTTTCCATAAATATTTTTTATAAAATATGAACCAAAAACGTGAAGGAGAAACCCTACTATGGGGGGAAAAGCTACTATATAGTAGCTTTCCCCCCGGGGGGGGGGGGGGGGGGGGGAAGGCTATTATATAGTAGGTTTTCCGGGGGGGGGGGGGAAGCTACTATGGGGGAAAAGCTTCTATACAACACCGGAATTCGAACTGAATTAATTTCAACTTTGTAATCGCCAAAACCTGATCTTCCAGATCACATAGACTTTAGTAAAAGGGGCGGACCCGCAGTTTATCATATTAAATTGAATTGCTTCAGTTTATCATAATGAACAATGTTTTAGTATATATTGTTGCTCTACAAGATACCAAACACACTTTAATCAATTTTTAATTATTTAATAATCGATTGTTTTTTTCAAAAGATGCTAAAAAACTATATGATTTCATTTTCTTGATGTTTCGCACTAATCTGTTTGCGGATATTTCTTGACAGTTTTTTGTGTGATTTCGAGCATCATAATATGAAAGTTAGCAAACTGCGTTTAACGGGTACTTGGACATTATGTTTTTTTCGCATGGGCTCTCAATGAGAATTGCCATAAATACGTACGATGCGTGAGTGAATTATTGAACGCTGCTCAATGATACAGAGATCTTCTAAGGGACTGCTTGCTTTGTAGAATTATTTAATCATTTCGGGGAGTCGACAACATCCGTGTAAATTATCTTAAACATGCCGTGCATACATGTATGCAAACCGATCGGTTACCTGCAGCTAACCTATTCGCACACTAAGCTTGACCATATGAATTCAGTGCGATACATACATGCAGTATGACATTTACACAAACAACGGACATTTATTGTAGAATAATAATAAATTTGAAAGGACCACATAACTTAATTTAAATATCATAAACTAACTTTTTGCACCTTTACAAAAGAGATTTGTCAAACGCCGAAAAAACCCTGAAAAGGAATAGAAAATTAAAAGCCGCAATGCAAGTTTAAGTATGCCGCATCGAAAAAAATAATTGAAATTCTTTCTTTGAATTGTTGATAACGCCTACATACCAAACTTCAATATAGACCCGATAGCTAGTATATTTAGAATACAATGATAAGAAAATACAAACTCTTTTAGTTCATTACAGAACATTGAAGAATTTTTGTTATGGACACATACTACCACATTATTTTGCAAAATATATTATGTCTTTTTTTTACGGAGTTATTTTTTTCATGTTATGATTTGTCTAAAAATACTTTCTAGCTTCTTGTTTGATGAGCAAAACACTAAAAGATGGTACACTTCCTTGATGGTTATTAAGGTTATAGATTAATGTTTATAGATATGTTTATTTTCCTATAATGCAATGTACAGGTATCAAATAGTTCCGACAACTAATGTGTAACATTTATGGTTTATTTGGTTTAAGATCGAAATTTGCACGGAACTGTGATCGTTTTGCTAAAAAGCCCACTTACACATCTCGTTTATAACATTCAAAGTTCAAATAAAAACATGTTTGTTAATTCCAAAACATATTTTACAACAAAATCAAATGGGTTAACATGTTCACACGTTTCTAAATGTCTCTCTTTCGCAGAAGTATTGATAACTTGCTCCACAACTCTCGTCACACCAAGATAAGCCGTATGGTCGATAAAGACAGAGACAGTCCTGGTTCAATATGTTATTCGGTTGTCCTCTAGCCGTGTCCCAGGCGGTGTATGAGAAGATGGTGTTGGTAGACTGCCAAACCCATTTCCCCTCTACATCCTTGTCTGTTCCTCCCAGCCAGACACTTTCTATTACAATAAACAACGACGTGCTTTTATAAAAAAAAATCAGTGGCCTACTGGGCATCAATTTTCATGGATTGGTTAAAACCACAGTTTCCCGGATATGCGAATTCATGGACTATGATTGTACTGGTGAAGATATTTTGTGCTTTTTAACCCATAGCGTACACTTGATTTGTTTTCCTTATTACAACAAATGTGATTTTTTTTTTTGCTTTTGCTTTGACAAATATTTGGTTACGTTGATTGACTTAGAAATGTAATGGTTGTTCAAGAATAATGAACGGCGAATTCAGCGTTAGTAATTCATAAAGTTATTTACGTTTTTTTTATTTTATTAATATCCGCTAATAGTAAACGTTTAATATTTTGAGTGATGCAGAGACGGAATGATATTGAGATAATTTTTAAAGACAACATGAAAAAGATGTGGTCTCAGTTGTCATATAAATTTCATCATGTTTAAATAAAAATCTATTGAATCCAGGAAATGATATACGATTTATAAGATTTATGCTCACTTATTTTTCAGTGTTACAAGAAATATTGTATTTAATATCATAAACGTCTTAGAACCATTTTAACAAGAGCTTGGACTTTGGGTAGTTGTGTCAAACGGCAATGTGACGTAGGCCTGTATATTTCATTGCTGACCACTCAGCTTTGTGAAATCAACAAGATTTGTCTGGCTTTTGAGCTAAGACTACGCAATCGGTGTATATTTCGCTTGAAAACAGCGTCATTTTTAACTTGTTTTGACGCAAGAAATAGATAGTTACGTCCTACTGAAAGTCCAATGTCTTGTTAAAATGGTTCTAAGACGTTTATGATATTAAATACAATATTTCTTGTAACACTGAAAAATGCTTTTGGAAAGCATACTAGCGTATCAGATTTACCTGTCAAATTACTTGCAAGAGTACGAATGTAGGCGTCTTCTTCAGGTGATTCAACTTCAACTAGTTTAGCCCCCTTTACAACGCAATCCAACTTTAAAAAATATGTTTTTTATTTTTTAAATAATGTCATTCCAAGTTTTAAAAAGCATTATCAATTACTTCCTTAAATTCATCCTGTAATTAACTCAGCCTAATTATGAATTTATGGATTTCACATGGAAACACAAGAATTCTGTTTTTCCGAATCAATACAATAAAAAAACCCCTCAATAATGCTTCACTCACTTGGGCATTACTCCACGTTGTCGCTTCAAGTCCCAGCAAGTACTCGGAATTCATGAAAGTATTCAATTCTTTAAAAAAGGAAATTTCTTTTAAAAAATCATTTTTTGCAATTGCGATCAAAATATATCAAATTTATTTAGTTCCTTCATTGCCGTCCAATATATATCAATAAATCTGAAGAAGACAGTTTAGTTAAAGTGTAGTGGCAATTTTTTATTGGTCATTAGAGTGAACAAGAGGCCCATGGGCCACATCGCTCACCTGAGCAACAACAGACATAATAAAATCAGCTTTATAGAGTCATATACAAAATTTCTGAACAATGTCGTATAATAGATCCTGTATAAAAAAAAAAATCCCCTGCATATTCTTATGTTTATCATTGACCCCCTTTGTAACAGGATGATTTTTACAGTCATATCACATATTGAGCATTGCAGTTCTCGAGAAGATGATCAGACCTAAACAACTGTTTATATATGGATTATAAACCTACATAAAACTTTGCACCCCTTTTGAGGTCCAAGAATTGTCCAGGGCCAGAGTCTAAACAATTCTAAAGAATCAACATTATGTCAAAATGCTTGCATAAAAGTAAAACCATATATAAATACCATTTGAAATTTTGTGAACAATTTTTAAAAATGTTTTCCTTTGAAAAATTGGACCCCCCCCCCCCCCCCCCCCATGTGGCCCAACCCTACTCCTGAAGAATATGATTTTGACAAATTTTAATCTAGACTATTTGAAGACTGAACTGACTAAAGCTTTTCTAGACAATTCGTGTTTTAGAAAGTTTTTCCCTATATATTCCTATGTAATAATTTGAACCCCCCCCCCCTCAAATTGTGGCCCCACCATATCCACAGGGATCATAATCTGAATAATTTGAATTTTCCTTACCTGAGGATGCTTCCAGACAAGTTTCAGCTTTTCTGCCCAATTTGTTTCTGAGAAGAAGATTTTTCAAGATTTTTCTCTATATATTCCTATTTAAAAATTCGACCCCCTCATTATGGCCCCAACCTACCCACGGGGATCATGATTTGAATAAATTTGAAGCTACACTACCTGAGGATGCTTCCACACAAGTTTCAGCTTTCTGGCTGATCAGTTTCAGAGAAGAAGATTTTTAAAGATTTACTCTATATATTCCTATGTAAAAAATTCGACCCCCATTGTGGCCCCACCCTACCCACGGGGATCATGATTTGAACAAACTTGAATCTACACTACCTGAGGATGCTTCCACACAAGTTTCAGCTTTCCTGGCTGTTCAGTTTCAGAGAAGAAAATTTCTAAAGATTTACTCTATATATTCCTATGTAAAAATTCAACCCCCCCATTGTGGCCCACCCTAACCACGGGGATCATGATTTGAATAAATTTGAATCTACACTACCTGAGGATGCTTCCACACAAGTTTCAGCTTTCTGGCTGATCAGTTTCAGAGAAGAAGATTTTTAAAGATTTACTCTATATATTCCTATGTAAAAAATTCGACCCCCATTGTGGCCCCACCCTACCCACGGGGATCATGATTTGAACAAACTTGAATCTACACTACCTGAGGATGCTTCCACACAAGTTTCAGCTTTCCTGGCTGTTCAGTTTCAGAGAAGAAAATTTCTAAAGATTTACTCTATATATTCCTATGTAAAAATTCAACCCCCCATTGTGGCCCACCCTAACCACGGGGATCATGATTTGAACAAACTTGAATCTACACTACCTGAGGATGCTTCCACACAAGTTTCAGCTTTTCTGGTCAAATGGCTTATAAGAAGAAGATTTTTAAAGATTTACTCTATATATTCCTATGTAAAAATTCAACCCCCCATTGTGGCCCCACCCTACACCCGGGGATCATGATTTGAACAAACTTGAATCTACACTACCTGAGGATGCTTCCACACGAGTTTAAGTTTTTCTGGCTGATCAGTTTCAGAGAAGATTTTTAAAGATTTACTCTATATATTCCTATGTAAAAATTCGACCTCCCCATTGTGGCCCCACCCTACCCCCAGGGATCATGATTTGAAGAAACTTGAATCTACACTACCTGAGGATGCTTCCACACAAGTTTCAGCTTTTCTGGCCAAATGGTTTTTGAGAAGAAGATTTTTGAAAAATACCAACAAATTTTCAATGAATTTTAATTATCTCCCCTTGAAAGAGGGTGTGGCCCTTCATTTTAATAAACTGTAATCCCCTTTACCTAAGGATGCTTTGTGCCAAGTTTGGTTGAAATCGGCTCAGTGGTTCTGGAGAAGAAGTCGAAAATGTAAAAAGTTTACGGACAGACAGACAGACAGAGAGACTGACGGACAGACAGACAGACGGACGCCGGACAAAAAGTGATCAGAAAAGCTCACTTGAGCTTTCAGCTCAGGTGAGCTAAAAAAGATGATCACGTGTTTTAACAGTTTTAAAGAAACTTTTAGCTATTACTTCTGAAATTAATAATAATTATAATTATGTATTGTTTAACTTGTTATTTTTTATGCATAACATTGAATATCTCGACATAAAAGGTTCCTGGAATTTGTATGCATGATAACTTTTCATCATGAAATTTATCATATTTGTTTTAAACAGGTTATGGTGCTAAATTTTGAAACAAAAAATAGATTTATGTCCCTAGACCCTCCTTCAGAAGCAAAATTTAACGTTCCTTTCCTATACTGAATTTGCAAGTCCGACGTAGACATGTTCAGCAGTAAAAAAAAAATAATCTTTGTAAAGTTCATAATATGGTGACATATACTATAAAAAAGTCTATTTACTAAATAGAACATGTGTATTACCCTCATTTCACCTTTCCTTATGCTTTTTTTCTGTTAATTTTTTCAATACACGTAACACTTTTGAAGTTATTTCTATTTCCTGTATTTTACATATCAATCTTTTTCATGGTGTTTTTATTTAAATTCTTAAAGCCTCTATAGTAGCTTGTGGGGGAAAATGCATTTGGAATGTGTTTAAAATCGTGGTAGGAAACTTATTTACTTGTTTAAATTTCTAAGGTAATACACACTGTCAGTATTTATTTTTTACCGGTTTGTCATAGTTTCAATAGACTGACCTTTTATATGTCATGTTATGTCCAAATGTCTGATTTAGTACGTCTAAAAATAACCTTATTGAACGTTTTCCCGTTTTAAAGATGAGGCTTAAATATGCATGTATAATACAACGTTACATTTGACATGTTATTTTTTCCTTTAGCGTATTTGATATTTACGGAATATTGAAGAATATAGAAAAATTCGATAATTAAGAAAATATCAAAGATTCAAGACATTTGTTTACATGACATGTGGTGATCACGAACATTGTTCAAAATCAAAATCCCAAGGAAAATTACAAAACAGTAGCAAAGCAAACACGGACCTCTAAAAAATAGAGGTAGGATCAGGTGCTATGGACGAGTGGGCATCCTCTGCTGACCGATCACACCCGCCGTGTGCTCTTTGTCGTAATCGGGAAAACGGAAAAGTTCGTAGACATTAAGTGATTAATTATGGTCTAACAATAAGTATGAAAAACGTCAGTCAGCATGCGACCTATTGGAAGATTGTATTTGCTGACAAGGTCGTGTATCGACCATAGAACTTACGAAAAAATGACTTCAGTGGAGACTGTTTGTAGTCCTTTTTGATCAACTTGTTTGTCAGTAGCTTGCCTCGGCTCAGAAACTGTACATACGAAGAGCATGCCGTTGCGTATCGAATTAACTGAGTGACAAAAACTCCACATATCTTTATGAACATTTCAGGCAGAAAACAAGTCAGTGATGTCTATTTATTTAGTTAAGCTGCCATCCGCAAAAACGCTTAGTACATCTAATACATTCACATTTCTCACCACGTGAATAGCTGAAAACAAATACAATTAAGTTGAACACATATGGTATGATAAAATTTTGTAAATTATAGATCATTATACGCGTAAATTAATAGTAAATAAAATCAATTGGTAACAGAATAAATAATATTGATATTGCTAGGACAAATTCTGCTTAGAAAAAAAAATTCCATACTACTGTATTGATGTGTCCCCCGCAAAATGAATATTACTTACCAATATCTTATTATTGAGATAACCAGCAATATTTTTTTCAGCCATTACTTTTATGTACCATTTTACATGAATATTTTAATTTGATACATAAAGAAATGTATCAATGAAACTATATATGAAATAAACATATTTGATAAATACACTTCTAAGACAAATAACATCTGAGTAGAAAAAAAATATGTAATAAACAAAAAAAAAATTAACAACGATACTTACTTGTTCGGTAATACTTCCAACCTGATTCGTTAACAATTGTGTTATCTGGTCTACAAAAACTATGGACTCTACATTTTTGAGTGACCGAGTTGAATCCAATACAATCGCATTTCTCTTGTTGACAAAGAACGGTGCACAAAGAAGATGACGAATGACCATATTCTGCTAGAAGTTTATCCATCATGACTTTATTGTTAAAGATTTGTTCTACCTGTAACATCTGCAATGCCGGAACGCATATTTTCACTTTTATGCAGATAATGCTAACTATGAAAGTGGTTGTAAAAGTAGACATTGCACAGTGAACCTGGTCAATCAATTGATAAGAACCACGCAACGAATTGAACGAATACCACAAGAATGCTATCTAATTGTATCATCATCTATAATGTAAAGAAAGATCAATAGGTGTAATGAAGTATATTAGCATTTATCAATCTATTTTTTCGTCATATTTAATATTCAAAATCAATTCTTAAATCGCACCTGAAATAAATAATGCATCGTTTCGTAAATTTTTGGAACTAATTACCAAAGTTAATAGCCCGACTTAGAGTGTTCTTCACTATTTCATTTCTCTCTTTAACATTAAACATCTACCCCATCATAATCATCTTCTGAATGATTTATAACTTTTCATTGTGTTAAACATTGTTGTTGGGTTAGCGACATCAGTCGATATTAATGTTGATAAAAGTACATTATAATAAGAATACTTTTACCTGTTCACAATTTTCACCTTTTGCGATATTTGACCGAAAAATATGATTTTAAACATATTTAGAATGGTGGGGAAAAAAAGCCCCAGCGGAATCGAACTCTTAATTACGCTATGAGGTTACACATTTTGGAAAGAAAAACAAAATTATACAAACTTTATAGTTACCTTATTTTATTGCTTAGTTCGCTAAGAAGTACGTCACAATATGGAGGTGCCCCATACCATCTTAAATTATCAGACCAACGTCTCTCTGGTTTCCTCTTGACACAAACCGGAACAGAGGCTCGTCGTGAAATGTTTTTATTCTGCTTGTCTATTATCCTTTACAAAGGACTATATATGGTTTGAGCCTAAAATGGCCCCCTTAAATGGATATCGTCATTTTACTGTTATTCTTTGTTTTCTTTGTACAGACAAACATACATAAGTTTTTTCATAACTTTCATTTTGATTTAAGTGCCCACAATTTAAAAATATAACATCCTAAAGTTTACCTTTTCCCGCCATTTTCGCATTTTTAGCATAAAACAGCTTGTTTTGAAGCAGTTTTTCTTTAAGAAAACGTTGAGCGGTTGCTTGAACAAACAAAATACTTTCACCAAAGATGTATCTTTCCAGTACTTATCAGAGACAAAAAGTTCGGTCTTGTTCAAAGCGTCGCTCAATATTTCCCATTCGAAAAAAGATCAGAAAAATGTCAAATATTGACTGATTTTGATTGAGTTATAAAAATAGCGTCACTTGTGACGTCATATACTGCAAAGGGGTGCAAATAAATCAATTCAATCGGCCAAAAATAAATTTTATATCAACTCTTCTGAAAAATAACACAAGAATTTAATGTACCTGAAACACTTTAAAAAAATGCGAATTATGAGGTCCAAATTTGACTAAATAAATATCATATATAGTCCTTTAATGTCAAAAATTTGCTTTGCAAACACCATCTAATTGACTTAATGCCTAGCATTTATGTAGAGTGTTCAAGATATTTTTTATTTGGTTCAATGTTACGCGGTAATCGGTAAACTTGTCACAATTCTACTTAAAGTAGAATTGTCGGACCTGATCTAAGATTGTTCTCAATTCACAATATCAATGATGGTGCTTAAATTTCAAGAACAATCAATAGCACAATTTAATCCTTATATTTGATGCAATAGATTTATATCATAATCAATATATATAATCACCAGATCATAAAAATTACGATGAATCATGAATTGTGGATTGCTTTGATGGCCAACTCCTTATCAACCCATATTTCTCTCATAGTTACATCATTGATAAACTATTTTAACAATAATTGGATTATTCATTTAAAATGCATTGTATTCTCAATTCACAAGACATGCGTTCTTCTCGAAATAAAGTTCAAAATATGAATAACTATGATCTTAAGGTCAATATCTTTACAGTACAAAATTTATTTTGACGTCATATTCATTGAAAGGGTTTTTCTTCTTTTTTTTTCGCGGTTTGCACGGATTTTGGAAGAATTTTGATGTTATGAGATATTTACGCGACTTTCCCAATCTTTTTCGCGTAATGTACCATAGCAGCGGTAAATTTCTTTTGATTTTATCTGTGGGTATCTGTACATAACCACTAATACCCAGTAGGCGTGGTAAAACTTCCCTAATAGGACCATGACGCAACATATTTTTCATTGCAAAGTGACATCTATTTTAATAAACAAAAATTGACAAACAAATCTAATGCGTGTTTCGCCTCTCAGGCTGTATAAGCAAATAAAACTAGTTCACATACTGCATTTAACAAATGAAAAATACTCAGCACTAAGACGCTTTTAAAGGTTGAAACACACTCTACAGTTATTGAACGTGTTTTTGCAATCTCCACACTTCGGATTTTCATTTCCATCCAAGATTTTTGCCTTTATACTCACCGGTTCATTTGGTTCCAATGCGTTGGAAACGTCACGAAGCATCTCTTCACTCGAACGCTTATATTTACGGACACTCTCGATGAATCTATGGCCTTTACGTTCCACGATTTCCTTTTCCAGCACCCCGGCTTGGTAGAGAGCGGTAGCACAAATGCGCTCACCCGAATGATAAGTAAAGAATTCTGGAATTCCGGCTTTATCGCACATACTTTTCATAATTGTAGATAATTGGTTGACTCCGATGGGTTGTACACTGAAACGGACTTCAATGTTTTCCCCGTTTGACAGTGGTCGCCGGTAACATCGCTTATTTTCTGAATTAATTACCACCAGACTTAATACAATGTGATAAGGTTTTGTGTTCGTCAACAGCTCTCAAACCAATGAGCTTGCAGTTGTAGAAAAACAGTTAGCATTTATTCTCCTGTACTGTTACCGAGGAGACTATTCTCCCAAAGAATATTCTCTGCTTCTTCAAAAATTGGCTCGGCGTGCCTAGTATATGTCCCCACGCCTTGTGCGGTATGCTATCCGCGCACTAAGAGTGTTCCAGAATTCGTAAAATTGGGAATTCTTCTATGCTATAAAATCAAAATGCACTCCGTTTTCTCGCAGATGTCTTAAAAGTCTAGTACAAGCATGTAAAGTGTTTTAGGAGTGAAGGCCTTGCGATCCTTTCGTCGCGTTTCAACAACAAATCTTGATAGCCAAAAATTAAGTTCCCCTGCCGAGAAGGACAGGGGAATCGTCATCGTCATCCGAGCGGAGCGCCAGTCGTTAAATGTAGAGCAAAACTTGTTTATAGCGAATTTTAAGGGACCATAGAAAAAACTTCGTAATAGCCGTAATTCGTTACGTTTATAGCGAATTCGTAATAAATCTTTTAGCAAATTCGTTATAAAATAATCAGCTGAGAGTACTTCAAACTATTAGGTTATAAAATCAATATTCCGTCATTTACAAAAAATGTCAATATAAACTTTTTACTTCAGTTAAAAAAAAAATTATGTACAATATTTGAATATGAATATTTCATATATGCATCTGAAAATTGCATGTATCTTCAATAAAATTTGCAATGGAAAATATTCGTTATATAATTGATAAAATACGTTAAATTTTGCCAACGGGGGTCTTAAAATTACTTCGTTATAGCCGTACATTCGTTATAGCCGTGTTCGTTATATTTTCTACAGGTTTAAATCAGAACTTTGCCGGTACATTAATAAGAATTCGTTATAGCCGTAACTTCGCTATTTCCGTGTTCGTTACATTCGAGTTTTGCTGTAATTACCGAACAATTTCTTCCGGCTGATTTTGTTTTCTGTCGAATTGAGCTCCATGTTCCAAGTTACATGTTCTACTGTCATATCGATTCAATAGGAATATTAAATAGTTAAAAAAAATCTGTTCAGAAGTTTCATATAGTCAAACCTTTGAATAGGAATGGTATGGGTAATACACACCTAAAATGGAGGCACAATGTCTACAACTTATTTAATATACAACAGTTAACTAACTAAAAAAAACCCAACATGTATGAAACAGGTGAATAAAAAAATTAAAACTCAGATAATAACAAGGAACACCAAAAAAATAACACTGACAAGAAATTGATCGTTTACAGATTTTTTTTTATCCTTTACATATTTTACTGATCTAATTCTCCCCAAGAATAAAGGACTGGTTTAGTACAGGGGAAGTCTATAGGATGTAGTTGACTATGATACAATGTATGTATTATGAAACGATTGTAGTTCCTGCTGAGCTCACCTTGACGATCACGCCGTAAAGCATTATATACCCGAAAGAACTTTGCAACACAATAATCAGGTATTATACTTAAAATCATATCTATATCTTGAAGTATATTTACGAGGTTAAGGAAAAGGTACATCAACAATGTCGCTGATTAACAAATTATTTTTACAAGTCTAAACTACATCGCATTTGAAATCAAACATATATCTCATCGATGGGTAAATTTTCATTCAGTTTAATAAAAACTAATGCTTCCATGCAGCAAACTCTCGACTATAATCATTGCAATTTAATGACGGTGTATTTCATACTTTTTTAATGTCTTCTTCTATATTTCAAATTTTGCATCTGTCTTTTCAAAAGCAATATACAATATACATAATATACATAATTCTCACTCACTTGATATCGTATGTATTAACATTTGCTTAAGAATTCAAAAACGAGCAATTGCTAATATAACGAATATATTGACGTTTAATTTTGTTTTTTGTTTTAATTACCGCGTACTTCGGCATTTGTCAAAATCTTCATCTTTTGATTCAATAACACTTTTTAAAGACTTTTTAACTTCCAGTGTGGTACTGTAAATAGTGTATTCTTGTGTCAGTACATGTTGTATGGTTCATAACTATTTAAAATTTCTTGCATTCTTTAAACAAATATGAAAATACATATACAGAGTAAGCATATTCATAAGCAAATAAAAATTAAATTTTACCAGAAAACATTGATATTTGGATCAATGCATCCATGCTCTACAGGAAGTAAAGCTTGTGTAATAACAATCAAAATGTATTGGACAATATTGCAATCTATATAATTTCTTTTTTTTCACATTAGAGCGCTTTCTGTCTGTTTGAAAACTTAATTGAAGAATAAACTGAATTTTTGTGTTGAAGTCGACAGTTTGCTCGAAAGGAAAATGTATCACTGTGTGATCAATGATCTATGAGAGGTAATCCCAAGGTATTGATAAAATAATCAGGACCTGTAAACAGACATCGCAGCTAGGTTAAGGACGCCCGTGGATTACCGTATGAAATAAATGCTCTAAAAACAGACTTAATTTCAGAAAATCTTTACAAACTCATCCCAATATGGTAATCATAATGTTTATACATCATTGTGTTACTATCGATCTCCCTTACATTTTGTACCGGAAAACAGCCACCGAATCAGCTGTGTATCACGTGACACGCTAAAAATAGAATAGCTACATATGACTTCGTTTATCGCAAAAGTTCAGCGATATACGAATGAAAGATTCAATTGTTGTTTATATCACTTAAAAGAAAATTAATTGCTTAATCTAAAAAGTGCTGGGAGCAACTATAGCAATACCAGCAACATACTTAATTTTTGCATGAATCGTTCAAGTTTTAGAAATTTTGTCGATGACCAAGTTAATTCACGTGTCAAAAAACTATTTCCTTTCAAGCCACAACTTGCTCCCAGCATTTTTTACAATCACTGGTATTCAATGAAAATGAAAAAGTCAAACACAATCCTTAAAATTGACGAGGTATCGTTGAACTTTTGCAATTTTAAACAGGTATACATGATTTTATGCAAACGAGCCGATTTTCAAACGCACTGATGATCAGGATCAAGGGCAGATAATCTTACGTTGTGAAGCGCGGAAAATTTAAAGATTGACATCGTTTATCGTTGGTTATTCCTTATCTGCATATTTCATTAACCTTTTGAACCTTTCAATTCGTAAACTAAAAAGGGATATTACCCATTCATTATTTTTTTGTTCAGTTTAAACAGGATAGAGTGATGAATTTCTCAATGCACAGATAACCACATGCGCGGATCTAAGATTTGGGGTGGGGCTGGTTTTTTAAATGTCTTCTCTCTCCATATAGCTTCAGACCAATTTAAGTGTCTAGATAACAGGCTTAGAACTCTTTTGAAAATGAAATAAAAAGCCAGATCTACCTTTAGAAATTTTTAAAATCCTTTAACCCCCCCCCCCCCCGCTTATTAAATATGTAATTTAATATTGTCACATGTTATGAAGTCAGTGTGCCTCTGCCTCGATCAATATAACATTATCTTGCTTATAAGTGCATCTCTACCGTAAAGTCAGGATAATTTTTATCATTGTAAGATACACAATTCTTTAATATGTCCTTTCAAAGATACCCAGAACCTCATATTTGTCTAGATTTTCATAACTAATTGAATAAAATTGTCATCAAAAAGGTGCATTTGATCTGAAATGAATACAAAATAAATGAAACATAATATATTTTTATTGGAAAACAAAACTCATAATTGTATATTTCTTTAAGCAGCTTTAATTTTCTTTTTTTAAAATGTCTTAACACATTGAAAATACACCAATGCATAATGATGAGCACTTTCTTATTGTTCCATCTCATTTATGCATTATCAGATTTAATTTGAATTAAATAGTCTGTAGAACACAGGGAATATGTGGGATGGGGTGACAGGGTAACCTCAAGAGCTGAAACCACAAGAGTCGATTTCTAAAACCCATGTCGCCAGGTGGTAGCAGAAGCCCATGTTTGGCTGAAATTAAAATTTAAAAAAATCAATTAGCTATGTTAACATATGCATAGCAAATACATGAATATTTGTTGAATACACTGACCAATGACGATGCAGTGTAATAAGTATGACCTAACAATAGGTGACATGTAAATGGCAGTACAAAAACTAAATTTGCATATCAGGTCATACTATCTTAAACACATATCAAATTGAGAGAGAGAGAGAGAGAGAGAGAGAGAGAGAGAGAGAGAGAGAGAGAGAGAGAGAGAGAGAGAGAGAGAATGCTTTACTCATAGTGTGATAGTAAATATTTATTTTCTTTTGATATACTGTATATCTCTTCTCGAGTAATCTTTTACTAAATTATAATTCCATGAGTTTCATGTTTTTTTAATATCAATGAAATGTCCATAATGTCAAATATAAGCTGAGGTATCTGAGCTCAGTAAGAATTAAACCCTGGACCACATATACATGTATTTGTCTTATCTCAAAATTGTTTGTATACAATGTACATGTGCTTTGCATGAAAACTTTACCTATAGAAATGAATCAATATGTATATTTACATAAAAAAAAAACCTGACTCAAACAAATAACAATGATTCTGCAGAAAAATTAAATCCTGAGAAGACTGTTTTATGAGTATCAGTGAACATTCTATTACCCTAAAATTCTGACCTTGATGTAATATGAAGTTTTTTTCAATTATAAGCTTAAAATCTTCTTTTAACATGTTTAAGAAATTAAAAAAAATGAATTGTAGAATAGCATATAAGTTTCACATTGGTTAATCAAAACAAATAATCTGCTATTGAGAAAATGAATATGTTATTGTATGCATGTACATGTGGATCAAGTAGTGAATAATAATAACAAATCAGGTAGCGAATAATAACTACAAACCATTGCCCCCCTGAATATTATCTAGCCACTATGCTATATGGTCTCAAGCGACTGAGTCTGACCACCACATATGTAATATTTTATGGGTTGGGGTTTATTATTATGAAGCAGAATACTTAACACATCAAATATATTAATCATATCATTTCAATGCACATACAAACATGTACCAATCTTTCTGAATTTTTGAATTTATAAATAAAGTGAAAGGTAATGTGGTACAAAATTGTTTTATTCAAATTAGGTAAAGAAATCATGATGCAAACATTACTTTGATTACATCCCTCTACACTTGTGTACCTTGGGACTCAACCTACCCCTTTCAAATGCAATGTTTACAGTGTTTGCCATATAATTATATGTTAGTTCAATAGTAAAATAAGAATTCAAAACGGTGTTATAGATATCTATTGTAAGCACAGATCCAGCAAAATGAGTTATATCATCTTAGCTTCAACAATTTATTGTTCAATGTGCAAAACACAATGTTGCACGTGTAATCATCATACAAACATGCATGCACTTTGATTACAACATTCTACAATTGTGTACCCTGGGAACCCCACCTATTTTAAACGCACTGTTTACAGTGTATGGTGTGTAGTTCAATACACTAAAAGAAATACAGCGGTGATGTGCAAAACAAACACGTGTAGATACACTGGACTGAACAGAGCAAATGCTTTGAAAAGAAAAGGTAAACACGACATATTCTGTATTGAAACATACCTTTATAATCTCTCAAACGATGGTTGAGCTGCATTATCCACTCTCGGCGTCTTGCAGGCCATGCATCTTATGAAAATGTTGACACACCGCTGTCAGCTGTTCGCAACCAAAACAAGGCGAGTGAAAGCGCTCTCTTGGCGCGGATGGTAAGCAAACGACAATGCAGTTTTAAGAAATAAACGCATTTAATCACAGATTTCGATTCAGTATTGTTTAAAATAAAACTAAAAATTATTATTTAAAGCAATCCATCGATAAATTTTAACAGCGATCGCTCAAAATTAGGAAATTGATGAAAACATGAATAATGGGCGGAGCTAACGTCTGAAAGGTCACGTGATATTCATGAGCTGAAATCTATGGGAAGCCTTAACCTAGCTGCGATATATCTAATATAAGCATCCTCTATTCATCAGAAACATGTTAAATCAAAACTGATACATTAAACATAGTATTAAGAATATTTTTTGTACTTATTTTTCACTTTTTTTTTGGTTAATGAAATTACAAGAATTCAAACACAAGTCGAGTCATGTGCAAGGTCACAAAAAAGTAATAACAAGGAAATTTGACTTTATCGATGCGAACTCCAGAAGATGTTATAGTTCATTTAAAACATATTATCAACCGAATGATAATTCTTCAAGTGTTTTTTTTTTTGTCGAAAACGATAAAGTGTTTTATTGGAACAAATACTTACAGCCGTTTCTCATAACAAGTCGTATTTTAAACGATTGTAATTTCGAACTATAAAACTCAATTGAATCGTGATCCTCAAAGAGGATATTATCAAATGGTGATTAGTCGTTTCCATAATCAGCTTGAATGTTTCGAAGATTTTATTTTAAAATATCATTCAACACTAAGCCACATTTTCATCCAGACCCCTTACTAACTTATCGCAGTCTTTTAAGGAATAAGAAATCATTCTTTGAGTATTATGAGGTGATAATCTTTGTCGGGGCGTGGTCAAATTCAATAAAGCCCGAAGGCCATTTTGATGGATTTGATCACGCTCCTACGAAATTATCACCTTAAAATATTCAAAGAATGATTCCCTCTCACTTCTTTTTGTATAATTTTCAGCAATAGTACGATTAAATATTACAATATTGACAAATGTATGTAATTTAATTTTTTTTTAAATTATTCAAACCCCGATTGCGCCCAGACAATACGTCATTTGAATTTATTGGATTGTACAATACAAAATCGATTCTTTTTTTTACCTATCCTTGAAATAAGAAAACTACATATGTATAAAGTTGCATTTCTCTTATTTTGGTATATACACGTCTTGCCAAAAGGAAAGCTTTGCTTTCGTGGATCCCTTCTACTGCGTGAAGAGTGATGCCATTGCACCGTTATTTTTCTAAAACTGAACTATATTTATTTTACAACGATTGATAAATAAGTTCTATAACTGATATTAATATCTCTCGTTGGCACGGATTGTAGCGCGAGGGGGTCATTAATGTGGGAAGAAGCCAGAGTACCCGGAGAGATCCCACGTGTCCAAGCGGGCGACCGCCATACCCTATCACATACAACCACTGTCGATTACGGCGATCGAACTCGGGTCGCAGCGGTGAGAAGCGAGTGCATTGTCCACTACGCTACTTGGACACCCCGCCGTTAATTGTGTAGTGATACTAGACCAATGCACGTATTCTCATTAAAAACATAATTTTTAAATAAAGATATCACAAAGCACAAATTATACGCAAAACTTTTACTTTTAAAATTTCATTTTTTCGTCCGACAATAGGTTGATATAAAAAATCAATTCATTTATGAAATAACTGTAATTTATTGGTTAACAATATTCAAATTATAAATATCTTGTGCTTATTTGCTCTTTGCTACACCGGGACTCCCACATTGTAAATCATAGTACGAATAACGCTGTTTTACACTTTCATGTATTAGGATCTTCGTACAAACAAACTTTTATCTCGTGATGGGAATCAACATTGTTACATATAAGCAAATGAGTCAATTTCTAAGATCAAACTGGATGTATAATTGGTTTTAAAGAAACCCTTATACCGTTAATTATTCACATTGAAATGCAGACCCAAAGGATGACACAATGAGGATCGCTCTGTAGCCTGACATTAGCTGATTATTAATAATGTACTTTGTTCTGAGGACCACAACTTAATTTGAATTTTTAATCACAATCCTGTTTGGAAATAAATGTTTTGAAATAGAATCAGAGAACGGAGAATCAAAAAACATTCTGTCTCCAGGTCGAACAATTATCAGAAATCAACATATCTGCCTTCATTTGTTACAGGTGAATTCCAGTAAGAACGAGGACGGTAACATGCGGTTTAAATTTTTCGAGATAGAGAAAGCAATTTTTTGTACTCTTGCTTGTTTCCAAATCTCATGCACCCAACAACCTCAATGTTCAACTTTTGCGATGAAGTTCTTAGGGGCACTTCGCCGAGATCGAGCAAAACCCCTTTGGGAAATCGAAAAGGAATCTTTTGGTTTGGCGATGCACTTTTGTGTCTCTCAATGTGAGAGAGACCAGCGATGCGTCGGAATCGAGATTTGCACGATACGACCAGACTTGTCACGATGTAGGGGATGTTGTGAATGGTACGTGATTGACAAAGATGGAGGTTTCCCCAGGTATGCTATTGATGGCTGCAAATATTTTGAACTGGTATGTAATCTTATTTATATTTTTAATGGATTTAACTGAGAAAAATATTTCCGATTTGATTTATATTGTAACGTAATTTAGATTTCGTAAAATGGCTTCGAAACTGGTTTTCCTATAAAATTCAAACCTTCAGATGAAATTTATGATAATATCCCCTGACCTTTTTTTTGTTCAATATGATGCAGTATGTATGTTTATTTTCGAAATTATTTGATTTCCCTTTTTTTGGCAACCACCTTCAAATTGTAAAGAATACAAAACGCAAAAATTATGTTTAGTAATTTTTGCTTTTTGAAATAACTGACTGGAATTTAAAAAAAGAGTTACATATTATTACAGTTTGCAAATTATATGACAGACTCCTTTAAAGGGTCTTAAAACCCGCATAAGCGGTGCTAATTGATTTCTAAAGAAACATTTATCAATAAAGTATTCACTAATATTTAAAAAAAAATTACACGAATAATCAACAACAAATGAGGTATTAATATGGTAGAGGTAATCTGAACAAGAAATGGTCATACATTGTATATAAGTAATACTTTGACATCATCTTATCAGTTTACATTGATTGGAAAGGATTGTGGATTCAAAATACATGATAGATTAAAAAACTATAAATCCTATTCATTTTTGTACTCAACTGTCAATGCGATTTTAGAAAATAAAGATTATATGATTAACGATCTAGCGATGTACTTTATTTGCTATAATGTTTTAACAATAACTTTTATATATATATTTTGAAAGCCACATAAGTTTTACTACCATCCATTGTTATAAGAAAATTATGGGTATATGAATCTTGTACGGAAGTCCTATATTATTTCAACTATCATTGTTGATAGTGCTGGAAAGTATATATCAAACGTTTGTTTTTATCCATAGAGCAAAGATAGCATGGAATCAAGAGGGACCAGATGTAAGTATAAGACTAGACACGATCTCGTTGGAAGCAACGAGGAGGTCTTCCGTCCGATTTTCAGAATGTAAAATAAGACCTTGACTTAAATATTAGACAGTTATATATGGTCTGCAAATGAGGGCACAGTCCTCATTCGGAGAGTCAGATACTGTTCTGTATCAAGTGTAAGAGCTATGAATGAAGAAATTTAGACCCTTATTGGCCCCAAATTTGAGGGTTTCCAGCCGTTTTTTTCTTAAGATCAAAAGAAAGGTATTTTGATGTTGTTCAAGAAGTGTTAGATTCTGTTCTTGACATATCTAGGAAAAAAAAAATTTGGGGTCGACCCTTTATCATCTTATCGGGGCCATTAATCGTAATTTTGATGGTTGTATATTCTGAGCATCTTTTCTTCTATATGGTTTTAAAAATATTTTCCTATTTGAGATTTAAATGATCCAAAATTTGGATTTCTAGCCCCTTAAACCCCAAGAATTGAGTTACAAATGAGAAAGTTGCTTTAATGCATGGATGAATAACTGTAAGATGGACATTTTTGCCTTGATAACATTTTACAGAATATTTCTCAGTAACAAGGTATTAAAAAAAGACTTTAGACCGCATTTGGCCACTTATTAGAGGGGCCACCCTTTTTTCGATATCAAATGAAGTGCGTTTTTATTTTAATCACATTTGTTTAACAATTATTTAAAAGTTTTTTTTCCGTTCTTGAGATATCTGGGGGAAAAGTTTTAGGGGCAAAAACTTTATCTCCTTATTGGGGCCATCTATCGAATTTGTGATGGTTGCATTTAGTCGAATACATCATTCTCACCTATTTTTCTTTATATTACTTTTCTACCCATTTCTCCTTTTTGGTATATTATTGATCTCAATTTAAACTTCCAGTCCCTTAAAACCCACTATTATGTTACATCTGAAAAAGTTATTTCAATGCATCGGTAATGACTGTAAGATGAACATTTTTGCTTCGATGACAAATTACGAAATATTCCTCAGTAAAGCGCTATGAATGAAAAAAGTTTAGATCCCTGTTAGCCCCTCATTTGAGGGATCAGCCATTTTTTCTTGATATCATTTAATGAAAAGTCATATCATTTTAAACAAATTTTGTTCAACTTGTGTTCACAAAGTCTTTCCGTTATTGGAATATCTGGGGAAAAAAGTTTTAGGGGCCCACCCTTTTATCTCCTTATTGGGGCCATCTATCAAAATTTTGATGGTTGCATATTGTTGAAAAAAATAATTCCAATCATCTTTTCTTCTATATTGCTTTTCAAAATTTTCTCCTTTTTGATATATTATTGCTATCATATTTAGACTTCCAGCCCCTTAAACCCCCTTGTTACGTAATAAATGAAAACAGTTATTTTAATGCATGGATTATAACTGTAATATGAACATTTTTGCTTCTATAAGATCTTACAAAACATTCCTCAGTAACGAGATATGGTTGAAAAACTGTAGAACCGTCTGGGTCATAATCTGAGGGAACAGCCCCTTTTTCTTCATGTCAAATGATAGGTTTTCTGATTTTAAACACATTTTGTTCAACAAGTGTTTTCAATTTTTTTTTTTTCAGTTTTTGGAATATCTGGGAAAGAACATTTTAGGGGCCGACCCTTTAACTCTTTATCGGGGCCGTTTAAATTTGTTTGGTGGCTTATCAATAAGAACATATTCATAGCATCTTTTATTCAATATTGCTTTTCAAAATATTGCTCCATTTTGAGATATCAAAGATCAAAATTTTGGAATGATGTCCCCTGTAAATTCCTACTTACATAACAAAGGATGAAATAATTGTAATTATCAATAAAACATTTTAAAATGAACATTATTGCTTCTATATCTTATAACAATACTTCACAGTAAAAAGTTATTATTAGAAGATTTTACAGCCCTCTCGGCCCCTAATTTGAGGGACCTGTCATTTTTTTTAATTTTAAATGAAGACTTTCTTAAAAGTAAACTTTTTGCTCTTTTTGTTTAAATAAAATATATTTGAAAAAAGTGTTATTTAATGAAAACCACGAAAAAAAACATGCTTTTTTAATCACATTTTTTGAACTCAGACGAGCTTCGGCGCTTTTAGTGCCAGAAATATATGAATGACTAATGACACATCTACAATCTCTCATATATCATCCCTGACAATTTTAACGGATAATTAAATATAAAGTTCTTATCAACATCTACCAGATCTGAAAGTTTCACGAAAATCGGTAGAGTTGTTTCTAAGAAGTTGCTTGTACAAAATAGCGTAAGAAATTAAAAGAATAACGATTGGAAAAAAGAAACAAAACAGTAACAATAAGGTCTTCAGTTGGAAACGGAAGACCTTAATAAAAGAACTAATATACAGGTCAATGTGACATTTTAGAGAAATAAATGCTTTCATTGTCGTTCTTTTTGAGGATAATACCAAAATAAACAATGGTTTTTTGTAGGATCTAAGTGCTGCATGCATTGCATAAAAATCATTTGCTGTTATGCGCATGAAGTACATTGACAAGCGAGCGTGACATTTTTGTACTATATAATCTAAAGTGTCAGTATATATTTAATCCATGGGAATCATTAAACCTGACAAGTAGTATTTTGTATATTTTGTCAACTAGCCAATAAAATAGCGTGTTACTTACTTAATTGTTATTTTATGCAATTTTTCTAATAAAACCTTTTTGTTACTTGCATGTAACACTACGTTTTACAATAAACTGATTAAAGTATCTTTTTATCTTTTAATTATAATATACAGTGTCCGCAAATTCAAACTTGTCAGCAGTAGCAAGTACCACATCCGCCCTGTACCAAAACAATTTGGTTTCCAATCTTCTTGATGGGATTCACGACTGTAAAGTCCATTATAATTTATACAGTTCATTCAGTCAACCAAATCCATGGGTAGAGGTAACATGGCCCGGGACAATAACGATTTGGAGAATAATAATCTACAATGGTCTAGATGGGCTTGGTAAGTATTGTTAAATATGGATCCATAGAAAACCAAAAATTTACTATTTTTGAAATTTCTGAAAAATCGGAATTGGAAAACATATTGCATTACTCTCATAAGCAAAAATATTCTCAAATGATATTCATCAAAATAGACTAAGAGAGGTTCTTTTAAAATAATTTTTACACACAAAAAGTTACTGTCAGTTCCTTTACAATCGATGTATTCAGTTCAGGTCTCCTAATTACAGAAACTATACTAAGTAGTTATATGTTAGAAATAGAAAAGGAAAACAATCGCTCAAGTGAAAGTAAAAGGGGATATTCTAAAAAATGAATACCGAAGGTGTTAGGATTATTTTTACAGCCTTAAGATAGGGATGACTTACTTAGCAAGCACATTGATCAGGTGTGTCATTCATACAAAGTGCAAACGAATACATGCCCAACATAGTAAATAAGCGATAATCAATCCCAGAAGGTAACGACGTGTTGTAATGTTTATTATCTTCTTGCTGAAGTTTATACTTTTATTGCACGATCTAAGAGATTGCATGGTTTTCGCATGTGCGATGATATAATTTTACTACACTGGGATCTAGAATGTTATAAATTGTGTGCTTGTATTTCAGTCTGTTTTGTTTATTTGGTCGTTTGAGTTTTTATAATAGTGCAGTGATTGTCATATTTTTTAAAAATGCGTTTATACATATCCTTGTTTCTTAAGTTACGTGATCGGATGAATGAAATACCTTAACACGTTAAAGCATGAATATTGGTCTAAACCTTATATGTGTGTAGCAACAATCCTTTTAACTTTTGCAACAAAACTGAATACATTGTACAGTTTGGTTTATGTATTTCTTTTACAATAAATAAGTTCTAAGAAATAGTCAACAACAAATATTCTTATTGGTACAATTCAATTTAATCCATACTTATGTACCTACAGACAGACAATTACATATCTTTATTCTTTCACAGGTTTCGCTTTGGTCAACTTAAACGTCACGTACAGTAACAACGGTGTCTCCGACATCTGTGGCTTTTATCCGGGTCTATTGTCACGTGACGGTGATCACGTTTCGCTCTACTGCCCACCGGCAGCTCGGGCTACTACAGTAAAACTGCAAATCCAGTCCAAGCCAGGACAACACAATTTTCTCCATTTGTGTGAGATTGAAATTTACCTGAAAAGTTAAATCCAATCCAATCCAATTCGATCCAATCCAATTTATTTTTCTTTATTTGAAGCATATGTATGGATTTATTCTTATTATACCCTTTTTGTCATTGACAATATTCTTTTGTCATTGCTGATCGTCACTGGAAGCGAAACAAAATTATTACTCTTTCAAGGTTTGCAGATTTCGAGTGTACTTGTATTTTTAAGTTTGAATATACGCCAACCGTATATGCTCCAACTTAAGAAAGAACTTAAGATAATTTTCAAAATGTTCATTATTTTTTGAAGAAAAGGTCAAAAGTTGTACATCTTTAAAGATAGAAAACAAAATTATTCGTATGTTTCTTTAAGTCGTCACCGGAAGAAAAAAGTAGAGGAAGATTGCTAGTTTTTATCTAGCAATTTGTTTCATAGCGCTTTCGCCCACTATGCTTTCAGAGAATTTTAAACTTAAATCGTATGTATAGAGTAGTTAAACGAGTAACCATTGTAGAATTGCGTATGTGACGAGATTATGGAACCATTTTAGAATCGTCAACCCTGGTTACGTACTAGTAAAAAGACAATATTTTGACTTTTTCTTTTGTCATGTACATTTATTGTGACTTATCAACAGTCTCGTTTGAAGTCATCTTTACATAAGTTCTATGGTCGATACAACGACCTTGTCAGCAAATTCAATCTTCCACAGGGTCGCATGCTGACTGACGCTTTTCATACTAATTGCTAGACCATAATTAATAACCTAATTGTCTAAGGACTTTTCCGGGCTTTTTTCGAATACGACAAAGAGCACATGGCGGGTGTGACCGGTCAACAGAGGATGCTTACTCCTCCATGGTACCTGATCCTACCTCTATTTGTTTTTAAGAGGTCCGTGTTTGCTCTGCTCCTGTTTTGTAATTTTCCTTTGGACTTTTGGATTTGAACACTGTTCGTTATCACCACATGTCATTGAGTTATGTATTTTCGACATTTCATACAGCGTATGCTTGTTTGTGTGTCCGTACATATATTATAGATATATTACAACCTTTTGAAAAACAATTGTTCTATTCTTATCTCAGCCGCGTGTTCCTTAGTACTTATTTATATAATAGTGTTGTGTTGTGCATGTACTATGCCTAAATAGTAGTCATGGTTTGATACATATTGCACAAACTTTAAGTGAGTGCACTAAGTATCAAACCTTGACTACTATTTAGGGATAGTATAACACAACACAACACAACACTATTGTTATTATGCAGACTGTTTAAAAATGATGTGCCTTGCTATAAGTAGCTATGACGTTTGAGTGTTGTCTAGTCTCTAAAATAATCATCGGAATAGCAAGCGTTTGTTACTTCAAATAAATCAATTGATTTGATTGATTATTTAATCAGTAAATTGCTATACAATCATAAAATATCAACAAACGTTTTAATTTTATCAAACGATTGACCTGACCAAGAAAATTCGATTTGTTTAGCAGACGAAATCTCAATGAATTTTATTCCTGTACATTCTTTAAATAATTTAAAAAAGCGTTTTCATAATTCTCATGTAAATTCCTCGGAAATTTTTTCATCAATTTGTATAAACATTTATTAGAAACTTTAAAATCCCATCAATAATAAGGCATTTATATATATATATATATATATATATATATATATATATATATATATATATATATATATATATATATATATATAAAGCACTGAAAAACAACACTTGATATCTATAAGTGTCGGATCTGAAAGATACACGGTTATAACATGAGATATAAAAAAGCACTAAAAACTAAAAATAACCAACAACATGAACAATGAAGTAAAATATTGTCAAATTTTCGGAACGACCCGTCCCTTGTTCAGGACAAAAAACCAAACACTACATGTGGAAGGGGAAAACATCTATAAAACTAGCACAAAACTAAAATCTAAATAAAAAAAATATGCTGGAATTGAATGTAGCAACTACACATTTATATTAAAGGGGCATGGTCACGATTTTGGTCAAATTCTATTTTTCTGTTTTTATTATTTACAATGCTTTGGGAATGTATTTCTAGTGATCAAATGAAATTTAAGAGTCAGTTGTAGAGTTATAACTCAACGAATGACACTCAAATTTTGGTAGCCTATTAAAAATGTCTTAGTGAAGCATTGTAAACATTAAAATCAAAAAAAAAAATAATAATCTTTGACCAAATCGTGACCATGCCCCTTTAAAGATAAAAAAAAAACCCGAGAAATAAAACCCACGTCCAACGCAACGAAAGGTCTGTGTGGGAGTGATAAAAGATAACGCGAACGAATTAATTAGCTGATTAGGTGTTGATGTTGATTAAGTTGCACTAGTAGGATAATCCGTAATGAAGGTTTGTACGCGAGACAGAATCTGTAAATAAACAAATAAATATTCAGAAAGTGTAAAAACAATAGAATAAAAATGGATAAAACAAACAAATAAAAATATCCAAATTAAAAAGCAAACAAAAAGAACCCGTGTAATTTAAACCGATTAAGGAACGGGTTAATAGGTTGAACTGGTTAAAGTAAATGATAGTTTGTACATGGAGCCAAAAGATGATAATAGTGATACTACAACATGTAAAAAAAAAATCAGGATGCCTTAGGTGATGTTCATTTTGGTGAAGTCATTTAATTTGTTCATGCCATTATGACTTCAATCTATGCATCCAAAACTTTTCCTTGTTTTTACCTCTCCGCATCTGTCCAATTTGGGTTGTGATCAGTAACCAAAACCATCATGTCTTCCCATTGGTGGCCATCTAAGTTAAAATGTTCCCCGACGGGTTCAAATTTTGACAGAAATTAATGCGCCTGCTGATGTCTCCTGTTTCCCCTACGTAATCTTTTTTGACAAAATTTGCAATTGATGAGATTGCAAATTTTGTCAGAAACAATACGTAGGGGAAACAGAAGACCTCCGCAGGCGCATTTATAAAAGTATAAACTATTTTTGTACACTACGCAAAACTAGATGAATATGAAATATATAGGGGCAAATTGACAGGAGGCATAATAATATGAACTATCCTCGCTCAAGCATAGTATTGCGTTTTTGTTTGTGCAACGGTGTAAAACTTCTCGTAGAGAAATATACTGTACACTGTTGAACGAAAATAAATATAAATGTGTTGTTAGAAAAATAATAAAAGTAAAACAAATGTAACCACTGCTTCTTATTGATTTAAAACTTATTTACCAAACAAAATATAAATGACAATTGAACAAATAAGTAAAATTATATCATTAAGTATTTCATTCGATATCATCATTTTGGCACCAAGTGTCATATTGAATAGGCAGAACATGAATTTCACCTATGTGTGTATTTTTGGTGTTGTTATATTCGATTTACTCCAATGTAGTTATTTCGATTGTAAATCATTTAAACTTTAAAGTAAGGATGACATATACAAATAACAATACGTTGGCATATACAAATAACAATACGTTGACATATACAAATAACAATACGTTGACATATACAAATAACAATACGTTGACATATACAAATAACAATACATTGACATATACAAATAACAATACATTGTCTTGTTATTCAACTTTTTGCGTTTTAAAAATAATCAGAAACGTCCTAGTTGAAAATAGCTGCAAAGCTTCCTTGTATGAACAAAACCGAAGAATAGATTTTGTGTAAAGTTTTGTTTGTGCAACATAAATCAATCAAAACTTGTTAAAATCAATATTTATTTTCTTAAATCCAATAACAGGATTTGCGGAAAGTTTTAGAGATAATCAGTGAAACAAAAATAATGAAATACATGAACACATTCTTCTTGCAAGGAAAATGGACTTTTATCTTCCTTTTTACTGGTTCATATTATAAATTTCTTCTAGATTACTTAATAGGAAAAAAAAACTTGGGCTCCTCTCTCATGTTCTACTCCCCTCGAAGTTACTGGGTTGCCAAATAGATTGATAAATTGCACAGGAAACTATTTATTATTTATTTGGTTTTATTTGCACAAATAAATTGTAGTGTGGACATTATATTTTTACGCCTTACAAAGCCTTGATTTAAATTCCATGCAATGTTTTTTTTTCTTCAAAACTTAGTGCTATGGGGATATTGTCAAACAATACTGAATATCAAATGAATGCATTTATTGGGTTTCAAAGAAATAGTTTTCAGTGTTAAATGAAGGATAAAGTACGATCAAAAAATGGGAAGGTCTGGTTGTTATATTTTTACACTAGTTAATCAACAGACATGAACTTAAACATGTTCATATATGGTACGTCATCCTTCGGGACCAATCTTATTAAAATTGAATTTCTGATCACATATTCATCATCAATATATAAGCATTTTGAAACAAAATGTTAGAAAATGCAAAACACCTCCTCTCAGGTGGTATGGTAATGATCATAAGTACATTCCTTTAAAACAAAACCTTCCATTAACAGATAGGCCGGCAACATGCAGTTCATATTCTTTAAGAATACATTTTTGTACTCTTGCTTTGCTTCAACCCTCATGCAATTAACAGTCTATACAGATAATTAATGTATAAATTTCGTCGGGTCACTAGATGAATAGTCTCTCTGGGAAATCGAAAAGGAATCTGTTTTTTTTTTCTCAATGCAAGAGAGACCAGCGATGGTCGGGATCGAGATTTGCACGATACGACCAGACTTGTCACGATGTAGGGGGTGTTGGGAGTGGTTTGTGAATGAGAAAGATGGAGGTATCTCCAGATATGCTACCGGTGGCTGCAACTATTTTGAACTAGTATGAATTTTTATGAAATAATTTTCGATTTTACTCAAGCATATATGTTTTTAATTCTTTTTTTCCATTTTAAAGTTTAAATGGTTATATCAAAAGTAAGACAGTTTATATCATGTAACCGACAAAATTTGTTTTCTTTATGAATTTCTAGATAGATAGATATACATGTAATTATCAATATTTTCATGACGTATTGAAAGTAAAAGACTGATGCGATTGCATTGTTATTTTTGGTGTGATATGAGCACCCATGATCACAATATTAGCGCAATGTTGCTACTAAATTGACAATTAATGAGCACATTCTTCTTGAGAGGAAAATGGCTTTTATTTTCCTCTGTACTCGTTCAACATAAAAACAATAGGCTCGTCTTTATTTCTATAACGCCACCCCAATAAATTTCTGGGTTGCCTAATGGATTGACAAATTGACCAAGAAACTATCATTTTTTGTTTCGTTTGCACATATAATAAAGTGTAGTGGAAGCATTATTTTTTGATGCCGAACAAAGCCTTCATTTAAATTCATTGTAATGTTATTTTTATAGGGGCATTGTCAAACAAAAAAATATGATCTTCAAATGAATGCATTTATTTTGTTTCGAAGAAATGATTTATTCATTGTTAAATAAAATAGGAAGTACGATCATAAAATGGCGATGTCTGGTTGTTGTAACATGGCACTAATTAATCAATAGACATACATTTGAAAACATGCTTGTCACTTCATTCTCAGGGACCACTCTCTTAAAAACTGAGTTTCTGATGAAATTTCTTTCATAAATTATAAAAAATTGACACGAAATATTTTAAAATGCAAAACATTTCCTCACACGTAGTATGATAAGGATGCGTGCATTCGTTTAAGGAAACTTCGATTAACAGCAAATCCAAGGCAAAGAAGAATAATGAACCCCGTAGAAAAATGACCTTTGTCATAAAAAATAGTATATCTTGACAAGGTAAGAAAAAAGTAGCATTTGGATTTAGTTCACATTATACATCTTATAATTTGCGTTTACAAAGTTTCGATTGCAATTTAAAGTCAAAGTAAACACAGTGCATCTTTGATCACCGTGTAGGAAAGGACTGAAGTATAGTGTGTTAACATACACATAGTTCTTAATATTTCGATTGAAGGTTCTTCGGGGCACCAATATTTTATTTGATATATCGATAAAGAATCTTTTTTTTTGAAATATGATTTCACAAAAAAGAGACCAATATCGACTTTGAATTTTTTTATGTTAATTTTTATGTATGTTTCAAATAAAACGGGGAGAATTGTTTTGACTGCAAACAAGTTATTTAAGAGCTTAAGAATTTGGTCTCAATTGATGTGTTATTTAAGGATGACGGACCTAATTCGCTTTGCGCAGATATATCGCGCACCTAAAATAAATATTGTTACGAACATCGAATTCTCAATATTACGTCACAATCACTGAAACTCAATGATTAATCGCTGATAACGCAATATATAGTCTGCTGTAATACTTCATCATTACACATTTTATATCGTGCAAGTAGTGGCTGGTCTTGCTATAATTTAACATGCTAAAATACGCTTTTCAACATTATTTAACCTGCACAAATTTGTTTATCACATTGCTGTAGTGAAATTTCTATTAGCTCAAGTTATTTATAACCATCTACATATATTACTTAATAGAGTTTGAGCCAGTGAACAAATCATTTACATTCCCATTTGCTTCAATACTCAAATTGAAAATTGAGTTAAACCGTTGTTATATAGTGCCTTTTCCCCCTAGCCATCTTTCCTCCCCGGAAAGATGGCTATATAGCAGGCCCCCCCCCCCCCCGGAAAAATGACTATAAAGTAGATCTTCCCCCACGGAAAGCCGGCTATATAGTGGTTTTTCCCCCCTTTTATAGCCAGATTACCCCCACGGAAAACCTACTATATAGTAGATTTACCCCTTTGTTTTAGATTCCGGTCATGTTTACGGCCATTTGTGGGAATAGTTTGCAATATATATGATATTGATTACTCAAAATTTAGGGTAATAAATTCATTAATTAATACATAGTATAAAATACAGGGTTTTCTCATCCCTGATATGAACGAAGGCACGCGTTTATCACATTCTTGTATCATCGCCCTTTATTTCACTTTTGTTACGATTTTTTGAACACTTTTGCTCCTTTTATTTAAGGAATGAATTCAAACTTTATTAGTTTTATACGATATAAAATGGTTTGGAGCAGTTTACGCTTTATAAACCCCGAAGCGGTTTATAAAAAGCGTAAACTTTTCTAAACCATTTTATATCATATAAAACGAATACATTTTAATTCATTGCTTATAATTTAATTTTTTGTTGTGAATTGTACATAAAAAAGGTCATTTGACCTTTAAAATGACGTCAAGTTGTACAAAATTAAAACGTAACGTCAGGCGGATTGATACGTTTTTGACGTTAGTCTTACTATGACGTAGGCAACATTCTTTATGCGATATAAAATAATTTTTAAGCCAACCAGTAAGCGTGTTACAACCAGAATTAAATCATTCAGATTTCGAAATACGGCAGATATTTTTGTTTTAATCGATGCATATTTATGGTGTTGACGTTATAACATGGACATATGTTTTAGAGGACGTCACAACGCGTTTGAGCGTCAAAATGCGCCTTTTTTTAGATGGGGGAACTAGGATAAAGCTGGATAAAGTTTTTCATATGAAAATATAAACGAGTTGTTTATCAAAAATATGATAAAAACAACTTGGCAAAATCTGGAGCACACTCGAATCAACTCTCAACCAATATCAGCCCCTTGGCCTTCGTTCCTCCGTATCTGATATTGGAGTATCGGGTTGATATAGGATGTGATACATATTTTACCATGTATTATGTTCTATGTAATAAACTCCTTTCAAAGAAAATAACTGACGAATCTTGACTAAATTTTGCAGAGGGATTAAGGAGTGGAAATTTATTAACCCCTTTGTCCCAAAAGGCTACTAATTTTAAGTTAATACATTTATAATTGATGATCTTAAATGTAATCATACATGTATATTAGTATCTTTACTTCTAAATAATAATCTAACTGGAAACTGTGTGCAATGACTTGATGAGAAACTGATCTTTTTTTCTTCGCTTGATGGGGTTCTAAATCAAATGAAGTTTCAGATTGTGAAATGTAATTCAAACTAGACAACTCATTACATTTCATATACTTAGAAAGGTATTTTGTTCTATTTTTTTCAACAAATAAAACTCTCCGATATATACCATTACTTGAAACTATATGTACATGTATTACAATGTATATAAAGACAAGAATACATACAAGAAAATTCCATAAGAAACATCTACTATAAAAGGTCCTTTATACGTGAGATTTTTAGTTTTAAGTTTCGTAGAAAACACAGAATGTCCAACAGTAGTTTGAATTCTTTCAATTAGAGATAGATATTAAATAATGTTTTAGATAGAGTATAAAGTTTCTTTAAATTCCATTGAACTATCTCCGAGAAACATTTGAACGTACGCATTATATTTGTTTACTTATTTCTTTTTACAAAATTAAAACGTAAAAAAAATTGCAATCCGTCAATTTTAAGATAAATGTAAAGAGAAAGAGACTTAATTTATATTAAAGATTGAACCCAGGTCACCTAATGAGAAACAATTAATCAAGTCATCGGGACCGTCGCTGGAAGCCTACGAGTGTATATCTTGTCAAATCATGTAATTTATCAGATAATTACCTCAATCGATTCTATGTATGTCATGATACATATGTTCAATTTTCAGCATTGTCTATAAAAAATAATAAATCAGTAAAACGAAATTTAACATGTATAGATGAATGCAGGTATATATGCAAAATGAGAGTTAAAAAATTGATTTTAAATCCTTACTCGGTTTCCATAAATATTGTTTTTCTAAAATTTGAACCAAAAACATGAGGGAGAAATCCTACTATGGGGGAAAAACTACTATATAGTAGCGTTTCCCCCTAGGGGAAAAGGCTACTATATAGTAGCGTTTCCCCCTTGGGGGAAAGGCTACTATATAGCAGGTTTTCCGGGAGGAAAAGCTACTATGGGGGAAAACTGCTATACAACACCGTCACTGTGCTAAGATTTGAATTATTTCATCATAAAAATGTTTATCACACTTTAATAGTTGTTTTGTTTCATAAATCAACCTCAAAATGATGAACATAACCTTTTTCTTAGAGTTTGCGCAGTACTTTTCATGAAAAATTGAACAAAAATAACGACACCCAGCACTTTGTCATATGCTCAGTAAAAAAAGAAGTCGATGACATGGTCATTTTTAAACTGATATTTAATCAAATTCATCATATTATGATATTATGAACGCGTGCCTTCGTTCATATCAGGGATGAGTATTATATTTCAATTTGGATACAAAATCTATTATAAAACTTTTTCTCTCACAAGAACGCTTTTCCCCATTATGTTCAACTGAAAAAGAGAAGTAATACAAACAATTTTTGAAATGGTCCCTACTAAAAATCTAATTCGATATTTATGCTATTTTATGATTGATTTTGATATATCTTTAGTAACTTTAACTCATATAAAATGTTCATGAAAATCACTATTGTAGAAGTGACTTGGATCCGTCGTCCTTAATTATCAATACATACATGCCATACTTTTATGGTATACTATAATATCAATGTAAAAAGGACATAATCTCTCTCTCTCTCTCTCTCTCTCTCTCTCTCTCTCTCTCTCTCTCTCTCTCTCTCTCTCTCTCTCTCTCTCTCTCTCTCTCTCTCTCGTGAATTCAAAATGCTCAAACAACACAAACGAAAAGTTGACCAGGCAAGACTAAATTGCATAAGTATGAGTCCGCCGTTATAAAACTTTAAGAATTATAAAAAAAAATCTCAACTCAACTCAATTCTTGAGAAATATTTAAAAATAAAACAGAATTTGAAAATTTTTATTTTGCTCAATTTTTTTATGGCAGTGGCCGAGTCTGAGAATTAGGGAGTTGAGAAAATTCTCACACTTAAGGCCATTCTCATATTCAAGAGTGTTTTATGGCGGCGGACCCTGGCGTATACAGCATGCATTGAAGTTTCAGCATTAATTGAGAAAATTCACCACATACCGTTAAGATATATACTAATCATGATAAACTTAAAATTAGCCGGCGAGGTTTCGTTTCTCGGATACCGGACTGCACCTACCAGGATGAATGTGTAGTATGTTTTGGAGGTTTATTTCATATAACATTTATCGGAATCAATTTTGTTTGTTGGTTTGTTGGTTATGTTTAATGAAAAAGGGGGATAATGAAAATGTATCATTTTTCAAGTCCTAGCACATTTTCTTAAGGTAGTCCATCCATAACTAAGGCGTATTTAACAACTTTGATTGATCTATACTACATTAAATACCTATTTTAAAGTTATTATGAGGCTGACATAAACCAAACTCGGGAGTATGTATGTAGTCAATTAAATGAACTTTTTGCACTTAAAACTTTTTTAGAGAGTAGTCTGCCCTTTAGGAAAATTTTTAAAAATTATTTTCTGAAAATATGTATGGTAAAATATAAATTATTTTAGCATATTCGAAGAAAGGGAAAGCTTTTGCAACATTTTACCAAGAGAAATGAGAAAAAATTACTTGTACTAAAAACATTTATTAAAAAATGTATTTTTTCCATAGACTTCAATGTTAACTTCAACATATGATAACTTCGTTAAAATTCAATTTTTTTTTTATAATTTCAAAGGTGAATCTTTATTATTTAATAAATCTCTTAAAGTCACACTGAGGTTTTGGTGATCAAACTTGCAATCTATTAGATATGAAATATGATAGTTATGGATGGACCATCTTAATGATTATCATAGGCCAAAAGCATGTTTGAAAAAAGAAATATTGTATCAATCAGTTCTTATGAGCAGATCACGCATTCCTCTATGATTTGCACAATTATCAAATACTACTTATGAAAGGAGAAATACATTTCCAAAGAGATTACTGATAGTTGACATTGAGTTCCAGCTTGTTTTCTGGCTTATGCAAGCACGTGTGTAATCCTGATTTAAATACAGATATCATGGCCGGGGCAAAGGTAACTATTACATGCTTCCAATTAAATAATTTTCTTTAGTCATGCAAGGATGAAGCTTTTGGGATAGCTATTACTTGTTAAAAAATAACATCTCTACACTTTGTCTGTACATTCGCTATTTGTAAAACAAGCAGAATCAGTATCAGCCCGGACCTCACCATATACATTGTTCGACTTTAATAGCCATAGCATTGTTATAGCATTGCTTTGCATGTACACAAAATCTTTAAAAAATTCTAAGTACACAGTTTATGCATAGTGTATACGCGTGATTCAAAATACTCCAAACTGAAGAGGGTTAAGAATGCAGTCGTTGATTATACATTTTATAGAATTTGTAAGAAAAAAAAAAAAAAAAAAAAAAAAACATTGCAGGTCTGAAAGATTGTTAATTTATCAATATACAGTTTGTTAATTTCCTTCGATTGCTAAGGCTAAAGCGTAATTGATAAACATTGAACAGCGTTTATCCATGCACATTTCCTCCACGGTTGATAGCGAGTACATTAATAAATCACAGTTATTTCATTACCTCTCTAAACTTTTTCATGTAAATAATTTATAAATTGTTGATGAAGGCTGTTTGATATTTTCGTTTGTTGATGTTCTGCAAATACATATATATAGTTAAAAAACGCGAAACGCGGGACGATCGGGTTATAATTAATATCCCTACTAACCGTAACTAAAAATTAAAGGCTTTGTATTCAAATAGTATTGACAAATATTGTGTTCACGTTTTTCACGATGTCTCCGTAATCTTAACACAGTGGGGCGTTTAAACGAGTGTACTTGACCAGCTCTACAAGCACATGCACTGTCGTCTGGGCGACGGCCTATTTTCAGCTAGCGACTCTGTTATCGATCGGTTACCTGAGTCTCGGAATGCATCTAAATATAGAGAGGGGCACAGTTTTGAAACAAACAACTGAAATAAAGTAAGTCAAAGAGGTTCATTTTTATGAAATGAAAATGTACATATTAATTAAAATATTTGGGAATTTTATGGTGAATCATCTTTACACGCCGCGTATATCAGTTAGTGAATAACAATAACCCCTTTCATAATTTTTTGCACGTGCACACCCCCACGGAAAATGTGCCGATCCGGCTTAAATTGTTTCTGCTAAAACTGACTTTATATTACAAAAACATCACATTGAATACTACGGATGGAATCAGAATTAATTTTTCAACAACTTTGCTTCAATAATGCATTAGACATTTTTCTTCCTTTACAAGTTATTGACAAAAAAGTTTTGAAGCCTCCAACTCCTAAAAAGTAGGGGCCCGCCCCTTTTTCTTAATACCAAACGAAAGGTCTCGGTAAGACCCACAACTTTTGAAATATATCTTATAACAAATTATTATCAGGTGGAAAACTAGAAAGGAAAATACATGAACATTTTTGCAATTTTTTGTAACTTCTATTTCAACACCTATATCACTCCTTTTGTTTGCATTTAAATAACAAATGAAATATGTCTGACACCATTTCTATGTATCTGCTTCTAAACCAGTCAATCTTTGAGATTCTACCAGTCATCGTTAAAGCTAAACCCATCCGACAAAAGGGGTCGTTAAAATTTACATAAAAGGGGAATAACTCAAAACTGGATAGGAATTTTCATCAAGTAAAATATGTAACGATAACATTGCGCGGCATGTTATCGGACCTGAAAATTTCAAAAGAATCGGTGAATAAACGAGTGAGATATTAAGGATCAAAGTTGGCGTCTAGAAGAAAAAAAAAAAAAAAGAAATCTGAAAATTTTTCAGAATAATAGTAAGGTCTTCCGTTCGGAAACGGAAGACCTTAATAAGATATGAGAGAACTTAGTTCATTTACGTTCATGATGTCAAAGGAAACACGTCGTTGTTTTAGTGTGATGAGACGACATTTAGATGCTTGTTTTATCAGGAGACATAATGATCTAGTGTATAGAAATGGGAAGAAGAAACAATTTGACGATTTAGTACAAAATATGGTAACATTATTGAAAAAAAGCAAGAAAGTTAAACACTAGAGCTATGAGTGAAATGTATGAGGGTCCTTCACTACACCCCGACTGTTTCGGGGAAGGAGACCATCAAAATCTGGAGGCCATGTTTTACTGCCCAAAATGTTTAACCCACAGCCATGCTTTGAATAATAAAATAGAGAAAGAAAAGAAAAGATTGATTTATAAAGTGTAGTACGCATGTGCGATTTTTGGTGTATAAATTGAGATGAAATAGATTTACAATCATAGAAGAAATGAAACACACCGGTTATGCTCGCTTTCACGATCGCCTCAGCAGTTTTGTGGGGTGGAAGGGTCCTGAGGCCATTCACATGGCGGCTTCTGGTTTTTTTTATACGAGGCCTAATGATTTGGTGGAATGTTATCATTGTAGGGTGAAACTTAAAAGCTGGAAATCTTTTCATTAACCATATTTTGAACATGAACAGTGGTCTAAATCCTGTCCGTGTGTAGGACAGTATCACAAAAAGAAATCATATCAAACATCCGAATCGACTGATCCAGGACGCGTATAACACGTGCTCCGAGTCATATGGGCATGGATCGACCGTAGTAGTGAGATAAAATAAAATAAAGAAAAGACGACGAAGGGTGGGTCATGCCTCTTATTCTGAGTGGTCCCTGGCGAGGAAATAAAACACCCGTAAACCACTCGGGGAGCTCTCCTAAACTTAAAACGTGGTCCCTGGCGAGGAAGTAAAACCCGTAAACCACCTGAGAGTGTCCCCCTCGTGTCGATGATCAGGCTAAAAACGCTGATCCGGGCGGTACGAGTTCAAGCTTTGTGCTGCTTTGTGCATAGGTGTAACTCACTCTTCTCGTCGTCAAAAAAGAAAAGTAGTAAATCCACCTGTCTCTTGACAGCAGGTCCAAAGTCCTGGTAAAGGGTGATGGCTACTTGCGTAGACGGGTATTTAAAAATCGCGGGGGAAAAAAACGAGCTAAAAATAGCCATCTTGGCGTAAAGCAGAAGGTCCGCCATCTTGGCGGAAGCGGAAGGGTCGCCATCTGAGCGGATAGGCCGCCCTCTTGGCAGAAGCGGAAGGGCCGCCATCTTGGCGCCGGTAAAGGGGGTCGGTTTGTCCCTCCTATACTACTCCAAAGTCTGCTTAGAATATCAAAAACTGCCTTTGAGGACTTACTGACCTATGTTGAGGGGAAAGTGAAGGTCACTCCAGTAAGAACAGTGCGGACAACTTTGGCCATATTTTACATGAAATTAAGAGGAAGGGAGTCAAATCGAATTCTGTCCACCCTATTCAACATATGCAAATCCAGTGTACATAGAGGTGTGAAATCAATGTGGACAGCACTAATGAATGGTGAATTTGTTGCCAAAAATCTTGGATTTGGACATGTTACTATATAGGGAACAGATAATCCAGGAGCACACAAGACCTCTGGTTCACAAAGGACGGCCACTTATGAAGCCGATGATCATTGTTTCCACAACAGGTTACTTTGTTTCAGTACAGAAACAATAACGCCACAATCCTGAATCACATTATGCACAGCAACCTCGAAAAGGACCAAACAAAATCTCAATTTCTGTCCATACAAGTGAAATATTCTCGAGATAAATTGATTTTTTTTTTATATAAGAAATATATATTACTCTTTAATCCATGTTTTTTTTAAAGCAATGCATAAATTTAAAATAAAGGAGTAAATAGTTAAAATACTTCATGCTGAGAAATTATCTCATAATCTGGAGATTTGCGAAGTAGTTTCTATATGTAGCTGATATTATTCCGTTATATCCCAATATATCTATAAATTACTTCAGACTACAGACAATAAGACATTAAAATAGTATACATGTATATTGATAGAATCAAAATAACAAAAAATGCAGCTAAAATCTTTCCCCATCATTTTTGCTTCATTATTATTCATTCATAAATACCCCAACCTTCACTAGCCAAGGGTTTCTGATCCGAAGTATTTGAATTTCCCGGCCCCTTTCTCTCTCTCTCTCTCTCTCTCTCTCTCTCTCTCTCTCTCTCTCTCTCTCTCTCTCTCTCTCTCTCTCTCTCTCTCTCTCTCTAACTTGTTCGGCTAAAGAAAGCAGATTTTAATAAAACTCTATGGAGATTCGCATTGCAAATTATATAAAATAAAGTCTGGATTATAACATTTTAAAATTGTGCAATCTAATCAAAATTAGATCCTGTACGCTCCCGTATTTGATATGTCGCGGTGAGGATCTAACAAGATTTATCAGGATATATCAAGGTATAACAAGATAAATATCTAACATATCAAATACGGGAGCATGAATAATCTAATTTTAATTAGATTGGCTTTCTTCAGAGGTTCAAATGAGTGTTTTTGGTAACATATCTTATTTCCAAATTTAACATATTTCCAAAAAGGCAATAATATAACTACTGGGGGTTTTTAATTGTCTTGATTCCGAAATGCCTTTTGATACTTTAATTATGTTTGGATGTTTAATAAGGTCAAATGTTGCCGTTACATTGAAATCAAGCAATCATAAATTCTCAGTTTATACATACAAATCTCAATTGAGGAAACATTGTAAACAAATCATTAACATAACAGAACATCATTTTATGACACGGAAGTTGTGAAGTTTATTTTCGTTGCTATATATAATTAAAGGAGCATGATCCCGATCTTGGTCAAATTTAATTTTTCTGTTTTAAATATTTACAGTGCGTTATGAATGCATTTATAATGATCACATGAAATTTGTGAGTCAGTCATAGAGTTATATGCACGATATAGGGCTCAAACGTCTTTGTCATAGGTTCAATATACCAGTACAAAATCTTTTTCAAGCTGATTTGTCTATCTTCTTATTCATTTTAATCATAAATAAACAGTTCCGAACGGTTAAATGGTTAACACATTCATTTTAGGTCTAAAACTGGAATTTTCACTTAAACATTCAAAATGTAAACAAAAGCTTTGTTTACACAGCAAAGAATTGTAAGCTCTGTAACTCGCTTATAACTCAACGAATGGCACTCAAATTTTGGTTGCCTTTTAGAAATGCCTTACAGAAGAATTGTGAACATTAAAATCGGAAAAATTACTTTTGACCAAATTCGTGACCATGCCCCTTTAAGAGATATTAAAATACTTTTTTCTATGCTCGGGGAACAAAATTCGGAGAATCACAAAAACTCTTTGATTGTAATTAGTTACACATAAAGACCTTAAGCTGTTTGAAAAATCATTTCATTTTATCATCTATGATCTTCGACAATTTATTTCGTTTTGTAAGGCGCTTGGTGGCTTATAAAGGACAAGCATCTGAGTTATGTATATCGTAAATCATAGGTAAACAGTTCAATCATTCCTTTCAGTTTTGGAATCCTTTTTTTCTGTTTGAATTTTGCACATTTCAATCACATCCGTTATTGTTATTCGTTTAACGCAAGGTCACGTGTCATTATGATATAAGAGGAAGATCATTTAAAAACAACATTTTATTCTACAAGTTGTTGGCAGAAAAAGGCGCAACATAAATAGAGATCCCAATGAATTTTTTTGAAACATGTTTTGCAATATTTCAAAATTTGTGATCGTACTTGTTTGGTCCGTTGGTGGAGATTGTTGTTTTTTGAGTGGGTAAGTATAATTCAAAGTTGAGGTTCTGAACTAACATATTCAGGTCGATAATCGCATAATATTTTGATTTCCAAGACAAATTTGCTAACAAAGGTTTTTGAATAAATTTTGATAAAATTGGTGACATTGTAAACAGATACAAATCTGAAATTTTAGACTGAATTTTTTGAACTATTTCTGTACGTCACTATTATGAGCTAAAGGAAAGCGAGTCTGATGATTTGCATTAAAATGACTTTTAAGGTTAACAAATCTTGATGTAACCTGAAATAATACTGGGTCTTTCCTTTGCTTCTCTGGAACCTTTGTTATGTCTTTAATTTTGATCATCAAATACCAGCGTGACCAATGATAAACTTATTTAAACTACACATTGAAACCCCCCCCCCCAAAAAAAAAAAAAAAAAAAAAAAACACAAAAAACAAAAAACAAAAAACGAAAAAACCAATAAATAAAACTGGTATATACTCTATATATTTCGTTTTTACTCGACACATCGACACACCAAATGATAACGGGGGAGATTCATAAGCTAAAATATATCGGAACTCTGTAATAGTTGAAGCCTTTTGTAAACACAACATTTTGCATTTATTTACTAAATAGTAGATTTGAATGAATTTTTCTTTGTAGAATTTAAAATTCTAATGCTGATTTCCTTCCTTTAGACTTCTAATTCAACGCTTTAGAAGTTTCCATTAAAAGATAATTTATTTCCAAGATTTGAAAAAGCTATAGACGTTTATGTTATGTTTGAAATAATATTTTATAGTCCACATTTACACAACTAATTAGGTTTTTTTTAAATTTTTTATTATTGTATAACTGCATATGCAACTAGATAATTGACAAAGTGTGAAACACGTTTTTTCTTTCGTTCAGAAATGAGGAAAAGCTTTGTTGCCTTAATTACTACAAAGACGGAAACCTATGCAAGGGTAAGAAAAGACCTTCATCAAAAAGATCATACCGAGCCAAATTTATCTGAAAACAAATAATATTCTATTGTATAAGTTAGTCTAACTTTATTCTAGGAAATGACATATTGTCTGTCCCAAGATATCTTTGCAGCATATTTGGACGATTTTAAATAAAAATATACATACCTCTGAAAAAAGTGCAATTGAAATCGATGAATGGGAAACTTTCCAAGATAACTTCATTCACACATTATCATTTTTCCTTCGCATTAATTCACAGGAACGAAAACAATTTTCTTACGGAGATTTATAATAGGGAATGCTGACATCCTTTCTCCATTCGGAAGCTACTCGGAATACCTCGCACAATTTTTCAACGGTATCATCCGGGTACTTTCATCTCTTTTGTAATGCAAAGTCCCCATAAACTTTTTATTTTTAGCCGTGTATAGAAACCTTACAAGCTAGAGGGGGTGTTTCAAAATGGATATCTATATACAGCACAAGGAAATTCACTATATTAGAGCTCCACCTCCGACCCGGCCGGGGCTTGAACTCACGACCTATGGAACCCAATCTCCTAGCAGTAAGCGGCCACCGCTCAAATCACTCGGTCATCTAAAGCAAGACAAAAATCCTGCTTTCGATGACAAACGGACCCTAGAGCTCTGGCCGCGCACTGCACGGTCGTTTGAGATACAGGTGGAATACAGTTAAACGACAATTTGAGAGGATCGGATCGATATACATTGTATAGATATATAATATATGATAAGCACAAACATTGCAATAACTCTCAAATGGACATATACCTGCCCATAGTGAAGGATATAGATATACATACAGCACAAGGAAATTCATTCACTATATTGGAGAGAGAGAGAGAGAGAGAGAGAGAGAGAGAGAGAGAGAGAGAGAGAGAGAGAGAGAGAGAGAGAGAGAGAGAGAGAGAGATACATACAGCACAAGGAAATTCATTCACTATATTGGAGAGAGAGAGAGAGAGAGAGAGAGAGAGAGAGAGAGAGAGAGAGAGAGAGAGAGAGAGAGAGAGAGATACATACAGCACAAGGAAATTCATTCACTATATTGGAGAGAGAGAGAGAGAGAGAGAGAGAGAGAGAGAGAGAGAGAGAGAGAGAGAGAGAGAGAGAGAGAGACATACAGCAGCACAAGGAAATTCACTATATTGAAGCTCCACCTATATATATATATATATATATATATATATATATATATATATATATATATATATATATATATATATATATATGAAACATGTTTAAAGATCTAGTTCTCGAGAACTATATTGTACAATGTTACAGTTTGTTAGATTGCTGTGCAAGGATCCTCAAATAGTGGTTTTTAAATTGTAAAAACTGTGACCCAAGGACAAGCACTGGGGCCCCAGAAGGGGTTCAAAGTTTAGCAAAGAAATATATATGGATATTTGTAAAAATCTTCTTCTCAAGGACTACAATGCTACAGTTTGTGAAATTACTATGCAAGCATCCTGAAATTGTGAAGATTCTAAATTATGGAAGCCGTGACCCCCAGACTAATACTGGGCCCCGGAAGGGGTTCAATAGCAACATAGAAATGTATAGGGTAATCTTCTCCTAGAGAACTACAGTGCAACAGTTTGTGGGATTACTATGCAAGCATCCGTGGCTATTGTAGATTCTAAATTGGTAAAATCATGACCCCCTGACTAATACTTGGGCCCCAGAAGGGTTTGTTTAATAAAGAAGTAAATAGGGAAAATGTTTAAAATTCTTCTTCTCGAGAACTACAATGCTACAATTTGTGAGATTACAATGCATGCAACATATGATAATGTGGATTCAGTTTTTTTTTTTAAAAAATAGTGACCCCATAGACTAGTACTGAGGCCCCAAGACGGGTTCAAAGTTTAACGTAGAAGTATATATGGAAAATGTTTAAAAATCTTTTTCTCGTGAACTACAATGCTTTAATTTGTCAGATTACTACGTAAGCATCAAAAAATGGTGTCGATTCTAAATTATAAACGCCGTGACCCTCGATCTTATACCGGGGCCCCAGAACGGGTTCAAATTGTAACATAGAAATATAGAGGGAGTATGTTTAAAAATCTTCTTCTCGAAAACTACAATGCTTCAATTTGTGATATTACTATGCAAGCATCCTTAAATAATGTAGATTCTAAATTAATGAAGCTGTGACCACTGGACTAATAATGGGGGCCCCAAGAGGGGTTCAAATTTTAACAGAAAAATATGTAGAAAATCTTTAGAAATATTCTTCTCGAGAATTACATTGCTACAGTTTATGAGATTACTATGCAATAATCCTCAAATAGTGAAAATTCTAAATTGCTAAAGCCAACTATAAACCCCGGACCAATACTGGGGTTCCAAAAGGGGTACAAAGTTTAAAATAGAAATAGCATATGCTAAGAAAGAGAATGTTACAAGGAACTGTTACTCAGGTGAGCGATGTGGCCCATGGGCCTCTTGTTTTATAAACCGCTTATAAATCGATTTCTTAATTATATGTGACTGTATAAATTTATAGAAAAATCGAGATATGAAATTTAAAATTTACACGAAGCTGTGTCACTGCATAGTTGACAATGTAGTGCGAGGCGTAATGTGTGCACAAAAAGTGAAATTTGCCGGATGCCTAATACTGTGTAATATAATTCATAATTACATGTATGTTAGAAGATGAACCATTTAGATTTTGAGGTAAAAGGGTTCAGTCTATACGTGGTACAAAGTACAAATTTAGAGGTTAAAGGCAATATCCAGGCTTTCTTCTATTATTCATCATACTCCCAAGCACAGGTCACACTATTAAAGCAGGGGGTTAGAGGTGGCAAAATCTCGGATAACATTAAAGCTTTCTCATTTCCGTTAGAAACACATGCGTACACATGTACTACATTACTTATGCAATGCAGTAATTTGTTGCATAGAATATACGTAGTGTTAAATTACTGCTTGCAGCAAAAGCATATTATTAATTACTTTAATGTGCATGGACAATCAATAACGCGCTATAAATTCACTTAAAATAAATTTTATCGTTACAATTTACAAGCGTAACGTTATACTTCATGTTTCAGGTAGTGTGGTCGGTCGTATCCCAAGACAAAATATTACATAATCAGCTGATTGACTGTATTTATATATAAAAGATTAGCAAAGAAACATTCATAATGACAAATTATGACAAGAAAATATTTTATATCATATAGGTATATATTGACAGCATTGAATTCATATTTATATAAGGAAATATTAAGATGCCTTATAATTTACAGAGTGTCTCGCCGGTTACTATGGTTCCAACTGTTCTAAAGTTTGTAAACACCCATTTTATGGTCAAAGATGTACTAAAAAATGTGAATGTTCTTCTTGTCATCATATCAACGGCTGCATTTTCTCCCAAAATGAAACAGGTAATACTAAAAAATGTAAGATTTAAAAATGTTTCTGTATATGATGACCTTTATTTTAGGTACTTCTATTTTATATGTATCTGCGATTTCATTACTTACAATGAACACGTTTGTCTATATTCAAACATTTAAAGGTGCATGATCACGGACGGAGTCGAACTTAAAGAGACAGTACGGCGCATCTTAGTAAAAAAACGACTTGAAATTTTTTTCTGATCGGGTTCGGTATTTTTGTACTACTCATATATGTATAAACTTTCCGAAAATTACAAATTTTTATGAAATAAATCTCATTATTTCATTTAAAATTAATAATTACGTATAACCCATAAATATATACATCGCAACGTGTTACGGGGTTCCGCCTTCTATACTACTACGCATGCGTATTTTCTATCAAAAAAAAAAAAACATGCAGGGTTCGCAAAGATTCTCTTGGACAGGTTTGTTGATAAAAATATGTCTTTTCTACTTCTCCTGGGTAATAATTGTTCATAGTTAAAATAACAAGAATTTTTTATATAAGCATATATTTTGCGGTTTCATCACAGAAGTTGATACAACCTATATTCAGTTAATAAGTGAGGCCCCTTGAGGGCTTATTTGACCTATTTATGTCTGTTAATTTAAAATGAACTGAAATTGGTAAACCATTTATAAATTATCGAGAAAGTGATGACGTGTTCCGTTTAGAGAGTCCCTTTTACCTCGTATTCCATGGAACAGAAACAGCACTTAATTTTTGCAATTTATATATTCCTTTCCATTAGGATGGTTTATGCTAAATTACGTTGAATTTCACTCAGTAGTTCTTGAGAAGATTTTTAAAAACGCATCCCCCCCCCCCTTTTTTTTTTTTTACAGTTTTAAGTTTTTCTCCGCTTTGAATAAAAGCTGGCCTTTCATTCATTTCTGCAATTTATATTCATCTTTCCATGGGGATGCTTTGTGCCAAATTTGGTTGAAATTGGCATAGTGGTTTTAGAGAAGAAGTTCAAATTGTGAAAAGCTTACAGACGGACGGACAGATGGACGGACAGACGGACGACGGAAAAATTGTGATCAGAATAGCTCATTTGCGCTTTCAGCTCAGGTGAGCTAAAAAGGACATTAAAACACTTTTAAAACTATTGAAAATTTAGTATACCATTATGCAGATTTACACAATGATGACATCATGACTCAAAACCATGAAATGGAATGCTATACAAAGGATCACTTGTATGTAACAAAATAATTGACCTATAGGAGAGATGGATTTCCCAAAAAAAATCACTTTTAAAAATAAAAGTTCATTCGATATTTTCTACAGTTCATATTTCTAAATTGTTCGAATTTTCATGTAGAACCTAGCATATTGCGCTTGCAATTCTGAAATTTACCTTCAAAATTGGCTAAAACATACTTTTTGCAGTAAAACGATCTATTTCTGCATGAATGTTGGCCTAAAAATCCATTAGGTCAGGCCTGTCCCTAAAAAAACTAAGATATTTTGATAGGATTTTATCATAGGAATAAATTAAGATAGGATTTTTAGGGGCATCCTTGCCCTGAGATCGAAATTCGCAAAAACGTACATTTTTTTGATAAACTTATTTATATTATATTGGTTATACATGTATATGGCCTAAAATCAAGAAGTGGAATGGAAATCGATATGCTAATTGTATAGACAGAAACCAATACACTCTATAGGTCAATTCCTACGTTATATGCAAGTGATCCTTTGATCGGAAGATATTTTAAACTGATTCAAAATGCAAGAAATCCAAGAACTGTAATAAAATATTTTGGTGTGATTTGTTTAGAATGTAACAAGAAAAATACTTATAAGGTATATAATTATACTTTTATTCATCTTCCCCGAATATTGTTAACTTCACATTTAGTACGCGTCATCAGTTTGATCAGTGCATGTTGAACTTGAAAAGTGCTGCTAGAATCTTGCTAGAATCTTGTAATATAAACAGCTTTGATGCATCGATATGGTGGTAATGTACTAATGTATTGCATTGACATCTATTCAAACGGAAAATATCATGTTTTGATCTGAATCAAAACAATAATTTAATTTTACGATGCGGTACATGTATGTTACAGTCAAAATAAGACGCTACATTAGGCATTTGCTTCTGTAACGTACCCGCGTCTTAGATATGGTTTGCAACAATTCTTCCATAAGGTAAATTGTGACATTATTAATGACCCATATGTTCAATTGTCGAATGAAAAAGCGATTCTGATATGGTAACTTTGTATAGCAGTAATGTTTTGGATGATAGCAGCACACAGTGGTTGCAGTATAGAGTTTACTTTCATATAACGTTTTACACATGCCACAGTGGAAGAAAAACTTAAGGAGCACGACGAAAACAGATGTTTCCAATGCCATATGTACATGTATAATGCCCGGATATGGTATGGGCCATTTGCGTTAGCGCGACATCGCGTTCAGATAAACGCAACATCGCGCTAACACACAACACACCGTCGCGCTAACGCAACTTTGCACCAGACGCCCGTGCTAACAGACAACGCGTCGTTGCACTAACACACAACGCGCTGTCGCGCTAACGCAGCTTTACATAACACGCCGTCGCGCTAACGCAATTTTGCACAACACACTGTCGCGCTAAAACAACTTTGCACAACAAGTTGTCGCGCTAAAACAACTTTGCACAACACGCCGTCGCACTAACGCAACTTTGCAAGTGTCACAGTCTAGAAGGAAGTCGTGTCCGGAAATATCAGACTGCGCATATTGATTGTAATTCATGTGTTAATCAAATTACTTATTCACAAAAATATACACTGTTCATATTACATGTTACAAATTCATATAAGGTGCTCTGTATTTTTATTTTACATACATGCTTGCATGCAGGCCTACATATTTCGGCACGCGCAGTCTGATATTTCCGGACACGATTTCCCACTAGACTGAAACTTGCAAAGTTGTGTTAGCGCGACGGTGTGTTGTGTGTTAGTGTGACGGTGTGTTGTGCAAAGTTGTGTTAGCGCGGCGGCGTGTTGTGTGTTAGCGCGACGGCGTGTTGTGCAAAGTTGTGTTAGCGCGACATCGCGTAAAGATAAACGCGCCGTCGCGGTAACGCAAATGGACCTATCCGGACACCATACATATGGTATGACAATTCCCCAGTCGGGATCATACATACACTAGGAAAAGTCAAGAAAAAAAATAAAAGCCGGATTGTCTACTTTGTATATCAACTATTGCATTAGTGTAATTTGCATTACTAAATTGGATTAGCGCGGTATTGAAGCTCGAAACAACATGTCTGTCAGTGGACACAGATCCGGGATTACTCAAGATGAAAAGATCCATAAATGTTTCAGGTATTGACGTTTGCTCTTCACTAATTAGCAGAACAATAACCAGATAATCCAGTTTTGTCAATGAAGTTTCTACATCACAAATCAGGTCTTAAATCTTGCTATTTTGCTCTACTTATTTAATTTTCCCCTATATAAAAGTAATTCGATGTACTTAGCTGATTTCCTGAAAATCACCGTAAACAGACTGATTAATTCCCTGCATAACAGACTGCTTCCCTGCTAAAAAGGTGCATATGTAGATTAACTGATACACACTTATTCGGAACGCTTAATTAGTAATTCCTATTTATCATAGGAAACATTCCAATATACTCCGAATAATGGCATAAATATTCGTAATCATAATAGTTTAATTCTATTTGCAACATCCTTTTTGATTGGCTATACTAATTCATCTATATCGTATGGTATTACCCACCTACGTCACAATACTACGCGCGTGCAATTTAATTCAATTTAGTTTGACTTTATAACTTGTTGGATAAATGAAGAATTAAAATTATATTAAGCTTCGTCTCGGGATATAGACTTGCTCTTGGGGAACTTGAATTTGCTGACTCCCTCGTTGTTAAACTGTGAACACAAGGCGGTTAGTAAAAATCAATCGTTTTTTGAGGTCCTTGAAGATAAAAATGATTCTATTTAAGTGGTCATTGTTCCAGGGGAAAAGGAGGGTGTTAAAATCAACTATATATCCCAAAATTCTTGGGGTCATTATTCAGAAATGTTGGTCAAGTGCATATTTACTAGTACTTGTACATGGGAAAAGAACATCAAAAGTAACCATAGTTAATTAAAACTTCTGTAATGGATTTTGTGTATGACACTCATTGTAAAGACTCACGCATTCCTGTGAATTTTTCCCTGTATTCAATATTATTTTCAAATAAATTGTTGTTGGTGTCAACATTGTTATATTGTTATGTTTCAGACAATAAACTACCGAATTAAGTTTGGCTTGATTCCATCTATAACTCGCAGTAGAAATGATAATTAAGAGAAGATAGAGAAATCATTACAATATGATATAAATAAATATAAAAAAAAAATAAAAAAATAAAATAAAAAAATATATATATATAAAAAAAATAAAACTTACTTCGTTTTGGTCGGAATTACTAAAGATGCGATCAAATGTTAAAAGAGTCCTTATGTTACTTTCCTTTTCGATTTAGTTTAACGTATCACGTGAGAATGCTATTGTGCAATTGAGAATATCGTATGACAATCGAATTGTATCTTGCGAAAGAACTATCGATCGTGTATAAAGCGAACAATTTCTTACAAACCATACACAAAACAGTACGAAAAGCGTGAGAGAACCGTACACATTTTTACAAGAATTCTATTTCTCAATGTAAATCGGGAACAAATTATCAACTGAAAAACACGAAGAAGGCCTATTGCTACAAAAGGTCCAGCTTGGCTCGGGTGCTTTAAAAATATGATAATTTAAATAAAATCAATTTAAATTTACTTTTTTTTTCTTTTTATCTTTGTCAAGATACTACGATAGCTGTTCACTCAGAAGAACCTGAGAAAACTAAGAGTATGAATGGAAGTATTGATATTGGAAGGACAACGCATATGAATATTAATGGTTAGGAAAAAATACCCAATATTAACATGTGATGCATAAGTTCGTGATTCAGAATTTTTCGTAGGCTACAAATAAATTCGAAATAAAGTGTGTAAAAAAATAAATAAATCTCTAATGGTAATTTCTGCTCTGGCAAACAATGAAATGTAGGGATATTAAGGGTATGTTTTGATGCGCATGATAACATATATATTGTCTTAAAAAAGGTAATTTGAAACTAAAAGTAAAAAAAAAACCCAGATTAAAAGTAACACAAGTTATTGATAGACAATAATATTCTTACTTGTCACAACACTAATGTATACTTTTATACCAAAACCAAACATAACAGAAAAATAAAAAAAAAATCTGAAACGCTGTTTGATGAACTTATGAGAAAAAAGAATAAATAAGGTATGTTGCAAAGATGTTTTTAAGAACATAGAACATGATTTTGCAATTCTTACTAAAACAACTGGACAATCAAACCTACAATGGCAAAAATGTCAATCAAACTTTACATTTTACAATAACAACAGATAATTACCTTCACAAGATTAAATTTGTAAATCCCAAATCTTTTTGTTAAAGTTTTGTTAAAGAGGAATTGAGCCGTTGAAAGCTTTTTTGTTATGGTTATTTGATTTTAATGTCTATTTTCGTAAAACAAATATTTTCGTTTCTTTTGTTTTTGTCAAGATGCAACGATATCAGTTCCCCAAAAATATTCTGACAACAAAAACGATGGAAGCATTGGTATTAAAAAGACAGTTATTATTTCTTTTGATTCAATTATAACTTTTGTATTGATATTACTTTTATTGCAAACTATTTACAAGAAACTCCACATCCTCTCTACAAGAACTGGTTTACTCTCAACTCTCGGCGATGTTTACGAAACCATTAATCCTGCAATAATCCATCACCGATTGCAGGCTTTAGCGATTGCTGCCCATCAAATCCAAACAATGAACAATATGCTTGACATCATTTATGAGAATTAATCTGAAATATTATATTTTCTTTTTTTTTTTTTTTTGGTTGAATTCTATATTTCCTATTTGCTGTTTGACTAGTCGTTACTGAAATATATCCAACACCATTAACTACCATGATGTTAAACTATTTTGAAAGAAATATAGGTTACTAGTATTATGTTGTTTGGAAAGATATTTACATGTAAGAAGGAAATGTTTTTTAACTTCATATGAACAAACTTTTTAAGAAATGTTGATTTATGTTTTAATTGTTGTGATATATATTTGTTTTATTTGGGTTTTTTTTTTCATATGTATTAAGTGACATTCGTGACTTAATGATTTTCAATCATATCAGAAAAAAGGAAGCATCTATACATATAAATTAAGACTTTCTGCAAATAAACTACAAAATGCCTGTACCAGAGGAACTGCAACGTTAACAAGCGTTTGTCAGTTTACATGCAAATTCTACGCGCTATAGTTGTATAGCTGTATTGATAATCCATCGTTCATCGTGTTTTTTTTCACTGCTTGACTTTCTTTAAAAATAGGTATTAATTTAGAGGAGGTTTATTAAAACTAGTATTATTAAAACTCCCTGATGATTTCTTTTGAATTTGATTTTTTTAAAACTGTGTTGTTTCTATGAATTGGGTATTGCATGACTAGGCTACGTGTGTTTTGGGTTTTTTCTTTCTTTGGTAATTGACAATGGGGATTATTTCAGGTTATAGGTGTGGCTGTTTAAAACCATATATAGTTGACTTTCCTAGCCCTGCCGTCATCATAGTTTAGATAAAAATAACCTATCACTATAAATATTTCTTCATTTATCCAAATACATGTAGTACAATTTAACAATCAGTATACACAAGACATTCTGTTGCTTATCAAAAGTGTTAATTTTTTTATAAAAACATCTAGTCTTTTAAATTAGATGTATAAAATAATATCATACTAAGAATTAATAAATATGATGATACAATTACCTAGTAGTGATATAAAGACTCTAATAAGCATAAACACTCTAGAGGATACTGGATTAATACAAGGAACAATAATCTTACATTTATTTAATGGTCTGAGCATGATATGCCCACTGAACAAAATTGCAATACATGTAGCTTAATTCAGATTAAACTATGTGATTATTGTGACTGCCATTTTGTTTGTAATCTATTATTAGATTTGTCTTTCAAATTGACATCTAGATCTTTTTTCCATTCTCAGTATAAAGATCTTAATAATCATTGCTATCAAAACTTTTCTCAGATTCCAAACCTCCCATCGATATAACACGTTGAAGGCGATTACAACATATGCAAATCTCCTCACATTGGACTTTAAAGTTGATTGTTTTAAAGTAATTAAACGACTTAACTGGTTGTATTCGCCTCGTTTGTGCTGTATTTTTATTTATAGCTAGCATCAGGTATAAAACTTGCAATGCCCGATCAGTAGTGTTACTATCAAAACTAGAGGAATCTGCTGGTGTTTCATCTTGCATTTCATGAGATTTATCATGAGCCAGAGATTTATCTTGCGCATTTCTGTCATCAAGAATTTCTTCATCAGTTTAAAATGTTTAAAATGACTCAGGTATTTCTACCATTAACTTTTAACTATAATTTTATTTTTATTAATACTTTACATATGTGGCTAGTTTCATTTTGTTTGTATGAGCTTCATCTCGTTGTTTGTCCTAGGCATCTCTTCGTATAAGCTACGAGAATCTGACTTTCGATAAGTTGCGCACTGTGATGCTTGGTTCAACTAATTACCTTCTGAATTCACAGCAGAATTTCCTTAAAATAAAAATTCTTACTCTAATTATCATGTAGGTCCATTGGGGGACATCATTGGGCTTCAGTGAGATATCACGGGGATCCATATGGAAAATCAGCTTTCTGATGAAAATGTACATTGGGGTATATTCAATACAATTTTGAGTATCATTGAGTTTTATAAGTGAACGTTCATAAAGTATCACTGGTATATCATTATAATTCACTTTGGGGGACTTTTCGGCTTAATCGTCCACAAAGTTAGCTTTGTCTGTATTTCAGCCAATGCAATGAAATAAAAAACCCTTCTCAGATTTTGTTTAATTCTCAAAACAACAATTACAAATATGTGACTTCATTTTTTCATTTGCTGTAATTTGATTCTGCTTACAATATGTTCCGATCAAATTAAGCATTCTATTTCGCTTATTTGGCTCTTGACCATTTAATTGGCATCTAGTTTGTTTCCGTGCAGCTTGATTATTTCTGCATTAAAATTGTATTTAAAAAAAACTTCATTCCTACATGCTTCTGATACAAACAGCAGAAGTGATTTTTCAGAAATGATTTGCAATACAGAATTACGAAGCATGATCTTAGTGGCAATTCTTTCGTTACACCCATACGAATACGTAAGTAAATTACTTTTATTTTTTAGGTTTTCTTCTTTAGCAAACTCCAAACAATCAATCGTTTCCCTATCAATGAAAACAATATATAATATACATTTTATCTCAGTTATCAAAGACATAATGAATAAATAAATAAAAACCTCTGTTCCTTTAATTTGTGAAATATATTCCATATATCGTTTGGATTGCCACTGTTGTATAACAGTTTTTCCCCCATAGTAGCTTTTCCCCCCGGAAAACCTGCTATATATATATAATAACTGCCTGAGGGGGGGGGGGTTACTATATAGTAGCTTTTCCCCCATAGTAGGGTTTCTCCCTAACGTTTTTGGTTCAAATTTTATAAAAAAAAAATATTTATGGAAACCCAGTAAGGATTTGAAATCAATGTTTTTAACCCTCAGTGTGCATATACCTGCATTCATCTATACAGGTTAAGTTTCGTTTTGCCGATTTATTTTTAAAGACAATGCTGAATATTGAACAAATGTATCATTGCATTCATAAACTTATTTAACTTATTTAAGTAATTATCTATATATTACATGATTTGACAAGATGTACACTCATATGCCCCCCCAGCGACGGTCCCGATGATTTGATTAGTTGTTTCTCAATAGGTGACCCGGGCATAAGTTTCGAAATAACTAAAATGTCTTTCTCTTTACATTTATCTTAAAACTGACGAATTGCAATTTTTTACGTTTTAATTTTGTAAAAAAATAAAATAAGTAAACAAATATAATGCGTACGTTAAAATGTTTTTTTGAGATGTTTCAATAGAATTAAAAAAAAAAAACCTTTATACTCTATTTAAAACAGTATTTAACTTTATCTCTAAGGAAAGAATTGATTTAAACCACTGTTGGACATTCTGTGTTTTCCACGAGACTTACGTAAAAGGACGTTTTATACCATGTATTAATAAATGCATTTTTTCCCCTAAATTATGAGTAATCAATATCATCTCAGATATTGCAAACTATTGCCACGAATGGTCCGCCGTAGACATGACCGGAATGTAAAACAGGGGGAAAATCTACTATATAGTAGGTTTTTCGTGGGGATAATCCTGCTATAAAAAGGGAGAAAAACCACTATATAGCAGGCTTTCCGTGGGGGTAGATCTACTATATAGTCATTTTTCCGGGGTGGGGGGTTGCTGCTATATAGCCATCCTTCGGGGGGAAAGATGGCTAGGGGGAACAGGGACTATATAACACCACTATGGTTTAATTTTGATATCTTAAAATATCTCTGGAAAATGTCAATACATTGTTAACAGAGTCCAATTTACAGGCGGCACAACGGGCTGTATATTGATAATTTTGGGAAAGAAATATCATTTGGGATTAATAAGGACACAAAATATATTTTTTTATTACATAGATTTCACATGATCAGCATTAATTTGATAGTTTTTCATTCAAAAATATATTTACAAAAATATCGACTAGATGCTGTCATCAGACAGTAATACCAGCACCAAGTGTTTGCCTCTAAATAACACTCTCTTGTACTAGTTTTAGTCAAAAAGAAGGCCACATGCAATATGTTACAATTAAATGATCTTTGTCTGAAGTTACGTACACAACACAGGTGTACAGGTTGCATCGGGTACTAGTTTTACCCAGCTCTTTGGTTAGATGGGTTTCACGTGGTGTACATGCATATGTTTTCTTGATATGCAGAATAGGATTAATTAACATGAATAAACGTTTCTTTTGTGGTGATCAGCTAAAGGAATTCGTATTGTGCTAATTGGATTATCATTATGATGTTGACCAATATAGGTAAGTATAATACATGTAGTAGCGCAATATTATGAGACACCGGTATACAAAACAGTTAAGTTTTACTTTCACTTTCTAAAATGTGATCTCCATTTGCCAGCATACTGTATCATCATCTTTATTTAAATAAGCTTATCTACAGTTTCTGTCATTTTAATTGCAGAATATTTTTATTTTTTCATTTGTCAGACTTACACTATTGAGTTGACTCCATATTGACCCTATTTTGTATGAAATTTGGGTTTTAAATATCATGTTTATATGAGTTATAATAGGGAGGAAGGGGAAGAGGCCTTAACCGTTCCCCATCTCCAGGATGTGTGGATTATATACATTTTTAGTGAGAATGAAGGCATGCTGCAGCTTTTTTTCCCGTTATACCCCCTACCCCATCATCATACACCAGTAATAGAAAAAGAGTTAATGACTAATTTTTTTTATTTTAAATTGCTTATTCTTTTTTGTCAAGAGATATGTGGTATGAAAATTTTAATACTGATTGTTAACATACATGTATAATTATATATATAAAAAAAAAACATACATGTGATATTATACTAGGGATCTTGCAATCAATTGCAGAATTGCCAATCGGTTATTTATAACTCATTTTGAATGCTTAATTTGTTAATCATTTTGAAAATAAAGACATTTCTAAATACATGTATAACATATTATCAATATTTTTTGTAAATTGATTTTGTAACTATTTAGGGCCCCACTCTGCAGATGCCCTATAGTGATAATTCTGTCCAATTCTGCTGATCATGTATAGATACATTTAAGACAAATTGGCCCCTGCCCCTTGGGTCATTCCCCCACCCCCGGAGTTGTTTTTAAACAACCACCCCCCCCTCCTCTTAAATAGAAAACATGAATAGTTGAATATTTTTAAAATATCCTCAAAATCATCGAAATCCCCACTCCTAAACCATATATATTTTTGTTTCTTGAACCATGACCATGTCAAGGCAAATCTTTTTGTGGTATTAGTAGGTCATGGCATCTGGGGGTCACCCTAACCCCACCCCACCCTCTGAAAATCAAAAATGATCAAATAACTTGAAAAAAATACTTGTGATCCCCACCCCTAAAGCATATATATTCTTTCTCCTTCTCCTTATGCATCTTATGGTACGTTATTTCAATCACAAGAGATAAGAGGAGGTCCAGGAATTAGGTTTTTTATGGGACGGAACATCATTTTGCAGATAGCATTGACCCTCAGAATCCAATTTATATTTCTAAAACCTTATTGCAAATCTATAGCTCAGCCTCTGTTATATCCCTATAAATGCTGTGGCTATTCATTAAATCATGAGAGGAGTTCTGGGAAGTAGGTTTTTTTAGGAGTGATAAACGTCAATTTTCAGCTTCTATTTGACTCCCTGGATGAAATTTAAATTTTTAATACCTTATTGCATGACTATATGACAGCCCATATCATACCCCAAGATATGATGTGGCTATTCATTAAATCATGAGAGGAGTTCTGGGAAGAAGGTTTTTTTTAGGAGTGATAAACGTCAATTTTCAGCTACTATTTGACTCCCTGGATGAAATTTAGATTATTAAAACCTTATTGCACATCTATAGGACAGTCCCTATCGTATCTCAAGAGATGACATAGCTACTGCATAAATTGTAAGAGGAGTTCTGGGAACCATATTTTTTTTGCAAAAAAACGTCATTTTTTGATGCCCACAGACCCCCATGATAAAAACAAAAATTCTGAAACATGATTACACGTCAACATGACACTCCGAAGCATATCCTATTAGATCATTAGGCTACTGCAAAAAGAAATTAACGTTTTTTGAAACCAGATTTTTTAGCCATTTAATGACCCCCAGGACAAAATTGAAATTTCCGAAACCTTATTGCGCATCTATAGGACACCCCAAAACATATTGCAAGAGATGATTTGTCTACTGTTGAAAATGTAAAAGGAGTTCGAGGAAGGTTTTTTGTCAAAAAACGTCATTTTTTACAATTATTTGACGCCCAGGACTACCAGAGAATTTTTGAAACCTTTTATAAAAGAACATGACACCCCAAATCATACTCCAAGAGTTCAGTTTGCTGGTTTATAAGATGTAAGAGCAGTTTGAGAAAGTAAAACGGACGGACGGACGGACGGACGGACGGACGGACGGACAGACGGAACAGGGTAACAACAATATACCCGAACTTTCTTTAGAAAGTGCGGGTATAATAAGTTCACATTGTATATTTATTTAATTAATATATATTATATTCTTCAATTTAATAATTTCAAATAAAAACTTGCAGCAAAATGGATACGTCTTTCCAGTCTATACAACAGAGTCATGTCCTAACAAGCAAACAGATATAAGCAAAAGATTAACTGCACTTAACCGTAGTGCGAATAACAATTACTTGTGTGTTCCAAATGAAAACTTCACGGAGCTGTTGGAGATCTGTTATATAGAAAGTATTTCAGACACTTTACAAGGTGAAAACAAACGTTTTAGCTTACTTAAGCCAAAGATTCAGGGTAGATTGGCTGATCATTTTTTTAAACCGTTATCGTCGTAGTTGCTGTTGTCATAATCGTTTTACAAGTTCAGCTTCTTCGTTCGACTAGACCAATGTCCACTAATTCATCACAATGCATCTTTGAATGAAGGACTCTAAGTTTGCTCATATATAGGTCCAGTTAATTCAAAAGGGATATAATTATGAAAGAATGAACATAAAGTTAGTAATTTTGGAATATATTCTTCCCAGGGACCAGTTGCAAATAGCAAAGTTTTACACAGGCTACCTGATATGCTAGATTTAAGTATATTCATAACATAAATGCATTGGGAGAGAATGGAGTCTTGCTTTGCAGTCAAAACACGTAAACTATCTATCAAAAACTTTAGTTAAATTGAAGTTCAGAACTCTTTATCTGGTTTCAAGTCATTGTTTATTTTTCAACCATCACCACTTTGTCGTTGACATCTACCGCTGCCACAACTTTGCCAATGGAAGTCCAAATATCGATTTCTTTTGTAAAAAAATTTCATGAATGTAAGTATTGTTATATTTGTTAAAAGCATTGAGTTCTTACGATTAGATTTTGAAAAAAATATACAATAGTGTAACATTTCTCTTTTTTTCTCAATAAAAAAGAATGTCAAAGGAGCATCACTTCTACATGAAAATATAAAATCAAACCGCATCTCACATTTGAATATCGGTGCTTGTGTAATTATCATTTATTTAGAATAAAAAAGACAGATGCAGTAAAGTTACAGTTGTTAAAGGTGTCACCATAAATAATTAGAAAAGGTAATGCCGTCAAGTAATAAGGATGTTAATATTTGAAAAAGCTGTTACATGTAATTCACAATTCATGTTTCTTTCAAGTTAAATATTTTCAAATCCAGTTGATTTTCTTATCGATTTGAAGTACATACATTTTTGCATATCTTTTATCTCTTTTTTACAGTCCAGTTGTGTTAAAATAGTTGATTCCAGCTTTCTTGCTTATCCATCTTGTAGAAGGTAGCTAAAAGTATTTATTAATGAGATCACTGAGAAGCTTTAAAAACAAGCAAACCTTGAATTGTACCTTACACTTATTACCAAATGTTAACCTAAACCTGATGGTTCATTAAAGTTATTTAGATTGATAAGTAATGTAGAAGTGTATTAGGTTGCACAAAGCATCATACGGTGAACAGCTGTAAAAAAGTTTCAAATTAAAGACTATTTTCCTTTAATAGCTATTTGAATATTGTTTTCTATTGATTTTATCTTCTTTTTTTTTTATTGAGTAACATTTTAATTATCATAGTCTTCCTTGAAAATTTTTAGATTGATTTTTCATTTCAACGTTACCTTTTTAGTGCCTGATTTCTTAAACATGTTACTGTTCTAAAACATGTTATAAACACACCCAACTACCCATGACGTAAATAGATATTGACATTATAGTTAATATTTTAATTTTTCAAAATTTTAAAAATATGATTGCTTAGTTTTGCTTAACATAATTTGACTTCTGGGAAAACAGAGAACATTTTACTTATTTTTAATAAATTATATTTTCCATTCGCATTTCTTAAAACAAAAGTTTGTTTGGATATGTTGGATGATATACTTTTGTAAGTTTTCATTTTATTTTTTCACTTGTTCATTACAATAGATGTACAACCGGTGATGCGTAAACGTTTAAAAATACTCAAAAGCAAGATAACACGCTGCTCTTCATTAGTTATTTAATTTAGTTGTTATATTTTCATAATTTAGAAAATCGTAATCATAAAACAAAAATAGGAGATTTTAATTTTCATCAACATTTTTTTCAATAAAAAAAAAAATAAAAATTGACCACCCCATCTTTGGCATGTATGTATTGATAATTAAGGACGACTGATCCAATTCACTTCTACAATAGTTATTTTCATGAACATTTTATATGAGTTAGAGTTACTAAAGATATATCAAAATCAATCATAAAATAGCATAAATATCGAATTAGATTTTTAGTAGGACCATTTCAAAAATTGTTTGTATTACTTCTCTTTTTCAGTTGAACATAATGGGAAAAAGCGTTCTTGTGAGAGAAAAAGTTTTATAATAAATTTTCTATCCAAATTGAAATATAATACTTATATGATGAATTTGATTAAATATCAGTTTAAAATTAACCATGCCATCGACTTCTTTTTTACTGGGCGCATGACAAAGTGCTGGGTGTCGTTATTTTTGTTCAATTTTTCATGAAAAGTACTGCGCAAACACTAAGAAAAAGGTTATGTTCATTATTTTGAGGTTGATTTATGAAACAAAACAACTATTAAAGTGTGCTAAACATTTTTATGATGAAATAATTCAAATCTTAGCACAGTGACGGTGTTGTATAGCAGTTTCCCCCCATAGTAGCTTTCTCCCGGAAAACCTGCTATATAGTAGCCTTTCCCCCTAGGGGGAAACGCTACTTTATAGTAGTTTTCCCCCATAGTAGGATTTCTCCCTCATGTTTTTGGTTCAAATTTTAGATAAAAAATATTTATGGAAACCCAGTAAGGATTTAAAATCAATTTTTTAACTCTCAGTTTGCATATATACCTGCATTCATCTATACATGTTAAACTTCGTTTTACTGATTTATTATTTTTTATAGACAATGCTGAAAATTGAACATATGTATCATGACATACATAGAATTTATTGAGGTAATTATCTGATAAATTACATGATTTGACAAGATATACACTTGTAGGCTTGACGGTACCGATGACTTGATTAATTGTTTCTCATTAGGTGACCCGGGTTCAATCTTTGATATAACTTAAGTCTCTTTCTCTTTACATTTATCTTAAAATTGACGAATTGCAATTTTTTTACGTTTTAATTTTGTAAAAAAGAAATAAGTAAACAAATATAATGTGTACGTTCAAATGTTTCTCGGAGATAGTTCAATGGAATTTAAAGAAACTTTATACTCTATCTAAAACATTATTTAATATCTATCTCTAATGGAAAGAATTCAAACTACTGTTGGACATTCTGTGTTTTCTACGAAACTTAAAACTAAAAATCTAACGTATAAAGGACCTTTTATAGTAGATGTTTCTTATGAAGTTTTCTTGTATGTATTCTTGTCTTTATATACATTGTAATACATGTACATAGAGTTTCAAGTAATGGTATATATCTGAGAGTTTTATTTATTGAAAAAATAGAACAAAATACCTTTCTAAGTATATGAAATGTAATGAGTTGTCTAGTTTGAATTACATTTCACAATCTGAAATTTCATTTGATTTAGAACCCCATCAAGCGAAGAAAAAAAGATCAGTTTCTCATCAAGTCATTGCACACAGTATCCCGTTAGATTATTATTTAGAAGTAAAGATACTAGTATACATGTATGATTACATTTAAGATCATCAATTATAAATGTATTAACTTAAAATCAGTAGCCTTTTGGGACAAAGGGGGTAATAAATTTCCACTCCTTAATCCCTCTGCAAAATTTAGTCAAGATTCGTCAGTTATTTTCTTTGAAAGGAGTTTATTGCATAGAAAATAATACATGGTAAAATCTGTATCACACCCTATATCAACCCGATACTCCAATATCAGATACGGAGGAACGAAGGCCATAGGGCTGATATTGGTTGAGAGTTGATTCGAGTGTGATTCAGATTTTGCCAAGTTGTTTTTATCATATTTTTGATAAACAACTCGTTTATATTTTCATATGAAAAACTTTATCCAGCTTTATCCTAGTTCTCCCATCTAAAAAAGGCGCATTTTGACGCTCAAACGCGTTGTGACGTCCTCTAAAAAAATATGTCCATGTTATAACGTCCACACCATAAATATGCATCGATTAAAACAAAAATATCCGCCGTATTTCGAAATCTGAATGATTTAATTCTGGTTGTAACACGATTTCTAATTGGCTAAAAAAATTATTTTATATCGCATAAAGGATGTTGCCTACGTCATAATAAGACTAACGTCAAAAACGTATCAATCCGCCTGACGTTATGTTTGAATTTTGTACAATTTGACGTCATTTTAAAGGTCAAATGACCGTTTTTATGTACAATTAACAACAAAAAATTAAATTATAAGCAATGAATTCAAAATGTATTCGTTTTATATGATATAAAATGGTTTAGAACAGTTTACGCTTTTTTATAAACCGCTTCGGGGTTTATCAAGCGTAAACTGCTCCAAACCATTTGATATCGTATAAAACTAATAAATTTTGAATCCATTCCTTAAATAAAAGGAGCAAAAATGTTCAAAAAATCGTAACAAAAGTGAAATAAAGGGCGATGATACAAGAATGTGATAAACGCGTGCCTTCGTTCATATCAGGGATGAGAAAACCCTGTGTTTTATACTATGTATTAATTAATGCATTTAGTACCCTAAATTATGAGTAATCAATATCATATATATTGCAAACTATTCCCACAAATGGTCCGCCGTAAACATGACCGGAATGTAAAACAGGGGGTAAATCTACTATATAGTAGGTTTTCCGTGGGAGTAATCTGGCTATAAAAGGGGGGAAAAACCACTATATAGCCGGCTTTCCGTGGGGGAAGATCTACTTTATAGTCATTTTTCCGGGGGGAAAAACTGCTATATAGCCATCTTTCCGGGGGGAAAGATGGCTAGGGGGAAAAGGCACTATATAACAACGGTTTAACTCAATTTTCAATTTGAGTATTGAAGCAAATGGGAATGTAAATGATTTTTTCACTGGCTCAAACTCTATTAAGTAATATATGTAGATGGTTATAAATAACTTGAGCTAATAGAAATTTCACTACAGCAATGTGATAAACAAATTTGTGCAGGTTAAATAATGTTGAAAAGCGTATTTTAGCATGTTAAATTATAGCAAGACCAGCCACTACTTGCACGATATAAAGTGTGTAATGATGAAGTATTACAGCTAAATATTGCGTCATAAGCGATTAATCATTGAGTTTCAGTGATTGTGACGTAATATTGAGAATTCGATGTTCGTAACAATATTTATTTTAGGTGCGCGATATATCTGCGCAAAGCGAATTAGGTCCGTCATCCTTAAATAACACATCAATTGAGACCAAATTCTTAAGCTCTTAACTAACTTGACAATTCTCCCCGTTTCATTTGAAACATACATAAAACTTAACATAAAATAATTCAAAGTCGATATTGGTCTCTTTTTTGTAAAATCATATTTCAAAAAAAAAGGTTCTTTATCGATCTATCAAATAAAATATTGGTGTCTCGAAGAACCTTAAATTGAAATATTAAGAACTCTGTGTATGTTAACACACTATACTTCAGTCCTTTCCTACACGGTGATCAAAGATGCACTGTGTTTACTTTAACTTCAAATTGCAATTGAAACTTTGTAAACGCAAATTATAAGATGTATAATGTGAACTACATCGAAATGCTACTTTTTTCTTACCTTATCAAGATATACTTTTTTGTTATGACAAGGGTCATTTTTCTACGGGGTTCATTATTCTTCTTTGCCTCAGATTTGCTGTTAATCGAAGTTTCCTTAAACGAATGTACGCATAATCCTTATTATACTACGTGTGAGGAAATGATTTGCATTTTAAAATATTTCGTTTCAATTTTTTATAATTTATGAAAGAAATTTCATCAGAAACTCAGTTTTTAAGAGAGTGGTCCCTGAGAATGAAGTGACAAGCATATTTTCAAATGCATGTCTATTGATTAATTAGTGTCATGTTAAAACAACCAGACATCGCCAAAAAAGACAACTTTTTTGTTTGACAATGCCCCCATATTTCACTAACTATAAAAATAACATTACAATGAATTTAAATGAAGGCTTTGTTCGGCATCAAAAAATAATGCTTCCACTACACTTTATTATATGTGCAAACGAAACAAAAAATGATAGTTTCTTGGTCAATTTGTCAATCCATTAGGCAACCCAGAAATTTATTGGGGTGGCGTTATAGAAATAAAGACGAGCCTATTGTTTTTATGTTGAACGAGTACAGAGGAAAATAGAAGCCATTTTCCTCTCAAGAATAATGTGCTCATTAATTGTCATTAATGACTGCCGTCACGAAAAAAGGGCCCTTAAGGTCAAAATTTCACAAGCTCACTTTTTTGTCATTTCTGATTGGTCAACTCTTTTTGATTACAAATATATAAAGATATCGAAGATATTATGTGTTTTAAGCGTTTTATGACAATTTTAGTAAGACATGTTGAGTGACACTAATTTGACGTAACTCGTCGAAAACGTCACGACGTCACGAACGTCAAATTTTGTTTTGCATTAATTATTTCTTCATTACTTTCTTTAATCGGCTTTAATTGTTAAAAGAAAAATTAATTAATAACTCTTGCAATTGTACGTCTAACAATATGAAAAAAAGAGAACAAAATATTTTGAATCAAGATATAGCTGCAGAACTTTAGCTCCACGGGAAATTCGGGTTGACGGGCCGTGGTCAACCCGAATTTCCCGTGGAGCTACAGTTCTGCAGCGAATCCAGATACACTTTCGGTGAATTCAAATGTGATTAAAAACCCGAACATATGATAGACAAATAAGGATATTTAAAGCAAACAATTATCAAACTTCCCCCCAAACTAAAAATACATCAAATTTGCCGTGGAGCTAATAAGCAAACATATATTAAAAAAACAAAAACAAAAAAACAAAAAAAAACCCACACACACATGGATAAAGATGGTCAAATTCGATGTCTATGTTTCTACAATTTAAGGCAATATTAAAATACATGTAACAATGCTAATGTTTTATTTTCCCCCCCAAAAATATATGTATTTATTCCTTTTGATCAACTTTTTGCACCGATATTTTAGCGTCTATTCACAGATATTTTTTTTACGTATCTTTATAGTTCTAAAGCGAGTTTAAAATTAATAGCTGTTACTGAAATTCGCTAGTAATATGGTGTTAAAAGTGTTTTCCTGGTTTCTCTCTCTTAGTCAGGTATCGTAAAAAAAAAGCATCATGACTGTCTCATTGTAAAGTCACAACAACAAAAATATGGATAGTTGTCATCTATAGTTTTCCCTCTATTTCTTACGAAAACTGATTGTAATTCACAGCTGTATAGAAACTGACATGACTGAAATCTACACGATCCAGTTCTAAGTAGTTTATTGATCGGTCGAAACCTTCAGCAACCTAAAAAAAAAATCACGGACATTACAATATCTGTTCGAGCTCGCCCTTTGTATGCACATATTGTCTATAAAATATATTCTTGGAAGTTTTTCATAACAGTTAAAGTGACAATCACAGCTTCTTTAGATTGGCGAATTGAATTTCACTCATAAACTGTCCACACCACTGTTTGGTGGTATTAAATAATTTGTGACAGTCTTATATTTTGAGGATTTTTTAAACAACATTCAAATCGCTTTTCACTATCGTGTTTAACACTGCATATCGCAGATCTAATTGAATCTACACTTAGAAGGGTTGTTCGAATCCTGCTCGGAGAGTTTTTAGATCTTGTATCTAGCATATCGTATAGAAAAGAGGTTTTACAAGTCTAATTTCAATTAGATTGTACAGTGTATTATTGCTTTCAAAATATACTTATGGGATTATTTAGCATAATAAAAGCAAAGGGATTGCAGACATATATTAACTATTCTCAGAATTAAGATTAATGGCGACTCTTACAATAAAGGATATTTTAAGACATGATATCTATTTTTGCAAAATTTGCTTACTTTTCATTATTTAATATAACAAATGAATTATTCCAGCTTTTTAGTTCATACGTACCGTTGTATTTTTCTGATGCGATTTTTATAAACCATAATCATTGAAATAATTAAGCATCATTCTTTTTTTTTTAAAGCAAAATTTACTATCAATAAGATTTCTGTTTTTACAACTAATTAGGCCTATATCCATTTTCTGCATTAATCGAGTGCCGATAGATGTAGCTTTATACTGAGTGAGTAGTTACATATTTACATGAACCTGATTTTCTTATTATCGATATTAAACTATGAATGAATGGATACATCTCTATTTAACCTCTCTCTCTCTCTCTCTCTCTCTCTCTCTCTCTCTCTCTCTCTCTCTCTCTCTCTCTCTCTCATTGAATACAAATACCGGCCAAGTGATTATCAATTTAATAAAATTTGAAAAATTAAAATGCAAGAGTATATATAGTGGATGCAGTTGCAAAAAGTATTCCGATGTTTTATGCAATCTTGAAATTCTCGAAATTTTTATTTTATTGTTGTACATTGTAACAAACATAACATTTTCTGTCAATAAAATGAGAAAATGTCATATATGAAGATAAATTGTGCATCCATGCATGTTATCTATACTTATAAATTAAGACATTTTGCCAATAAACTACGAAATGCCTGTACCAGAGTAACTGCTTACACCTTTGGTATTTCAACACATGTGAGTTGATGTCCGTAAGCTATAACTGAAATTAACCTGATCAGTAATTATTGTAAAATAAATTAAAAACCTACTTTCATTTTCGATAAACCAACCCGAAATAGCAAAAATAAGAGTAAGGTGGTGGACACGCTTTGGTGGATCCAAGTCAGTTGGAATTCGCATCAAAATATATACATGTACTTGCAATGATTCAGAAATAATGTTGAATGATTACGTAAAGAGTGAATATATTTATTGGAAACTTATTTAGGGTATACATAGAAATTGAGATTTGACAAGTGTTGAATAAATAAAATGCGCAATTTTAGTTTTGATGGATAGAACTTCCCAGAACGGGGTAACCAAGAACGCGGGTCGACTAATTAACGTCATGGCGGAAAGTGCACGTAGGACAAGTTAATCATGAATCGCTGACAGATACCTTGGATCTGACATATTTGGTTAATACAAAGAAAGTTATTGAATAAAATGTGCCAATTTGACGCGAATTTAGTTTTGATGGAAAGAACTTTACAGAATGGGGTGCGCAATCGCAACTTCTCGGACCTTTTTACGAGTCTGCCGGAAAGGTCCGAGAATATGCGATTGTGGGGTGCGGAAAAAAAAACACGGGTTGACTAATTAATATTAGGCCGAAACTGTAGGGCGAGTTACATGTAATCAACCGGGCAGATACTTTGGATGACGATTTTAATTGGTTTAACATATTATGCAAATAAATATGTGTACACATTTAAAATAATTTACATACATTTTCATCACTACCCGTTCCTCTAAATATTCAGCCATGCAGTTGCTTTTTGATTTCAATTGTAAAGAATATGTTAAGAAAAGCAATTAAGAAAAATTTTGGACACAGTACACAGAAAAATGAACAAACAAATCTGGTTCAACATATCAAGCATCGTATCATATTTAAAATGTGAATAAGTGGTAATTCCCGCGCTTGCGCGGGATATCATCTAGTTTTATATTATAAATGTCGGACATGTAGTGTTCATATTTATCGATAAACGTGAACATTTGTTTAGTGATATAACGGCAATTTTATCGACTCGAAAAGTTTATAGTTAATGAATTTTGAATCATGTATATAACTGATTTGAGATGAATATAATTATATGAAAATGATAAAACTATGAAATTTCGGTGAAAATCAAGTCATGCAACTTGTGTGTACGAAAAATAAACTCAAAAAGTACACATGACACTTGGATTTGGGTTGTCAAATTGTACAAAAGAACAGGAGATGTTGCTTTCAAATGATCACAATTATTTCATTCGTACAGGTATATAGATTAAGGTAGTTTTATTAAAGGCACTCTACATGAAAATGTCACTAAAATCGGATTTTTCCACGAAATCAAACGTGAAGTATCATATAGTACACATTTTTACATTGTGAAAATATTTTTCAAATTCTTCATATCCTTTAGTTACGTGTGTTTTAATACATTCAACATTTTAAATAATTTTAACAGATGATCGCGAAATCTTTATTAATATAATTATACGAGAATTTAATTTGTATGGTGGCAGTAGCACTATAAATATACATACATGTAACTGTTTCTCTCGTGTTTCTACCGACTTATGTAAAGAGTGACTGTGGAGTTTTCTCCTGTGAGGTGAACTTCCAAACTTATAGATTAAAAAATATATTTTGAATTATTTTACTTGTACTGGTTCACATTTATTACATATGTGCGCAGGTAACTGTTAGATTTGAAAATTACTGCTCTGCATCTATATAGTACATCTTAGTATTCAACCGCTCTAATCAACAATGAGTATGCAGAATGTTTTTTTTTTTAAACTTTAAAATATAATCGCTGTATTATTTGCAAAAGAAAGCTGTACAATTTTACTCAGAATACTTTATAAATTTTCGGCGGAAATCCACGGCCACTTTCGAATTCAACTACACGCATTTTTAAGTAAGCGTATGCGAGACTCGCCGTGTGTTTTCGACGATGATTTATATAGTGATTTCCAAATTTGAACACATTTCAACACACTATAGAATAAAAAATGTGTTGTTTAAGTTTTATAGCGGATGCAAAAGTAGCATTCTTATGAAATGTCAGCATTAACGTATGTTCAATAATTACATTCGGAGGGTGTATATATAGACGACAAAAGCTAAAGAAAAGATAAGGGCCCTTTTCTCGTGACGGCAGTCATTTAGTTTTCGTTTTCATTGATTGAATAAGATCTCTAAAACTCTGAAACCTTATTCAAAATATGTTATCAAATTATTGTAAAACTGTATCAATTTAAACAAGTTTTGATTTATTTATGCTGCACAAAATATATTCACCAGTTGTATCCATACTTTAAAGAAAATTATATTTTTAATCATGATATTTCAGATTGTTATATGAAACGCAACAAATATATTTTTGGTATTAATCTGTTAATCTGTTAAATAACTAGACAACGCATTGTAAATGTCATTCTTACTTAAATGCTGAAGTTAAAATGATTATCAATAGGACATATTTATTTATTAAAGTGTCACATGTAGTCTACAAACTTTAAGTTGCTTTTTAGAAGCAACATTGCGCTAATATTGTGATCATAGGTGCTCATATCACACCAAAAATAACAATGCAATCACATCAGTCTTTTACTTTCAATACGTCATGAAAATATTGATAATTACATGTATATCTATCTATCTAGAAATATTCATAAAGAAAACAAATTTTGTCGGTTACATGATATAAACTGTCTTACTTTTGATATAACCATTTAAACTATAAAATGGAAAAAAATAATTAAAAACATATATGCTTGAGTAAAATCGAAAATTGTTTAATAAAAGCTCATACTAGTTCAAAATAGTTGCAGCCACCGGTAGCATATCTGGAGATACCTCCATCTTTCTCATTCACAAACCACTCCCAACACCCCCTGCATCGTGACAAGTCTGGTCGAATCGTGCAAATCTCGATCCCGACCATCGCTGGTCTCTCGTGCATTGAGAAAAAAAAAATGCATGACCAACCAACAGATTCCTTTTCAATTTCCCAGAGAGACTATTCGTCTAGTGACCCGACGAAATGTATACATTAATTATCTGTATAGACTGTTAATTGCATGAGGGTTGAAGCAAAGCAAGAGTACAAAAAATGTATTCTTAAAGAATATGAACTGCATGTTGCCGGCCTATCTGTTAATGGAAGTTTTTTTTTTAAAGGAATGTACTTATGATCATTACCATACCACCTGAGAGGAGGTGTTTTGCATTTTCTAACATTTTGTTTCAAAATGCTTATATATTGATGAAGAATATGTGATCAGAAATTCAATTTTAATGAGATTGGTCCCGAAGGATGACGTACCATATATGAACATGTTTTAGTTCATGTCTGTTGATTAACTAGTGTAAAAATATAACAACCAGACCTTCCCATATTTTTATCGTACTTTATCCTTCATTTAACACTGAAAACTATTTCTTTGAAACCCAATAAATGCATTCATTTGATATTCAGTATTGTTTGACAGTATCCCCATAGCACTAAGTTTTGAAGAAAAAAAACATTGCATGGAATTTAAATCAAGGCTTTGTAAGTCGTAAAAAAATAATGTCCACACTACAATTTATTTGTGCAAATAAAACCAAAAAAATAATAGTTTCCTGTGCAATTTATCAATCTATTTGGCAACCCAGTAACATCGAGGGGAGTAGAACATGAAAGAGGAGCCCAAGTTTTTTTTCCTATTAAGTAATCTAGAAGAAATTTATAATATGAACCAGTAAAAAGGAAGATAAAAGTCCATTTTCCTTGCAAGAAGAATGTGTTCATGTATTTCTTTATTTTTGTTTCACTGATTGAGTATATCTCTAAAACTTTCCACAAATCCTGTTATTGGATTTAAGAAAATAAATATTGATTTTAACAAGTTTTGATTGATTTATGTTGCACAAAAAAAACTTTACACAAAATCTATTCTTCGGTTTTGTTCATACAAGGAAGCTTTGCAGCTATTTTCAACTAGGACGTTTCTGATTATTTTTAAAACGCAAAAAGTTGAATAACAAGACAATGTATTGTTATTTGTATATGTCAATGTATTGTTATTTGTATATGTCAACGTATTGTTATTTGTATATGTCATCCTTACTTTAATCCTAAAGTTTAATTGATTTACAATCGAAATAACTACATTTGAGTAAATCGAATATAACAACACCAAAAATACACACATAGGTTAAATTCATGTTCTGCCTATTCAATATGACACCTGGTGCCAAAATGATAATATCGAATGAAATACTTAATGATATAATTTTACTTATTTGTTCAATTGTCATTTATATTTTGTTTGGTAAATAAGTTTTAAATCAATAAGAAGCAGTGGTTACATTTGTTTTACTTTTATTATTTTTCTAACAACACATTTATATTTATTTTCGTTCAACAGAGTACAGTATATTTCTCTGCGAGAAGTTTCACACCGTTGCACAAACAAAAACGTAATACTATGCTTGAGCGAGGCTAGTTCATATTATTATACCTCCTATATATTTAATATTCATCTAGTTTTGCGTAGTATACAAAAATAGTTTATACTATTATTAATGCGCCTGCAGAGGTCTTCTGTTTCCCCTACGTATTGTTTCTGACAAAATTTGCAATCTCATCAATTGCAAATTTTGACAAAAAAGATTACGTAGGGGAAACAGGAGACATCAGCAGGCGCATTAATTTCTGTCAAAATTTGAACACGTCGGGGAACATTTTAACTTAGATGGCCATCAATGGGAGGACATGATGGTTTTGGTTACTGATCACAACCCAAATTGGACAGATGCGGAGAGATAAAAAGAAGGAAAAGTTTTGGATGCATAGATTGAAGTCAATCCACCATGATTGCATGAACAAATTAAATGACTTCACCAAAATGAACATCACCTAAGGCATCCTGATTTTTTTTTTTACATGCTGTAGTATCACTATCATCATCTTTTGGCTCCATGTACAAACTATCATTTACTTTAACCAGTTCAACTTATTAATCCGTTCCTTAATCGGTTTAAATTACACGGGTTCTTTTGTTTGCTTTTTAATTTGGATATTTTTATTTGTTTGTTTTTTCCATTTTTATTCTATTGTTTTTACACTTTTTGAATATTTATTTGTTTATTTACAGATTCTGTCTCGCGTACAAACCTTCATTACGGATTATCCTACTAATGCAACTTAATTAACATCAACACCTAATCAGCTAATTAATTCGTTCGCGTTATCTTTCAGCATTCCCACACAGACCTTTCGTTGCATCGGACGTGGGTTTTATTTCTCGGGTTTTTTTTTTATCTTTAAAGGGGCATGGTCACGATTTTGGTCAAAGATTATTTTTTTTCGATTTTAATGTTTACAATGCTTCACTAAGACATTTTTAATAGGCTACCAAAATTTGAGTGTCATTTTTGAGTTATAAGAGAGTTACAGAGCTTACAATTCTTTGCTATGTAAACAAAGCCTTTGTTTACATTTTAAATGTTGAAGAAAAAATCCAGTTTTAGGCCTAAAATGACTGGGTTAAACGTAAGGAACTGTTTATCATTGCTTAAATTGAATAAGAAGATAGACAAATCAGCTTGAAAAAGATTTTTTACCGGTATATTGAACCTATGTAAACAAAAAACAGGGCACAAGACTTGTTTACATGACAAAGAATTGTGAGCCCTGTATCTTGCTTATAACTCTACAACTGACTCTTAAATTTCATTTGATCACTAGAAATACATTCCCAAAGCATTGTAAATAATAAAATCAGAAAAATAGAATTTGACCAAAATCGTGACCATGCCCCTTTAATATAGATGTGTAGTTGCTACATTCAATTCTAGCGTATTTATTTTATTTAAATTTTAGTTTTGTGCTAGTTTTATAGATGTTTTCCCCCTCCACATGTAGTGTTTGGTTTTTTGTCCTGAACAAGAGACGGGTCGTTCCGAAAATTTGACAATATTTTACTTCATTGTTCATGTTGTTGGTTATTTTTAGTTTTAAGTGCTTTTTTATATCTCATGTTATAACCGTGTATCTTTCAGATCCGACACTTATAGATATCAAGTGTTGTTGGTTTTTCAGTGCTATATATATAGATATAGATATAGATATATATATATATATATATATATATATATATAAATGCCTTATTATTGATGGGATTTTAAAGTTTCTAATAAATGTTTATACAAATTGATGAAATATTTCCTAGAAATTTATGAAAATTATGAAAACGCTTTTTTAAATTATTTAAAGAACGTACAGGAATAAAATTCATTGAGATTTCGTCTGCTAAACAAATCGAGTTTTCTCGGTAAGGTCAATCGTTTGATAAAATTAAAATGTTTGTAGATATTGTATGATTGTATAGCAATTTACTGATTAAATAATCAATCAAATCAATTGATTTATTTGAAGTAACAAACGCTTGCTATTCCCATGATTATTTTAGAGACTAGAGAACACTCAAACGTCATAGCTACTTATAGCAAGGCACATCATTTTTAAACAGTCTGCATAATAACAATAGTGTTGTGTTGTGTTATACTATGCCTAAATAGTAGTCAAGGTTTGATACTTAGTGCACTCGCTTAAAGTTTGTGCAATATGTATCAAACCATGACTACTATTTAGGCATAGTACATGCACAACACAACACTATTATATAAATAAGTACTAAGGAACACACGGCTGAGATAAGAATAGAACATTTGTTTTTCAAAAGGTTGTAATATATCTATAATATATGTACGGACACACAAACAAGCATACGTTGTATGAAATGTCGAAAATACATAACTCAATGACATGTGGTGATAACGAACAGTGTTCAAATCCAAAAGTCCAAAGGAAAATTACAAAACAGGAGCAGAGCAAACACGGACCTCTTAAAAACAAATAGAGGTAGGATCAGGTGCCATGGAGGAGTAAGCATCTTCTGTTGACCGGTCACACCCGCCATGTGCTCTTTGTCGTAATCGAAAACAACCGGAAAAGTCCTTAGACAATTAGGTTATTAAATATGGTCTAGCAATTAGTATGAAAAGCGTCAGTCAGCATGCGACCCTGTGGAAGATTGTATTTGCTGACAAGGTCGTTGTATCGACCATAGAACTTACGTAAAGATGACTTCAAACGAGACTGTTGATAAGTCACAATAAATGTACATGACAAAAGAAAAAGTCAAAATATTGTCTTTTTACTAGTACGTAACCAGGGTTGACGATTCTAAAATGGTTCCATAATCTCGTCACATACGCAATTCTACAATGGTTACTCGTTTAACTACTCTATACATACGATTTAAGTTTAAAATTCTCTGAAAGCATAGTGGGCGAAAGCGCTATGAAACAAATTGCTAGATAATAACTAGCAATCTTCCTCTACTTTTTTCATCCGGTGACGACTTAAAGAAACATACAAATAATTTTGTTTTCTATGTTTACAGATGTACAACTTATGACCTTTTCTTCATAAAAATAATGAACATTTTGAAAATTATCTTAAGTTCTTTCTTAAGTTGGAGCATATACGATTGGCGTATATTCAAACTTAAAAATACAAGTACACTCGAAATCTGCAAACCTTGAAAGAGTAATAATTTTGTTTCGCTTCCAGTGACGATCAGCAATGACAAAAGAATATTGTCAATGACAAAAAGGGTATAATAAGAATAAATCCATACATATGCTTTAAATAAAGAAAAATAAATTGGATTGGATCGAATTGGATTGGATTGGATTTAACTTTTCCGGTAAATTTCAATCTCACACAAATAGAGAAAATTTAGTTGTCCTGGCTTGGACTGGATTTGCAGTTTTACTGTAGTAGCCCGAGCTTCCGGTGGGCAGTAGAGCGAAACGTGATCACCGTCACGTGACAATAGACCCGGATAAAAGCCACAGATGTCAGAGACACCGTTGTTACTGTACGTGACGTTTACGTTAACCAAAGCGAAACCTGTGAAAGAATAAAGATATGTAATTTTCTGTCTGTACTTACATAAGTATGGATTAAATTAAATTGTACCAATAAGAATATTTGTTGTTGACTATTTCTTAGAACTTATTTATTGTAAAAGAAATACATAAACCAAACTGTACAATGTATTCAGTTTTGTTGCAAAAGTTAAAAGGATTGTCGCTACACACATTATATAAGGTTTAGACCAATATTCATGCTTTAACGTGTTAAGGTATTTCATTCATCCGATCATGTAACATAAGACACAAGATATGTATAAACGCATTTTCAAAAAATATGACAATCACTGCACTATTATAAAAACTCAAACGACCAAATAAACAAAACAGACTGAAATACAAGCACACAATTTATAACATTCTAGATCCCAGTGTCGTAAAATTGTATCATCGCACATGCGAAAACCACGCAATCTCTTAGATCGTGCAATGAAAGTATCAACTTCAGCAAGAAGATAATAAACATTACAACACGTCGTTACCTTCTGGGTTTGATTATCGCTTATTTACTATGTTGGGCATGCATTTGTTTGCACTTTGTATGAATAACACACCTGATCAATGTGCTTGCAAAGCAAGTCACCCCTATCTTAAGGCTGTAAAAATAATCCTAACACCTTCAGTATACATTTTTTAGAATATCCCCTTTTTACTTTCACTTGAGCGAACGTTTTCCTTTTCTATTTCTAACATATAACTACTTAGTATAGTTTCTGTAATTAGGAGACCTGAACTGAATACATCGATTGTAAAGCAACTGACAGTTACTTTCTGTGTGTAAACATTATTTTAAAAGAACCTCTCTTAGTGTATTTTGATGAATATCATATGAGAATATTTTTGCTTATGAGAGTAATGCAATATGTTTTCCAATTCTGATTTTTCAGAAATTTCAAAAATAGTAAATTTTTGGTTTTCTATGGATCCATATTTAACAATACTTACCAAGCCCATCTAGACCATTGTAGATTATTATTCTCCAAATCGTTATTGTCCCGGGCCATGTTACCTCTACCCATGGATTTGGTTCACTGTGTGAACTGAATAAATTATAATGTCTTTTACAGTCGTGAATCCCATCAATAACATTGGAAAGCAAATTGTTTTGGATCCCGTAGTATGGTGCATTTGCTGCTACTGACAAGTTTGAATTTGCGGACACTGTATATTATAATTAAAAGATAAAAAGATACTTTTAATCAGTTTATTGTAAAACGTAGTGTTACATGCAAGTAACAAAAAGGTTTTATTAGAAAAATTGCATAAGATAACAATTAAGTAAGTAACACTCTATTTTATTGGCTAGTTGACAAAATATACACATGTATAAAAGTGGGATATGATTAATCAAAATACTACTCGTCAGGTTTAATGGTTCTCATGGATTAAATATATACTGACACTTTAGATTATATAGTACAAAATGTCACGCTTGTCAATGTACTTCATGCGCATAACAGCAAATGATTTTTATGCAATGCATGCAGCACTTAGATCCTACAAAAACCATTGTTTATTTTGGTATTATCCTAAAAAAGAACGACAATGAAAGCATTTATTTCTCTAAAATGTCACATTGACCTGTATATTAGTTCTTTTATTAAGGTCTTCCGTTTCCAACTGAAGACCTTATTGTTACTGTTTTGTTTCTTTTTTCCAATTGTTATTCTTTTTATTTCTTACGCTATTTTGTACAAGCAACTTCTTAGAAACAACTCGACCGATTTTCGTGAAACTTTCAGATCTGGTAGATGTTGATAAGAACTTTATATTTAATTATCCGTTAAAATTGTCAGGGATGGTATATGAAAGATTGTAGATGTGTCATTAGTCATTCATATATTTCTGGCACTAAAAGCGCCGAAGCTCGCCCGAGGTCAAAAAATGTGATTAAAAAAGCATGGTTTTTTTTCGTGGTTTTCATTAAATAACTCTTTTTTCAAATATATTTTATTTAAACTAAAAGAGCAAAAAGTTTACTTTTAAGAAAGACTTCAATTAAAATAAAAAAGGGACAGGTCCCTCAAATTAGGGGCCAAGAGGGCTGTAAAATCTTCTAATAATAACTTTTTACTGTGAAATATTGTTATAAGATATAGAAGCAATAATGTTCATTTTAAAATGTTTTATTGATAACTACAATTATTTCATCCTGTGTTATGTAAGTAGGAATTTAAAGGGGCCATCATTCCAAAGTTTTGATCATTGATATCTCAAAATGGAGCAATATTTTGAAAAGCAATATTGAATAAAAGGTGCTATGAATATGTTCTTATTGATAAGCCACCAAACAAATTTAAACGGCCCCGATAAAGAGTTGAAGGGTCGGCCCCTAAAATGTTCTTTTCCAGATATTGCAAGAACTGAAAAAAATTTGAAAAGACTTGTTGAACAAAATGTGTTTAAAATCAGAAAACCTATCATTTGAAAGAAAAGGGGCTGTTCCCACAGATTATGACCCAGACGGTTCTACAGTTTTTCAACCATATCTCGTTACTGAGGAATGTTTTGTAATATCTTATAGAAGCAAACATGTTCATATTACAGTTATAATCCATGCATTAAAATAACTGTTTTCATTTATTACGTAATAATGGGGTTTAAGGGGCTGGAAGTCTAAATATGATATCAATAATATATCAAAAAGGAGAAATATTTTGAAAAGCAATATAGAAGACAGGATGTTCGGAATTATTTTTTTCAACAATATGCAACCATCAAAAATTTAATAGATGGCCCCAATAAAGAGATAAAGGGTCGGCCCCTAAAACTTTATTTCCCAGATATTCCAATAACGGAAAGACACAAGTTGAACAAAATTTGTTTCAAATGATATGACTTTTCATTAAATGATATCAAGAAAAAAAATGGCTGACCCCTCAAATGAGGGGCTAACAGGGGTCTAAACTTTTTTCATTCATAGCGCTTTACTGAGGAATATTTTGTAATTTGTCATTGAAGCAAAAATGTTCATCTTACAGTTATTACCGATGCATTGAAATAACTTTTTCATATGTTACGTAATAATGGGTTTTAAGGGACTGGAAGTTTAAATTGACATCAATAATATACCAAAAAGGAGAAATGGGTAGAAAAGTAATATAAAGAAAAATAGGTGAGAATGATGTATTCGACTAAATGCAACCATCACAAATTCGATAGATGGCCCCAATAAGAAGATAAAAGTTTTGCCCCTAAAACTTTTTCCCCAGATATCTGAAGAACGAAAAAAAAACTTTTGAATAATTGTTAAACAAATGTGTTTAAAATAAAACTTCATTTGATATCGAAAAAAGTGGCCCCTCAAGTGGCCAAATGCGGTCTAAAGTCTTTTTTTAATAGCTTGTTACTGAGAAATATTCTGTAAAATGTTATCAAGGCAAAAATGTCCATCTTACAGTTATTCATCCATGCATTAAAGCAAGTTTCTCATTTGTAACTCAATTCTTGGGGTTTAAGGGACTAGAAATCCAAATTTTGGATCATTTAAATCTCAAATAGGAAAATATTTTTAAAACGATATAGAAGAAAAGATGCTCAGAATATACAACCATCAAAATTACGATAAATGGCCCCGATAAGATGATAAAGGGTCGACCCCATAAAAATTATTTCCTAGATATGTCAAGAACGGTATCTAACACTTCTTGAACAACATCAAAATACCTTTCTTTTGATATTAAGAAAAAACGGCTGGAAACCCTCAAATTTGGGGCCAAGAAGGGTCTAAATTTCTTTATCCATAGCTCTTACACTTGATACAGAATAGTGTCTGACTCTTCAAATGAGGACTGTGCCCTCATTTGCAGACCATATATAACTGTCTAATATTAAAGTCAAGGTCTTATTTTACATTCTGAAAATCGGACGGAAGACCTCCTCGTTGCTTCCAACGAGATCGTGTCTAGTCTTATACTTACATCTGGTCCCTCTTGATTCCATGCTATCTTTGCTCTATGGATAAAAACAAACGTTTGATATATACATTCCAGCACTATCAACAATGATAGTTGAAATAATACAGGACTTCTGTACAAGATTCATATACATCTACCCATAAATTTCTTATAACAATGGATGGTAGTAACACTGATGTGGCTTTCAAAATATATATATAAAAGTTATTGTTAAAACATCATAGCAAATAAAGTACATCGTTAGATCGTTAATCATATAATTTTTATTTTCTAAAATCGCATTGACAGTTGAGTACAAAAATGAATAGGATTTATAGTTTTTTAATCCATCATGTATTTTGAATCCACAATCCTTTCCAATCAATGTAAACTGATAAGATGATGTCAAAGTATTACTTATATACAATGTATGACCATTTCTTGTTCAGATTACTTATACCATATTAATACATCATTTGTTGTTGATTATTCGTGTAATTTTTTTTTAAATATTAGTGAATACTTTATTGATTAATGTTTCTTTAGAAATCAATTTCAATAAGACCCTTTAATGGAGTCTGTCATATAATATGTAACTCTTTTTTTAAATTCCAGTCAGTTATTTCAAAAAGCAAAAATTACTAAACATAATTTTTGCGTTTTGTAATCTTTACAATTTGAAGGTGGTTGCCAAAAAAAGGGAAATCAAATAATTTCGAAAATAAACATACATACTGCATCATATTGAACAAAAAAAAGGTCAGGGGATATTTTCATAAATTTCATCTGAAGGTTTGAATTTTATAGGAAAACCAGTTTCGAAGCCATTTTACGAAATCTAAATTATTTACGTTACAATATAAATCAAATCGGAAATATTTTTCTCAGTTAAATCCATTAAAAATATTAATAAGATTACATACCAGTTCAACATATTTGCAGCCATCAGTAGCATACCTGGGGAAACCTCCATCTTTGTCAATCACGTACCATTCACAACATCCCCTACATCGTGACAAGTCTGGTCGTATCGTGCAAATCTCGATCCCGAAGCATCGCTGGTCTCTCTCACATTGAGAGACACAAAAGTGCATCGCCAAACCAAAAGATTCCTTTTCGATTTCCCAAAGGGGTTTTGCTCGATCTCGGCGAAGTGCCCCTAAGAACTTCATCGCAAAAGTTGAACATTGAGGTTGTTGGGTGCATGAGATTTGGAAACAAGCAAGAGTACAAAGAATTACTTTCTCTATCTCGAAAAATTTAAACTGCATGTTACCGTCCTCGTTCTTACTGGAATTAACCTGAAACAAATGAAGGCAGATATGTTGATTTCTGATAATTGTTCGACCTGGAGACAGAATGTTTTTTGATTCTCCGTTCTCTGATTGATTCTATTTCAAAACATTTATTTCCAAACAGGATTGTGATTAAAAATTCATATTAAGTTGTGGTCCTCAGAACAAAGTACATTATTAATAATCAGCTAATGTCAGGCTACAGAGCGATCCTCATTGTGTCATCCTTTGGGTCTGCATTTCAATGTGAATAATTAACGGTATAAGGGTTTCTTTAAAACCAATTATACATCCAGTTTGATCTTAAAAATTGATTCATTTGCTTTTATGTAACAATGTTGATTCCCATCACGAGATAAAAGTTTGTTTGTACGAGGATCCTAATACATGAAAGTGTAAAACAGCGTTATTCGTACTATGATTTACAATGTGGGAGTCCCGGTGTAGCAAAGAGCAAATAAGCACAAGATATTTATAATTTGAATATTGTTAACCAATAAATTACAGTTATTTCATAAATGAATTGATTTTTTATATTAACCTATTGTCGGACAAAAAAATGAAATTTTAAAAGTAAACGTTTTGCGTATAATTTGTGCTTTGTGATGTCTTTATTTAAAAAATTATGTTTTTAATGAGAATACGTGCATTGGTCTAGTATCACTACACAATTAACGGCAGGGTGTCCAAGTAGCGTAGTGGACAATGCACTCGCTTCTCACCGCTGCGACCCGAGTTCGATCCCCATAATCGACGGTGGTTGTATGTGATAGAGTATGGCGGTCGCCCGCTTGGACACTTGGGTTCTCTCCGGGTACTCCGGCTTCTTCCCACATTAATGACCCCCTCGCGCTACAATCCGTGCCAACGAGTGTTGTGATTACGTATATTGATTACGTAATGTAACGTAAATAAAAATATCCGGTTTTAAAATTTAGAATTTATTAAAGTCCAAAATCACAAATTAAACAAACATCATTTTTAAAAGAAATCCAAAGTGAGAGTGTAAAATAATTATCAACCCCGCATGTCTCATCTTTGACAACTCCTCCCCTTTTTCTATAAAGGACCAATGAAATAACTTTAAGATGGAACCAACATTTGGGGAACGCTCAAAGACATAAATTCTCAGAGCATGATACAGGAGGAAATTACCATCATAAATTCAAAGACACACCAGTTTAAGATCTGACCATCAATCAGATAAACTAAAAAAAAACAAATGGCAATAAACAGGGGATCACTGTGAGAAGGGGATAGGGGAGAGGAGGGAGATGTCAACATGAGAGATCACAAACAGATTCGGCAATGTATTTCTGCAATGATCAAACAAATTAAATTTCAAACATAAAATACCGATCAGTTTACAAAAGAAGACTTAAATCGATATGAAAGAAATATATTACAAAGTTGTCTTTATCAATAAAATATACGTATGTATATAACACGAGAGATATTAATATCAGTTATAGAACTTATTTATCAATCGTTGTAAAATAAATATAGTTCAGTTTTAGAAAAATAACAGTGCAATGGCATCACTCTTCACGCAGTAGAGGGGATCCACGAAAGCAAAGCTTTCCTTTTGGCAAGACGTGTATATACCAAAATAAGAGAAATGCAACTTTATACATATGTAGTTTTCTTATTTCAAAGATAGGTAAAAAAAGAACTTCATGTTCCGTGATATCAACGACATCCATGGTGAATACTAAATATCGCACTAACTTCACGCTTAACGACCATTTTTTGTGATGTTTAAAATTTATTTTTAGTATAGTGAGGTTTATCAATTTTCTATTTTTAGTATAGTAGGATTTATAACATAATTTATAGTACGGTCATGCATCAACAATGTTCGTGAAAAATACGATATTATAATCATGTGCAATATATGCACTCGAATACACACTGTATTATTTTGGAATTTTTCACTCGAAGAATTCAATTTACACATCTGTGTAATCGAGGCTATAAAGCCCACACAGTACAATCTGAAATTAATGAGATAGTTACAAAAGACAGGAAAACCCTTTTGCAATACAAAGACAAAACAGACAAAAGCAGGGTTCCACTTGTTACTACCTACCATCTCGCCATTATCAACCTTAACAGCATCCTTTGAAACAATCTGCCCATTCTTTACACTAACGAAAAATGGCTGACCTTTTCAAGGATCCGCCAATGGCGGCGTTTAAACGCCCAAGTAAATTAAAGGACGTGGTAATGAGAGCAAGGTTAAACAACCCGTTGCCAAATGGTTATTTAAAACATGTTCAGACGCCAGATGCCTTCTGTGCAAGCATAGCACCAACACTGACAGTTTTAAAAGCACCTACAAGATATTTGGCAACGCGTCTTGCCACACAGACAACTGCATCTATCTCATTAGTTGCAAAGTTTGCTCTAAGTAATACATTGGGGAAACAGGTGACCTCCGCAGAAGAATCAACAACCACCGCTCTACCATAAAGACCAAACAAATCAAGGAGCCCGTCGGGGAACATTTTAATATGAGTGGCCACAAATGGGAAGGCATGATAGTAGTGGTTATTGACCATAATCCTCATTAGACAGACGCGGAGAGGAAAAGCAAGGAAAAGTTCTGGATGCCCAGACTCAAATCAGACCTGATGGTGATGGCATGAACAAGCAAATTGACTTCACTAAAATGAACGTCTCATAGCCTAACATAACCTGATACATATATAACCATACAGTAATTTTACCAAATCTGTCACCCGCGCCTCTCTTAGTTATTAGTTTCCTTTAATTAGGGTCTTCCGTCTTCAGCGGAAGACCCTTCTATTATTCTATTTCAGGTTTATCAGTTTTCTTCCCTCTTCTTTTCTTTACAATTTTTGTGCAGAAGATTTCTCAGAGATGTGTCGTCCGATTTTCGTCAAATTTTCAGCATCGATGTATTATCATCTGATGTTTATACATCTTTTTCGATTTTGTCAAAATCACTTATTCGCCATTTTGTCATTTTTTCTTGACTTTTTGTCCACGCATCTCCTCAAAAATGACTAAAGATAGGAAGCTGAAATTTTCAGGAATGATAGAGGACGTGCTTGTGTAGTCACTGAGGAAAAATCATTGTCTGGAAATTCCGAGTACGGAAGCTATTCTTATTTTTCTTTTTTCTATTTTTTTTCCAAGACGCAAACTTTGAGGCTTCATATCTTGCTCATTTTTTAACGGTTTTTGTCCACATTTTCAGGACTAATAGACTTTACAAAGCACTAATTATAACCTGTCATAAACTGTAAAATCCCTGTTCAGTTAACGAGTTATTACCCTTAGAATTTTTTTAAGGGTCTTTGGTTTCAAGACAAAGGCTCTGAGCTTATAATAGCAGGGAATGAAAATTCAACGAATTTAAATAACAGGGAAATTGAAGTTTTGCACAGTTGTTTTTGTTTTTTCATTACTTTTTTATTGAGTAAAAGGTAGGGGGTCAAATTATAGGGTTCCAAAAGGTGCAAAAATTTACACATGTTTTCCTTTTTATCTTTTAAACAAAAAATATTTTGTTAAGACATGTAGAATAAAAGTTGTGCAGAATATGATGGGCTTTCGTTTGACACCGTTGAAAAGGGGCTGGCCCCTTCAATTAAAGGCCTAGATTCCTTGAAAGTATTTGCTATATAACTCAAAAACGGTTAGGATTTCGATATGGCTGTCGGGGGAAAAGTTGTTTATTGGGATCTTATCAATGTTGTTATAATATTACTTTGTTAGGGTATTGTGAAATATGCGTGTAAAAAGGTTTACTTGTTAACATGTACCTGTTTTCATTTGGCAAGTAAACGAAAAGTCATTGTGTTCAACCGACATAAAATATATTATTGTATTCGGGATGCTTTAATTCATTTGTAAAAGTTTCAATACAGTATGCATTATTTTCTTAAAGTTTTACGTGAGGACTATATGTCACTTTTGTTAAGGTCTGCAAGCATTAACCTGGTTTCTGATCTCTTTTTGTACCATTTCGTAACCGACCCCTAGCTCGCGGCCGAGAAAATCGGTAGCCATGGTTGCGGCTGGTCTACCTAGCGGTCAGCGGTTATCTAATACACAAGATTCACGTCTTCATATATGGGTTCACAAAGAATTGTTTAAAGTTCTATTACATATAAATGTTTATATTTCCAATCTAAGCATCGTCAGACAAAAGATTAATGGTGGATAAGTAAGTCTAAATAGTTGTAAAAAGATGTACACAAGACTCAAATACAGAAATGATTAAATCTTTAAATGATAAAATTAATCTGCTTAAGCTTCATAATCAAAAGCAGTAAATATTTCAGTATAACTGTCATTAAAAAGAGGGCTCTTTGTATATTGTCAAAGCTGTGAAATAATTATATATTGTTTTTAAACTGCAAACATTTTAAGCCAAACATGGCCACGGAGCTCTGTGTTCACAAATATATAATCCATCCCCCGCATATCCCGGGCGAATGAACATGCATGCGATCCGCGGAAGTCTAATGACACTGGCTTCATGTGCTTCTACTTTATCACACATGTTCATTTAACCTTTGTATGTTTACAATTCAGTCTTGATAATAACTACTATTTTGTTTACATATATTGGTTCAAGAACACATACCTTTATCTTACACGACAGATGTAATTTTAATTTATTTAGCATTGAATAAAATCACTGTCAGATTGTATATTCAAAATATTAAATACAATACAGAATTTCATAGATATAATTCGGCTAACAAAAATAGTGTAGTTCTTCTTATCAGTTGTAAAAAAAAATAATAATAAGGGAGAAGTGGTGGCAAAGAAAATGCAGTTCAAAATTAAAGTCCAGTGTTACAATACGCGTGGTAGGTGTTTGCACGATAGCGCACTAATTAAATGAAAACCCTCGCTATGTGAAATTGAAGAGTCCAGTGACTTTTTATAGGAATATTTACGTGAAGTTTTGAAAAAAAATTGTTAAGATTCATGCTGTAAAAGCGTAACGGCCATACGTAACAGGCAATGCAGAGTCGGAGGTGGAGCTCCAATATAGTGAATTTCCCTGGGCTGTATGTATGTATATATATATATATATATATATATATATATATATATATATATATATATATATATATATATATATATATATATTTATATATATATGTAAATCCAAGAAAAACCTCAGTGGTCGGTGATATATATATAAAACTTAAATAAATGAAAACACAAAGAACGAGTAAAACAAAAGCGCTTTCATTTTCTTCATATGTTTTACAAAACTAACATGGTAACGTTTGTTATGACGTCATAGTAATTTAACGTTGTCTTGAAGTCTCTGAATGACGTCATGTTTTCCTGTATTTTTAGATATCACAATACAGCTAATAACATATTATATAACACAATTAAAACATTATTAAAACATTAAGAATATTCAGAGGTTACATTAAGCTATGCAGTTAAGGTTTGAAAGTTCTAATAAAATGTTTTTCTTATTTAGTATTAAATTTCGTCAACAATTTGCTGTATATATATATATATATATATATATATATATATATATATATATATATATATATATATATATATATGTGTGTGTGTGTGTGTGTGTGTGTGTGTGTGTGTGTGTGTGTGTATACACCGCCTTTTACAGCATTGGCTGCTGCTGCATAACGGTAGCGCGCTGTGTTCTATGACGTAATAATTTTGGGGTCGAGAGTTCGGAACCCGCTGTCCGTGCTTGTATGATTTTCGTTAAAACATTTGCCGTGCTCTATTTCGGCATAGTATGCTTACTCTTTGTATACTATGCGAATAATAGATGAGTATTGACTATTTAGGGACAAATTGACAGGAGCCATAATAATATGAACTAGCCTCCATCAAACAGACGTTTTATTTGTGCAACGCTGTGAAAACTATCCTCAGGGAAATATATTATACCTGGTCGAACGAAAATCAATATAAATGTATTATTAGAAAAATAATGAAAGTATTTTAAAATAAAATATTATCAAGTGTTACCAATACTTCTTATTGCTTTTAAACTTATTTACAAAAAAAAATTAAATAAAATAAATTATGAAATGATAATAATTAACAAATAAGGCAAATCATATCATGAAGTTTTTTATTCGATATAATCTTTTTGGTACCAGGTACCATCTTGCACTAGACAGAACATGTAGTTAATTTATGTGTGTATTTTTTGTGTTATTTTCGATTTACTCCAATTTTAATAAATACTGAATTTTTATTCTTTATGGGCTTTGCTTTCACCGATCCCTTCTAAGGCGTGAAGAGTGATGCGATTGAACTAGATCCGTTCAGAGTTCACCAGATTGTTACCTAAGGAAAGTTTCGTCGCAAATGTTGCAATTGGTTGCCAATGTTGACCATTGGTGTACTTTCAATATCAAATGAGATCACCATACCTACTAGCCGTCTAGCTCCTTGGTAAGTTTGGTAGGTGACAGCATTATGCTTATTCAACATAGAGGGTTATAAAATACTTATAGATACTATGAATATGTTGATGACAACCTAAGACGACATAAGGCTTTTAAAGCCCGCCCGTGTACCCAGAAACATTAAAAAGTATGTAATATATTTAGCAAGGCCTTGGACTTTCGGTAGGACGTAATTATTTCTTGCATCTAGACAAGTTAAAATGACGCTGGTGTCGAGTGAAATATGCACAGATTGCGTAGTTTTCGCTCAAAAGCCGGACAAATCTTGCTGATTTCAAAAATCCATGGCTGAGTGACCAACAATGAAAAATACAGGCCTATGTCACATTGCTGTTTGACACAACTACCCAAAGTCCAATCTCCTGCTAAAATGATTCTACATCTAAATACTAGTTTATTTTTGCTGGCGTTAAATAGTATACAATCTTTACGATCTTTGCATAAATGACGGATTAGTTGTCATATTGTAGTATTAAATGATTTTTTGATAAAAATGGAAATTTAACAAAATTGTCATCAAAGTTTTGTATTGTGATGATTTTTTTTAATAGAATAATTTATCAAAGGAAGCTTTTCTTAACTGATTCTTTGATCATGAGTTATTCCATGAAAAGAAAATTAACAGTAGGTTCGCTCAAAGTTGTACAATTGGTGAAATTGAGATTAACCACTGGCAGTAGTTGGGTGTCATCAGTAAACTATGGCAGTCGTTGGTCACAAACTACTGACATTTTTGGCAATTTTATAGGTAGAATCATGAACGATTTTTTGTCAAATTCAAACAAATGGTAGTCTTTGGTTATACTTCGTTACCAATTGTATCCATCTGAAAATATAAAAAAGTGGAAAACAAAACAAATAACTATCCCCTATGAAGTTTGACTGTTTCCCTCAAACACAGAGCAAATACGGACCTCTAAAAAATTAGAGGTAGGATTAGATGGCATGAAGGAGCGAGCCTCCTACCTGACCTGTTTCACCCGCCGTGCGGTCTTTGTCCTAATCGAGAAAACGGAAACATCCGTAGACAATATGGTGATTAATAATGGCCTAACAATAAGTAATAAGTATGAAAAACGTCAGTCTGCATTCGACCTTGCGGAAGATTGTATTTGCTGACAAGGTCATTGTACCGACCACAGAACTTACGAAATTATAAAATAAATTGACTGACAATTTTTGATGGATATTGCCTCTTAACTTTATGTAGAGTGATGCTCTTATGTCGTAGTTCTTATCATAGAAATATATTTTTATAAAATCAAATAAAAAGAACTCGATACTTTTAACAAATATAACAATTCTTACATTCATGAATTTTTTTACCAATGAAATCGATATTTTGACATCCACGGGCAAAATGTGGCAGCGGTAGATGTCAACGACAGAATGGTGATGGTTGAAAAATAAACAATGACCTGAAACGAGATAAAGAGTGATACAATCAGGATATCAAACCCTAATAACTCTGTGCGCGTTTTGACTGCAAAGCAATTTATACAAGCGCAAAAGCTGCCTTCACTCATGCTTCATAACATAGTTAAAGCTATATATGACGTACATAACGAATGTTTCAGCGAAAAAAATGTTGTTGTTTTTCATTTAACTACATAAGTAATTATTTAATTGCAAATTCCAGCGATACAGACATTAGTGTGACCAATAAATTCAAAATTAGTTAAATTTTCTGTATGTTTGTATCAGAAGCGTGTAACAATGCAGTTTTTAAAAATACTTTTATGAGAAATGTATTTCAATTTATCATGCATTACATATTAGTTGATTTTTTTCTGTTTATTTCCTTATTTTCTCATACAGATCGAGTAAAATATTGGCATCATGGCCTTTCTCTAATGAAATAATTATAGGAAATGATAACTTCATGAAACAATTTAAGCGTTATCCCGGCAATACTCTTCCTCGTTGTAGAAATAATCAAATTACACGGAAACAATTAAATGGACAAGAACCAAAATAAGTGAAAATTAAATGCTTGATTTGATCGGAACTATAATTGTAAGAGGATCAAAATACAACACATGGAAAAATTCAGTCATGTATTTGTCATGTTTTAAGAATTAAACAAGCCCTGAGTAGAAATATTTATTTCATTACATTGCAAATTGGCTAAAAAACAGACAAAACTACTTTTAATTGGTGATTGAGCCAAAAAGTCCCCCAAAATGAATCATAATGATCTCCCAATGTTATTTTATGAACCCTCGTGTACTCAAGTGATATTTGTATATATCTGAAGGAATTAAATTAAACTCAATGGTACCCAAATTTACATTGACTTTCCCAATGTACATTTTCTACACAAATCCGATTTTCCATATGGTTCTCAATAATATTCCAATAAAACTCAATGATGCCCTTAATGAACCTAAATGATAATTAGATTAAGAATTTTTATTTAACGGAAACTCTCAAGCTGTGAATTCAGATAGTAATTTGAATTACGCATCACAGTGCGCAAACTATCAAAAGCCAATTCAAGTTCTCAAAGCTTATAAGAAAATATGCCTTTGACACATAGCGGGATGTAGCTAAATACCAATTGGCGTACACGTTAAACCAGCAACATATACATGTAATGGTTAAATGTCATGGGAGGACTACCAGGGTAACTTTAAAGTGATAAAGTAGAAATTATCAATGATGAAAATGAGTCAGATAAATCTGATGAAATGCAAGATTACACCATCAGATTCTTCTCATTTTAAAAGTAACACTACAGATCAAGCAGTGCAAGGTTTTTTTTATTCCTGATACTTTCTCTAAATAAAAACACAAACAAGGATAATACAAACAGTGAAGACTTTTAATAACTTTGAAACAACCAACTCTTATGTTCCATGTAAGGAGATGTGCATATGTTTTTAGCGCCTTAAATGTATTGAATCCAAGGGAGATTTAAAATCTGAGAAAAGTAAAGAGGTCCCAAAAAAACAAGATGATATCAACGATTATGGAGTTCTTTTAATTCAGAATAGAAAAAGAAATCTAGATTTCAGTCGCAGTAACAATGAGGAATCAGAACTTGAATACCGATCTGATGAAAAACAAATCTAATAACAGATTAGAAGCCACAGACCATCCATCAGAGGAAACATTTTTTTTTTGTATTTAAGCGTACTCTTTAGAAGCTATTATCCGTGTGTCATATTTGTAGTGAGCAGTGTATAACTAATGTAGAGTACAGAAAAGCCATCATGATTTCAACTTTTTCTACTTGTTACAATGATGATATCAATATCAATGGTTTAATCTGCATTAAGCTACATCTAGTGCAGTTTTGTGCAGTGGAAATATCAAGTCCAAAGCATTGATGATCTTCAATAAGTTTAAGGTTCTCTGCTGCTATTAAAGATAGATCAGAATATTTGAATCACGATGAGGTAAATGTAGCATCCTATTTATTAATTCTTAGTATGATATAGTTTGTATTTCCTAAATTACAAATTATTTCAAACGTATTTGTATATAGATTAGAAAAATGCTAAAACATTGTATATTCATATATATATAAATCTTGTGTCGTATTTGGTGGTGATAACGCGGTGCGATTCACCAGGATACAGTCCAGAGAATTGCAGTTACAGAGAGCAATGAAAAAGGATCAACAGATATGGAGTAATTGGTCACTAATGTGGATTACTTATTCTTTTTCTGGAGGCCAGCATATACCACAAAAATTAGTGATGGGACCCCCTTATTTTTATCGTAGATGTAGACATAATTCTGCTTTGTTTGGCCATTACGTTCAATAAACCACCTGCTGCCAAGTGCTTGTTTATATCCCGTTGTAGCAAGACATTTTGACCCGGGTTAAAAGTTGATCCTGTGGTCATTTTTTACGTTGAATATTGAGTCCAAAGGTGTTGAATGAAGACCCTATTCCGTTGAAAATTGATCGGCATTGTGGAATTTTGTTTATAATACCGATTCTAAATTCAATAACAATGCATCAATGTCTTTCCTAGAAATATCAGGAAAACTGAAAAAAAAAAAAATAACCAATCAAAAACAAAACTTGGAGCTGTCCAAATTAGACCATATATTAAAGGCCCTGTCAATCAGAAAATATATTTTCTAGTGCGATAACCGTTGATATTTGAAACAACTATTTGAGTGATGTTAATTATTATTTGATCATATGTCCGTCTGTGGAACATTGTGCCATCCTGAATATATGTTCCTCATTTTTGTTTTTTTTTTTGCGGGGGGGGGGGGGGGGTCGGCATCAACGCATTGAACTGGACACATATGCTACTTAGGCTGTTGGTACCCGGAACTTTTAACCTTGATGCTTCAGCCAAGTGGAATTGCTTCAGGCGCCGTTATGATAATATATCAGATAGAGTCAATTAGTTGCCTCTGTGACATGGCCTGATGTATGAACTTACTTAAATAGTTAACCTTCATTTTCATATTTTGTTGGGGGTTGGGGTTGGATTTTGGTTGATAATTTTTCTGTGTAGTAGCTAATTTTTACGCATTTAAAATTAGCAAAGTAATTCGGAAATATTTACATTCAGTGTATATTTTTCCCTGATGTTAGCATTGCAAATCTGCAACGTTCACTTTCCTGTAATCACACATAGCCTTGTCACTGCGCATAAGTACAAGTATAAACGTCATCGCGCGTTGTGAATATATTCATTATTGTAGGAATAAATGAAACGTTGAAATTTATATAACAAATTTGATATATACATATGAAAATAATTGTTTAATATTATCTGCTTGTTAATAAAAAATAGTTTTCTCGACAAAGTGTCTGGCACTATATTTTTAGTCGCGAAAGCAAACTATATAACATGTTAATATGGCTGTTCCATGTATGTTTCATATCCCTGACTAAGAACGTACATGTATATACTGGTTTTGAAGCGACGATACACAAATATTTCATACAAATAAACACCAATATTAATATAAAGATAAGCATTGAATGATTAATTTTGGATGTCGTCGGTCCTAACATACCAGGCCGTGTAGACAAATCATCATACCGCGCGTTAAATAAGCAAAAAATAAGTTAAAAAATAAACAAATTAATATGCATGTACTCGCATGTTTAGATTAAATACACTGTAGTAAATCTCATACATTAATTTGTGAATTATGATCAGATTAATATATTGTATATACAACTATACAGTATTTATGAAATTTTCTTGAATAAATGATGTTCTCTTACAACGGGATTTTTTGCATCAGGAGAGAGAGGGGGCTTGAACCCACCCATCCCACTTTTCAAAACATGATTTATCAGATATTTGTGTAAGAATAAAAAAGGAGATTTGAACGAAGTGTACCCAACTTGGTTGGTAAAGTGTTTAGAATTATAGTGAACTTTTTACATAAAGAACAAAACTTAGAAAATATATACAACGAACTACACCACCTCCGTTTAATATAAACATCCTTATACACGTATATGCGATTGAGGATTGACATTTTATTACTACAGTGATAATGCACGAAAAGAAAATATTTTCAGTTGCAAATAATAAACTGCATATACATGTAAGACAAATAGTCAGTAATTTTAAGTCAGTTGCAACAAAACAATTTAGTCCTAATATAATTTATATCAATTCAGACTGTCATCCCTGCCAGCAACTCTAAATATCCAGTTTTTGTTTTTATTTCAGTTGATGAAAAAAATAATAAATTCACAGTAAATACCAAAACATATCTTAAAAAGTTGGTTCAACATACAAAGCCCATTTATTAAATTGTTATTTCCTACGCTTGCCTGGCTAGCATCTGTTAAAAAATAAAACAAATAAAACACACACACGCACGCACGCACTTCAAGTAAAGTTTCATTGTCAAACAGTTCAAAAATTCATAAGAAAATCAAGTAGTTCAATTATCATCAATAATTTCAAGCATATTGTTCATTGTTTGGATTTGATGGGCAGCAGAGGCACATTCTATCGATCATAGCCTGCAATCGGTGATGGATTATTGCAGGATTAATGGTTTCGTAAACATCATCGGGAGCAGTAAGTACACCAGTTCTTGTAGATAGGATGTGTTTCTTGTGCAGAGTTTGCAATAAAAGTAATATTAATGCAAACGTTATAACTGACCCAATGGAAATAACCACTGTCTTTTCAATAGCAATACTTTTCTGCGTAAACGTTGCGTTGTCGGGTTCTTTTTGGGGAACATATCTTGTTGTATCTTGACAAAAAAAATAAAAAATAAATAAAAAAATGTTTATGTAAATAGACATTATAATCATATAACCATAACATAAAAAAGCTTTAAACGGTTTCAATTCCTCTTTTACTAAAGTAGAAGACATGGGATCTACTAATTTAATCCTGTTAAGGTAATCATATTAGTGTTGTTATATGTACATTTTGAAATAATAGACATTGTTGTATTGATTCTTCAGTTGTTTTTAAATGAATTGTAAAATTTTGTTCCTAAGTTTTTTGTTTAAAACACTTTTTTGCAACAATTTTTATAACGACGTAATTGATATCATTTTCTCATAAGTTCATCAAACAGTTTTTGTTTTGTTAGGTCTTTCCACCTTTCAGGTGAAAAACCTTGTGTATTACTTACGTGTTTTCTTCTTCTTATTTTTTCTCCTCTATTTTTCTCGGGACAGCTTTTTTATTATTAGATATATTGAAACATTTCTTTCTTTACGTAAATGACCATAAAAGTTATGGCACCAAAACGACCTTTTGCCTGATAACTCACAGAACTTACAAAGTTATTGCCCTTTGTGAAGGAAATGCTTGTCATCGCACCTCCTCTGAAACCAAAAGCAATAGAGACTTGGGACTTTTACTTATATGTTGAGTTCACTTAGAGACCCCTTCAATCTATTCATTCCGAAGGGGCTCGAGTAATTGCCCCTGAAAGTTCTTAGGTTCTTGAAAATCACTTTTTTACCATACGTTGTAGAGACATCGGACCACTTTGGATGAAGGTATATACCTTGGCCGACTAAAATAACATAAATGTCAAAGGTCTAGGTCATTCGAAAATCTGTATATTATTGAGTTTTCATATATTTTTTGTTTCGGGTGGTATAGAAGAGCTTCTTCATGGATGTAGTAGTACTTCATAAGACATTTCAAAATATAGCCCTTCAGCCCCCACATTGAATTAGTAAGTTATTGCCCCTATTGTACGAAATGCTTGTTTTCACTACTCCTCTTTAAACATTAGAGACAGAGACTCGAAACTTTTATCAATGTCTTAAGCTTTTTCATTATTAGATATATTGAAACTTTTTTCTTTACGTAATTGGCAATTAAGGTATCAGGTGTACAATTGACCAAACATTGATGCCTCGAAAAGTGTATATTCTATATACTCATTTGATAGGTATGGGTATGTAATTTCTAAAACATAGAATTTTTTCCCGCCAAATCACTACGAGAAAGTAACTATAGCACTACAAATAAAACATGGTTTAATGCTACATGTATTTTGTTTTACGTGACGAAGACATATGTATACCTGATTAATATTTACTAAATTAAGATCGCCAACATTATTTCAATAATAATAAAGTTATGAACTCAAATTTTTACTTGATCAATTTCTTTTTTTTTTATTCTTGAGAATGTTTTTTTACAATTACTATTACGAGTTAAGCGACTTTAACCCCTTCCTCACAATCATGTACTTTAACGCATATTCCCGCTACCCTGTAATTTGATTAATGTATATTACTTTACGATTGAGAACTTGTAATTTGGGAATTAAAAATTTAAGTTGTTAATTTTTGTCATTCAGCAAAATGTCCGCATGAAAAAAAAATTTGTTAACTTTACAGTGCAGTCGTGAATTTAGGGTCTCATCAGGCGCGTAAAGCCTTACGAAGAAAGCGTGCGAGAACCGTGTGAAATTTTTCATCAAAATATATTCCGAACCTTTAAATCATAGAAAACAATAAACATTGTATTTATCTTTTAATCAAACTTGTATTCTTTTTCTACTAACAATAGAAATAGATAGTTTCGAACGGAGACTGCCTATAAAGTAAGTCTATCATGGTTCCGTATCGGTAAATTATTCAAACTTACAATCTATCAATATATTTGATACGTACAGTAAACACAATATGACTTTCATAGAAAATCCAAATCAAATATTAGTGACAATGTGGAGTTGTAATACGCATCCATTTTTTAACATGATTAGATTATGTAAAATCATCACACATAACCTTGAACATCGGCTAAATGGATGAAGTTGTCCATCAAACCATGTGTATTTGATTTCATTTGATGGTCATGCGTCTCTGTTACGTCAACAGCCAATAGAAACGAACTGTTTTTAAAGCTGTCGGAATCAGTATTTGATATTACACCATTTTGAATGATACGAAATTCAGCAATTAAAAAAAAATATAGTGAAAAATATACTGTTCACATTACATGCGAGAAAAGAAAATTATTTGGGATCCATTAAAAAAATAATTAAAATGTAATTATTTAACTCTTATCAACTGATCAACTCTATTAACGGAAAATAACAAGAAGATGTTTTATCACAATGATTACAATAAACGTGTACAAGCAATTAAGCTAGGAAATATATCTGCGTAGTACCTATGTAAATAATATGGAATAAATATGCCGTTATACAGATGTTGGGTCTGGAATCTAAATCATTTAATTTGTTCTTTCCAATTTAAAAAAGGAAATCTCAAAACAGTGATACACTGTGGAAACTTTATTTTTTTTCCTGTTCTGATAGTTTTGATTTTTTTTCTGGTTTTATGCACCGAAATTATTGTTCTACGGGATTAGTATAATCAAAGAAAAGAATAATAATCATTTGATTGCATAGCATTTCTTCCTAAGTTCTGTGAATAATTAAATTTCAAAAGCGGTTCGCCAGCCGTTAAGCGTTCGGACAAAGCGTGCAGCGTTTCGTGAAAACTGTTCTGCGCTTCGGTTGAACCGCTGTTTAGCGAACGTGTGTTGAAGTAGTACCTATTAGCGTCTGTAGATTTTAAAATATTTAAGCATGTTTATTCCCAATACTAGAGCACGATATGATTTGTTACTTGCATGCAAAGAAATTTAATAAACGTTCGAATAACAATTCATATGTTTAATACAGTATATAAAATATATATGAAAAAAAGATGTAATATTATGATATTGTATGTTTAATATTTGACATGCACATTGATGAATATAGATATGAAAAAATCAAGCTCATCAAATAGAATCATACAAACGCTCGAATATCCCGGATGCATAGTCACAAAACCTATGAAATCAATGATTAAGACGACCTTTATATTTCGTTGGAATATGTTACGCAAGCACCACAAACTTTACTCTATAAATTAGGGCTTTTTCTTTTCATGCTGAAAGGGCCCACCTTGTAGCAGCTATTGCCCCTGAAGGTTCTAAATTTCTATAAAAACACTAAGAACGTTTCAACTATTAATCATAGAGATATCGGACCACTTTGGGTGGAAGCGTCTACCTTGTTCTATCAATATAATTAATGGTGAATGGTCAAGGTCATTCGAAAATCTGTATATTATTGAGTGTTCATATATATTCTGTTTAGGGTGGAATTGAAAAACTTTTTTTCATGGATGTAGTAGGACATTTCAAAATACACCATTCAAACCCCACATTGAAATAGTTTTAGAGTTACTGACCCTATTATATGAATTGCTTGTTATCGCTACTTTGACACCATTTGAGAAAGAGACTTGAAATTTTATTAATGTCTTTAGTTTTCTTCAATGATTTTTCAATCTATTAATTCCAAAATTATCAGATGTCTCCTTTAAGCAGTCATTGCCCTGAAAGTTCCTTAATTTCGTTAAAACAGTCACAACTTTTGAACCATACATTAAATCATTTGAAATCAATTAAATCATTTGAGGTCAAATGAAAACCATCTATCCTGTTTTCAATAAAGTAGAAATGAAAAAAGAACTAGATAGATTGCACGATCAGTATGTACTGGTCCCTGCTAATAAGGCAAGTAACAGCATTGTCTTTGTTTGTAAGGCACATTATATTAATTGCATTTTCAAAGAACTAGGTTTCGATTCTACACATGTTAATCCTACTTACACCAATAACAGCCTTTCCAAGCAGGAAATACTTCAAAATCATCAATCGGTTATGGATATATTTAATATCCCCAATAAACAAAATGAATTTGATTTACCTTATTTGTACTGGATTCCAAAGCTTCACAGAAGTCCTTACAAACAGAGATATATAGCAGGTTCCAGTAATTGTTCTACCAAACCTCTCTCTTTACTCCTTACTAAAATTCTTACAGTAGTGAAGGAGAAACTTCAAGAGTACTGTACAAAAATATACTCCAGAAGTGGTGTGAATCAGATGTGGATACTACAAAACTCTAAAGAATTATTAGAAACTTTGAGGTCACAAAATCTTACCAAAATCAATAGCATCAAAACGTACGATTTTTCAACGCTTTATACAACCATTCCCCATGACAAATTAAAATCTAGGCTTTTTAATATCATCGACAGTTGTTTCTTCAATAAAAATGGAAGTCGTAAAAATGCTTACCTAGTCATTGGCAATCTAAAAACTATTTTGTTAAAAACCATTCTGATTGCACACACAAGTACTCTGAAGTTGACATTAAAAAGATGCTGGAGTTTCTGATAGACAACATCTATGTAGTTCTTGGAAATCAAGTCTTCCAACAATCTGTTGGAATTCCCATGGGTACCAATGTAGCCCCATTGGTAGCAGACCTATTTTTGTATTCTTATGAAGCAGAATTTATTCAAAAACTTGTACATGAAAAAAATAAATCACTCGCTGTGGCGTTCAACTCAACATTCAGGTATATCGAAGATGTATTATCAATTAACAATTGTTATTTCCATACTTACGTCGACTCGATATATCCCAGTGAACTTGAAATAAAAGATACCAAAGAGTATGGGTCATCTGTTTCATATTTGGATATTTTACTGGAAATGAACATTGATGGTAACCTAACAACAAAACGTCATGATAAACGCGATGACTTCAATTTTTCTATAGCCAACTTTTCTTACTTATGTAGCAATATACCTTCATCACCAGCATATGGTGTTTTTGTCTCTCAGTTAATTCGATACGCAAGGGCATGCTCTTCGTATAAACAGTTTCTAAGGCGAGGCAAGCTATTGACAAACAAGTTGATAAAACAGGACTATCAACAGGCTCGTTTGAAGTCATCTTTTCGTAAGTTCTATGGTCGATACAACGACCTTGTCAGCAAATACAATCATCAACTGGGTCGCATGCTGACTGACGTTTTTCATACTAATTGTTAAACCATAATTTATCACCTAATTGTCTAGGGACTTTTCCGTTTTTTCCCCGATTACGACAAAGAGCACGCGGCCGGTGTGACCGGTCAGCAGAGGATGCTCAGTCCTCCTAGGCACCTGATCCTACCTCCAATGTAATGGAGGTCAGTGTTGGCTCAAGGTTTGCATTTTGACCATCACAAACAAACCTAATCATCAACGTTTCGTTTTTTCCCTATCGTGATATTTTCCCGATTTTTACATTTATCTCGGTTATGACATGCCCAATTGTGACAAGGAGCATGCGGCGGGTGTGACCGGTTAGCAGAGGATGCTCACTCCTCCTAGGCACCTGATCCTACCTCTATCTTTTTGGAGGTCCATGTTGCTCTGTTTGAATTTGTATTTCGTTTTATAGATTTTTGAGATGGTTGACGGTTTGTTACTGTCATTTTTTCATTGAAAATGAAGAGTTTACCTTGTTCGATCAAAATCACATAAATGTAAAATATCAAAGTCAAATTAAAAGTAACGCAGCAAAACAATTTCATCGATTTTATCGGAACAAATGTTTTAAACATAAAAATGATAAGATGGCAAGACCTTTACTTGCTCGAGAATTAATAATAATATAATTTTTTGTATCCCTATAAACAGACCTATACATGAGTGTTGTGACAAGTAAGAATGTTTATTAATATTACATTTGGCACTTTCAATCTTGATTTTTTTGAAAGGCAAAGTTTCAAATCACCTTATTAAGACAATTTCTATAACCAAGTATGAAAAATTAAAATGTGCATTAAAACAAAACGAGTATATTCCTACATTTCATGTTTTGCCTGAGCAGCAATTACCATAGAGATGTATAGTTTATTTTTTTTTCATTTCACTTTAATTTTGACCTGATGAATTGTTGAATTTTAATGTCAACTTTTAATGAGCACTTATCATATATATTTTAATCGTTTATCACATGAGTCAAATGTCAAATCAATGGCATAACTAACCGTTTTTGTTTACGACGGTAGACATGGGTCTAAATGTGTCTTGTTCTGACCTCGGCATTTTTAGTGAAGCTTGTTTTTGTTTACATATATTTTGTTGAATAGATGATACCAATTATGGAACAAATTTAGATTTGTTAAACGATAAAATACAGGGTTCAATTGACCATTGAATTTCTTTTCTCGCATAATTTGGTTCATATTCTATTTCTGGCCGTTTATCTGACCACGTTTCATCATCGAATATTCCTTTGAAAAGCTGATATATAACCCCTACTCGAGACACTGTATGAAAATATAACTGGTAATTCATCATCCGATAAGGCTGAAACTAGAGGCTACATAAAAGCCTGTGCCAAACAGACCTTAAGGATAAGCAACGTACTGGAGCACCTCGTACGGCTTCAACGGATGCAATACTTGCAAAAATAACCCATTTCATCAATAATGATGGTCGATTAACCATCAAACAAATAGCAAATTTCGCAGGCATTTTATCGGGGATAGTATTTACAATTTTAAAGAAACACCTTGGCCTCTGAACGGCTACTTCAAGATGGATACCTCATCTATGAACAGAAAAATAAAAACGAGTGCGGATTGAAATGCGTAGAAAGCTACTTAAAATCTACAGAGATTGCAATGGACAACGTTTATCGGAAACTGTTACAGGTGATGAAACAATGATACATTAATTTTAACATTTGAAAATTGACAACAAATTAAAATGTGGTTGACTAAAAAGGTTATTTTTGTAACAACGATAACATTATTTATTGAACACCCTCTCGTAAATACACATACCTGATAATTACGTACTATAGAAATCGATAAATGGGGAAAAAAATCAATATTATCAACTGATTTACCTTGAGATACTCACAGGAACGAAAACAAAGTTCTTACGTAGATTTATCATGGGAAATGTTTACATCTTTTGTCTAACCGGAAGACACTCTGAATATATACCTCGCATAATTTTTTAACGTTATCATCCGGTTACTTTCATGTCGCTTGAAATGCGAAATCCCCGTAGACTTTTTATTTCAAGCTGTGTTTTGAAATCTGACCAGTTAGAGGGGCGTTTCAAAATCTTAAGATTTTTTCCATTTTATTAAATGGAATTCATCGTTTGAACCCTGAAGTATATATGAATATCCAATAATTTAAGATAATGTGCTGCATGAATATCTTCGGATAGAGTAGAATAAGAAATATAGCCGCAGTTATATTTGTATAGGTGTGCTTAAGAACAGAAATATATTGACAATACTTTTTTTTTACATTGCATTATATAGTTCTATTTTTTAAGAGGTCCGTGTTTGCTCTGCTCCTGATTTGTAATTTCCCTTTGGACTTTTAAATTTGAATTTGAACACTGTTCGTTATCACCACATATCATAGTTACTGAGTTACCTGTTTTATTTTGGGAGAGCAAGCAGCCGTTGATATGATGACAGTTGGAACAATCGCACTTTTCCCGACAACCTTGACCATAAAATGAGGGTTCGCATATTTTAGAACAGTTGATACCATAGTAACCGGCGGGACACACTGTAAATTACAAAAAAAATCTCAATAATTCATTATATAAATATAAATACGATAAAGATCACCCTATTATAGATGCATACATGTACATATAAAATGTTTGAAACCAATATAGAATAGAAAAATGTTTGCACTGAAAATATTTTAGTTAGGTAATATTTTTTTTTTTCACGCAGGTTGTTTTATTTACCTTTGCATAGATCTCCGTCGTCGTAGTAATCAACGCAACATAACGGTTTGCCGTTTTCCCGAATTCTGAACAACAATACAATACTTTTTTAAACATGAAAAGTATATAATATTATTCATTTATTGATGTAAAATATCTAAAGCTTTTCTCTGAGGTACATGTACATGTTATCACTTTAAATAAATTCTTAACAAATATAAACAAATAGTAAGCATTTTCTTAAAATCAACATACCTTATAGAATATCATTTTCCCATGATATCGAAAAATCTATTTATTAGAAAAATATTTGCCTCTGGTCGACAATGAATCACGGAATGCCACTTAATTCGCTTATGTAAAAACGTAATCATATGAATCTTTACATGTAACTAAATCTGGCAATGCAGGTGCTCTGAACCTAACACCATTAAAAGATTTGACAATTCTGATGAATACATAAAACTCAAGAGTGTATAACAGATTATATTATGTTATATAGATGTTATACGTTATTATGATTATTCTTTAAACTACTTGTTCATATGCATAATTCGTATTGTTCAATCATACGCTCTTTCTTTGTGCAAAGCTTTGAAAGGTTGAGTAGACCTGTTAATGATAACCCCGCCGAATACCAACTCCAACACTGTGTAAATTATTAAATTTTTAGCTTATAAATCGTAATCATTATTTCATGAGTCAATGTGTGGAACAAAAACTAAACATACATAGTACCTACCATTTTGGGGGGATTCCATGTGTACATAAATAAATTCATCATATGCGACTCTGATATATGAAGACCAAAATATTATAAAGGCAAAGAAAGTTCGACTGAGCGAGAGAAAAGACATAGTATCAGTTTTGGTTTTCATGTTTACGAGAGCCTTAAAAGTCATTTTAGTTAAAGCAAATAATTGGGATCACTTTCATTTAGCTCATGAAAGTGAAGTGGAAATTATAGCTAGAGTTAACACAAATTTTCTTTACTAAAATTTCGGGTTGGTATCATGCTATTATCGATTTTACTATATTAGTTCATAACCTCAATTCAAAATTATACTTACTTAGACAAGAAACAACAATCTCTAACAACTAACCAAATGAGTACGATCGTACATTTAAAAAAAAAAGAATATCTAATTTCGTTCCGCATTTTTCTGCAAACAATTTGTGAAATAAAATGCTGTTTATTAATAACCACCCTTTTTATGTTGTAATGACGATTTCCTTGTGTAAAACGAACAATTAGAACGGATGTGATTAAACGGTGCAAAAAATGCTCTAAATTATAAGATAATAATAATAACTAGATCCTTCTCGTTGCGAGCAACAAGTTGGGTCTTCCGTCCGATTTTTGAATAAATGTAATAAAAAAATTATAAAGATAAAAATCTTAAATCTAAGCAAAAAATGACGGAAATTTTTTTTCGTCACTCGGGGCTTGAACCCGGGTCGCTTAATCATATGTCCACGACTCTAACGACTGAGCTACTCAGACTCTCGCTTCAGGACTTTGATGCCTAATATCTTGAGAATGTGTTGATCGATTTTAAAACAAATTACATATTCTGAATCAATAAAAGGGTCACTATCAATACTACATAAAACTATTTTAAAACCAAAAAGTTGAAAAATTCATTTTTTTGGAATTTGTTTCCGGTGACAACCGGAAATGACGGCAGACATTCCGTAAACCGACGTATACCAGAAAAACGGGAGATCTGTTATCTCTGAAAGTTTCAGCCCTCTATCTTTACTCGTTTTTGAGAAACGTCGCAGACAAAATTCAGTTTTAAAAATCGTTTAACGACGATAACTTTAAAGAATTTTAAGAAAATTTAAAGGAAATCTCACAAACCATCTCCGAGAAATCGGCAGCACAAAATTTGTAAGAAAAAAAAAAGAATTATAAGAAGAGTGAAAAAGAAACAATAGAATAATAGTAGGGTCTTCCGCTGAAGACGGAAGACCCTAATAAATAAGGACTGTTTTTGTCTTAATCTAAATGGAACAGTGTTTTTCATCTTGTTCTACATTCCAACAACCCCTTTGTAAAGAATATTTTTGTTAGAAAATCAACAAAAAAAAAAAAAAAAAAAAAAAATGGACAGAAAGAGAGAAAGAACAAATCTTGTCTCTAATGAGATTAGAACACACAACTTTTGCAGGTGTGATAACAAGATTTCACCGAAGGTTGACGTCAAAACATGGCTGACGCAAAATAATTCCCGAATTTCTCTTTGAATTTGGGGCGTTTCCGCCCGGGACAGGAGCTGATTTTTTGTATGAGATGAAAAACAATGTGTAAGTTGTGTGACTATTCAGGTTTTGTAACAATGCGAGGTCATTTGAAATATTGATGCATGTTGTTTCCGGAAAGGGGTGAATAGGCCCGAGCTTGATTTTCGTCGTAAATAAATCGAAAGTAGAATTTTGAGGTGTGGATCTCGGTTAACGACAATTAGGGGAAGTCCTAAAACAATGACTGATGCATTTTACACATGTATTTCAGCGTTGAGAATTTTTTTCGTGTCGTTTACTATTATGTTTGACTTTTTATTTCAACAGGATTGATACAATCTTTATAAATGTAGAAATAACGGTAAAAAGTCGATGACAGTAATTTTCACACTTCTAACATTCATAAGTAGTTCACACGCTATCGTAGATACAGACTTAACGGAAAACAAGAAATATACATGCAACAAAAATATTACACGGCTACTTACATCCCGTGTACTGTGTAAATTTTGATTCCCCGTATAGGCAATACTCGCCGTTTGATCTCGGGGATTTCTTCTAAATTGTTCAATCCGCTGCATATTTGACAGACAATAAGAATGGGGTCCGAGGTACATTTACACGAATTTTCATTAGGATGGAGTGAAGGGCTTGGAAGTAATAATTTTTTTCTATAGTACATGTCAAGCACGTCAATTGAAACTCAAATGCAAAAAAATTCATAACTCTGTTGAAAATGAACAAATTGGTCTGGTCATTAGTACAGTAATCAAGAATGGTACTAGGTTGAAATTAAAGGTCCAAGATCAAAGACCAAGTAAAGGCAGGCCAGAATCGGGTTGGGGGGTCGGGGTCGGTGACTTCTATATTAAACGTACAATATTAAATTCTAAATATTACATATTACACAATTACTAAATGAAATACATAAATTAGAACAATGTATAAGCGTTGTATTAAAGATGTATCTATTTATTTTTCTCAACATTTTAACTTTATTTCAGTATGAATACATAGCTAAGGATCTCAATACACATATACGGGGAAAAGCGCTATTATTGTAACTTCTTTTACAAAATTAAAACAGAAAAGGACAGAATCCATCATTTTAAAGATAAAAACGTTAATCTGAGCACAAAAGGAGGGGAAAAAAATTTTGGCACTCGAGGCTTGAACCCGGGTCGCCTGGACACATATCCACGACTCTAACGACTGAGCTACGCGGCCTCTCGCTTCAGGACTTTGATGCTTAATATCTCGAGAATGTGTTGATCGCTTTTAAAACAAATTACATATTCTGAATTAGTAAAAGGGTCACTATCGCATAAAAACAGAAAAAAAATTCAAAACAAAAAAGTTAAAAAAATGACTGTTTTTTGTTTCCTTCCGGTGACGACCGGAAGTGACGGCAGATCTTCGGATATGCAAAGGGCACTGCGGGTGAGGACTTTCTACAATCACTCAAAATTTGAAAGTTCTATCTTTAATACTTTTGGAGAAAAATTGTGAACAAGTAAAAACATAAAATCTTTAATATTTCGTGACCGGAAGTGACGACCAAAAAAAATGACGTGTAATTTTCTTACAAATTTTGTCATAAATAAGATCTGCGAGTTTCATCAAAATCGGCTGAAGCGTTTTTGAGAAAACGTGGGAGAAAAAAAAAACAATAATAACTAGACGCTCGTTGCGAGCAACAAGAGGTCTTCCGTTTGAGTGCACCATAAAGTAGACTAGAGGGATAGTTGTTCTTTTCTATCATTTCTAAACACGTCATTAAATTCCATTTAACCCTCTATAAGAATTTCAATAGACATATAATTATACTTAAATTAATCTTTAAAAAATCGCTATTATTGTGATTTTTGATAAAATTATATTGGAAATAAGTAAAATCTATCATTTCAAATATAAAATCATAAATCTTAACACAATTAAGGAAGAAAAAATATTCGGCACTCGGGGACTGAACCCGGGTCGCCTGGGCCAAAGTCCACCACTTTAACGACTGAGCTACACGGACTCTCACTTCAGGACTTTGGAGCCCAAAATCTCGAGAATGCGTGGATCGATTGTAAAACAAATTTCATATTCTGAAGTTATTAAAGCGTCTCTATCGAACAATAATATTAAAAAATTTCAAAACAAAAAAGTTGAAAATTGACTGTTTTTTGTTTCCTTCCGGTGCCGACTGGAAGTGACGGCGGACGTTTGAATATGCGAAGTGCACTGCGGCAGGACACTTTCTACCATCCCTAAAATTTGAAAGTTCTATCTTAAATACTTTTGGAGAAAAATCGTGAACAAGTAAAAACATAAAATCTTTAATATCTCGGTACTGGAAGTGAGGACCATAAAAACCTCGTGTAATTTTCTTACAAATTTTGTCATGAATAAGATCTAAAAGTTTCATCAAAATCGGCTGAAGCGTTTTTCAGAAAACGTGGGAGAAAAAAAAATAATAGAGGAAAAGAAAGCAATAACAATAAGGTCTTCCGTTGGAAACGGAAGACCTTAATAATAGTGAAAAAGAAACAAAGCAATAACAATAAGGTCTTCCGTTGGAAACGGAAGACCCTAATTAAACACTTCTGAAATTTCAAGGAATAATCTAGATCTTTACCTATGTTTTAGGATATACTTACAATCGGGACGCTTATGCTTTATAGGCCGCAAAACGATTTGAAAAAAAACTTAATATTTTGAAATTTAGTTCATTTTTCGTTCAATAATGAAATCATTTCTAATGAAATAATTTTTCAAACAAATTAAGGTATAAAACAAATTACTATCAAAGAACGTTATCATTCTGTGAATATGTTTTTCCGCAAACATAAAAATAAGTCTTTTAATCTCTTAAAATTACATAACAACTTCCGTGTTTTAAAAATTGATGTTTCTATCATGTTATTGATTAATTAACACTTTTCCTGAATTCCAATTGTTAAGTGTAAACCGAGAATTAATGATTGCTTGATATCAATGACCGTGTAACAAAAAAAATCGACCCTGTAAATGCACCAGTGAATCAAATTCCAAACATAATTAGATTATTAAAACACATTTTTAATCTAATGCAATTCTAAACCATCAGCAGTAATATTATTGCCTAATTGCAACTACCTAAAGCATTACATATGTTACAACAACACTGGGTTTGACCTAGAAAGAACACAAGTATAAAGTTTTTTACAATAATTTTTGATCTACCATACAAAGGAAAAAAACAAATCGGACACAAATAGAGTCCTTGCCTTATATTTACAGAGAACATAAAACTGAAAAATTAGTGAAACCACATAAGCCAGTTTCAAAACAAACAATTTTCAATAGCAAACTGGATTGTGCATACTATCGAGACGGCATATGACGATGATATATGTGTGCATGCAGATTCAAAAAAGAGCATTGGTCCCTCTTTGGATCTTTTTAAATTTTGACTGTAAAAGCTATAATTGAAGCAGCAGACTGGTCAAATGAGTTTTCTTCTACCATATTTTATTTCAGGAATGTGGACTTTACCATGTTTAATTAAAGAAAAAGAAGAAACGTGATTGTTCTATACTTGTCATTTACTTATATGAATAAATCCTCCTCTATTTCTTCGATAAGTGTTGTGTCTTTTATATGAGATCAAATGTGTACTTGTCAGGATTCCATAACTGATAAGCATTCCCCTTTTTCCAGCTGTAACATATGTAAATACTTTATACATGCAAATGAAATCATTCAAAACAATATATTCAATGATCAAATCAAAAACATACGTATTGTATCATATTGCGTAGGAATGTCCATACAAACTCCATTTTTCATCGGATTCATGTCAACTAAATAATATCTTGTTTTTTTTTTAGTTTTAAAAGAAAACTGACTGTGGTAAATCATTGTTTTTAAAGGAAACACAATTTAAAGGTAAAATAATTACATTTAAATACCGGGTATTGTCAAACAAAGACTGATTATATGGCGTTTGCTGTTAGACTTAAAGTTGCATGCTTTTGCTAGCAAGCAAATAAAAAATAAAGACATGTTAATGCAGACATATTTTTGGTTTTGTCTGTTTTTAAATAAACTGTATATATTTGCATCGACTTAGGTTCTAAATGGCAAAAATTGTAATAATCTGTAATAACTGTAATGCGAGAATCGAGTGAAACATTTCATCGGATTTCATTCGGAACTTTTCTCCTTTGTCAATTGTTTCAAAATGGCGCCCGAGTTTTACCCTTCCAGGAATAGTTTTTTTTATTAGCAAAACACTTGTGTATGTATATATACTATTGTATTTTTTTTATTCAACTCTTAGTGATACTGTCATGTCGTAATAAGCATGTAGTTTTTGGGGGGTTTGTTTTATTTTTTTTTTTACATCGATAACTGAAACTTTTCGACAGTGTAAAATTAGCACACATTACCTCGGACATCGGGGTAACACTTGTAGCTGGCTAAACATGTTTATCAAACTATGTGTATTTTTTTTTATTGGATGGTCACGCGTAACTTATTTTGTCAAAAGCCAATAAAATTGTTGTGATTTTAAAGCAGTCGGAATCAGTATTTGATAAAGGACACAATTTTAACGATATAACGTTATGATATGAACAATATTAAAGAAGAATGGAGTAAAACATATACTGTTTCACATTTTATGAATCTGAATATGCATGGTATGAATTTAAAGAGTGTGTGGTAAATACGCACTTATGCGTTTATTGAGTCTATAATCTAAATCATTTTTTTTGTTCTAAAATGTTTTGAAATTATTTTTAAAAGAAGTCCTAAATAATGACACAGACTTGATTTTTTATGCTTCCTTCTTTTACTTTTTCTCTCGTTTTATGTACAGAACATATTTTTCTATGCGGTTGATACGATATGAGAAATGAGAAAAAAATATATACGGTTGATAGCAAAGCCTTTGATAAAGTCTGCGAATAATTTACTACTAAATAATTGTCGATAACAATATCAATGTCAAAACAAAAATGTTTATCAAATATTATATTTTTATTCTCTCAAGCCATTTCAAAACGATATCTATGTTGAAAAAAAATGCCGAAAAAATAGACTTGCGTTTGTAATGATACAGATAAGCCATTTCATAATAATGCATTATTTTCTATTTACGGAACAATTTCAATTTTCTTACGACATTGATACGTATAATGAATATTTCTTTTGAACGATTAAAATTTGTACATGTAAGTGCATGTTCTGTAGCAATTGCTTCTGTGAATAAATTGTTTTTATTAAATGTCAATATTGCTATATCAATTCAAATAAAGATTTGTTTATCACATATTAGTATTTCCATTATATCGTGCAGTTTTAAAACAATTCTTAGAGATCAAATCCGAGAGTGCCCGATTGAAACGGAAATCGAAGCGTGTCCAAGGCATGTTGAAAGTGAACAAACCGTGTTGTGCTTGAAACGTTTCGTGTGAACAATTCCGCGTTTCGTGCAAACCGTTTAGCGTTTCGGGCAAAGCGTGTAGCGTTTCGTGCAAATCGTTCAGTGTTTCGTGTGAACCGTTAAGCGAGCGTGTAGCGAGCGTGCAGCGTGCGTGTGGTGTAGTAGTACGTTTCAGGGTCTGTATAATACAAACTGCATTATGATGTCTCACCGGAAGTTCACGAATGATAACTAATTCATAACTGAAATTGTCCTTCTTAAAATTAAATACATTGGGGGTAATCGTAATCAATTTTACATACTTTTTTTCTTGTTTTTTTTCTGAAACACATTACATTTAGTACCTACAAAATTAGGGTTTTTTAAAATATATAAATATAATTCATACAAACGCACAAATGCCGTCATAAATTTGCCTGTTTCACTGTTTTAAAATAAAATGCTAGAAATTTACTTTTAGAAAAATAGTACATTATCGTATTTCAAAATAATTATAAATTAAACTAGATACGATCTCGTTACGAGTAACGAGTACGTGTTCCGTGAGATTTAAAAAAAAATATAGCATGAAATATCGATATATCGATGCAATATAAGAATTACCCCTCCTCCATTTTCAGATAATGAATGAAAATCCCTTATTACGTCAGAAGTGGGCGTGGTAATGATTTTTTCAAACAAATATTGTTACGATCAACAACTTTGCCTCTATAATGCAATTTAAAATCTTGATTGTTTTGAAGTTGTTTGTAATATACTTTACGAGTATATTGGCCCCTAATTAAAGGGACCAACCCCTTTTTCTTGACTTTATACAAATGGTCTCACGAATACTAACATTTTTTGTTCTTATACCCATCTAAATGTAGATCCGTAATGGGGACAGACATTGGTGTTTCGATTAAAGGAATTGATTAGAGTCATCAATGCAGACATTTTCTCTTCAACAATGCTTTAAAAATATGTCTCCTTCTCTAGATATATTGCGTCAAAGTTTAAGGACTTTGATCCCCAAAAATCCCTTGTAACGTAATTAATGGGTGTAGCAATGACTTTTTCAAACAGATAATATTACGATCAACAACTTTGCTTCTATAATACATTACAAAATCTTGAGCCCTTTTAAGTATTTTGAAATAGATTTACGAGTCTCTTGGCCCCTAATTAAAGGGACCAGCCCCTTTTTCTTGATTTCATTCGACAGGTTTCAAAACTACTTGTTTTGTTACAATAAACAATTTTGCTTCTATGATGCATTACAAAATATTGATTGTTTTTAAGTTATTTTTAATAGAGTTTACGAATCTTTTGGCCCCTAATTCAAAGGGCCAGCCCCTTTTTCTTCATTTCATAGGAACGACCTTTTAATTCCCTACCACTTTTATTATATTATATATGTCTTTACAAAATATCAATTAATAAAAAGATACAGATCAAAACATGTGAAAATTTTGATTCAAAATTCGAGCCCAAATTTCGTGCCTAATCGAGCTCCAAGAAATGGCGCCATTGGCGTATAACAAAAACAATAGGCACAACGTCAAACTAGCGACTACCTATCCTTAAATTTTCATAATCATATCCCTGACATTTTTCGAGATCAAGTATTCACAAAATGGTTCGCAAAAGTTCACAAAATCAGCGTTAATCGGTACCGGAAGTAACGACGTCAAAAACTTTAAAAATAAAATAACATCGGATACCTTGCAATCATCTGTGAAAAAATAGTGGAAACCGGTTCAATCGTTTTCGAGAAGTCGCGTGCACAAAATTTATAGAAAAAATAATAATAACTAGACACAATCTCGTTACGTGTAACGAGTACGTCTTTCGTTCATTTTTTTTAAACGATACGATTTAAATATCAATGATATTTCTTATTTCCCCTAACCCCTCTCTTTTAGATAATGTATATATATACGATTGTCAATATCCTTTACAATGCTTAACAAAGTGTTTTCTTTTTCACATACAGCACATAAAAGATTTAAGATTTTATTCCTCTAAAATCACTAATTACGTTATCAATGGGTGTGGCAATGAGTTTAACAAACTGATATTGTTACGATCAACAACTTTGCTTCTATAGCGCATTACAAAATCTTAATCGTTTTTAAGTTATTTTTAATAGACTTTACAAGTCTATTGGCCCATATTGAAAGGGTCCAGCCCCTTTTTCTTGAGTTTATACGAAAGGTCTCAAATACTAACATTTTTTGTTTTTACATCTATCTAAAGTTGCTGTTCATTTCTGAGATACAAATGATTGAACATTTTAAGGGCCAGCCCTGTAGATCCTTAATGGAGACATACATTGGTCGATAAGAATCATCAATGCAGACATTTTCTTTTCTACAATGCTTATCAAAATATGCCCCCCTCTCTGGATATATTGTATTAACGTTTGAGAACTTTGGCCCCTTAAAATTCCTAATTACGTAAAAAATGGGTGTGGTATTGTGGTTTTCAGATAGATATTGTTACAATCAACAACTTTGCTTCTATAATGCATTTCAAAATCTTTATCATTTTTAAGTTATTTGTTATAGAGTTTACGAGTCTACTGGCCCCTAATTAAAGGGGTCAGTCCCTTTTGTTGATTTCGTACGAAAGGTCTTATAAATACTAACATTTTTGTTCTTACACCTATCTTAAATTGTTGTTCGTTTTTGAGATACAAATGATTGAATATTTTAAGGGCTGGCCCTGTAGATCCTTAATGGGGACAGACATTGGTATTTTGATTAGTGGAATCGATTTAAATTATCAATACAAACATTTTCTCTTCTACAATGCTTAACAAAACATGCCTCGTTTTCTAGAGATAAATTGTATCAAAGTTTGAAAACTATGGCCCCTAAAAATCCCTAATTACGAAATAAATGGTACTGGCATTGATGTTTCCAGATAGATATTGTTATAATCAACACTTTTGCTTCTATAATGTATTACAAAATCTTTATCGTTTTTAAGTTATTTTTAATATACTTTACGAGTCTCTTGGCCCCTAATTCAAGGGGCCAGTCCCTTTTCCTTGATATTGGTAAAAAGAACTTTTAATACTCTACCACTTTTGTAATATATATCTTAACAGAATATCAAAGTATATGAGTATAACCACTTCGCAGTTTATAAAACGTAAACTGCTGCAAATTATATCTTATAACATACATATTAAGATCTTACATTCATCCCCTAACTTTCACCAAATGAATATAGAGGGTGACCTTTGTGATTAAACTAAATAATTTGTATGCCCATTGAACCACAGAAACGCCAGCTATTATTTGTTCATCATATCGTTATTAATAATTAATTAATTGATAATGTACGTTTTCAGAATAGGTTATTACAATAAATAGTGTGATGATCTGTATAAAAGACAACACTGTAAAGAATGCGCAAAGTTATTCATTGGTATTAATTTAATATTATGGTTATTTTATTTAAGAAGAAATAAAAATGGTATGATGCATTTTTATAAACGATTAACGTAAGTGTATATCTGCATGACCATGGAGAAAGTAATCGAAAGGAACAGCATGGGGAAGAGGAATGACAGCTAGTTTGTTTACAAAATTAGATTATGCAAATACTCTTCTGACGTTCACAAAAAATATTCCTTCATAACTTTCTTTACGAAAGACTAATTATTATCAATAATTCTATTGACCATTATTTTAATTCATACCTGATTAGAGGATAAATAAAACAACGTCATTATTAACACTTTTGGGGGCCCTAGACTCAAAACATTAGTGTATCTGTCTTTTTCTTTCTTTTGTCTACGAATGCTTCCAGCATGTCGACCACGCTTTCGCGTCGACTTCTAGTTTACTGAATAGGCTAGGCTTTCGACATTACGTGATAGGTGATAATGAATAATTCAAAGTGGGGCATTTACAGACCGGGTCGATCATGGAAAAAAAATAGTTGGAAATTATTTTCAATTCTATTAAATGCGTTTGAATTAAATTGAATAATTTGCATAATGATTCTAACTTGGGTAGATAATCACACTGACAAAGTTTAGGTTGGGTTTCCAACATAGCAAAAACAGCGTTAGAAACGGCATATTTAGATTAAAGAGATATTCATCTGTGCAATTGGAGAGAATTTCGTGTTCATAATGAAAACATCAGACCTAAGGAAAACACCGCCTTTTATAGCATTGGCTGCTGCTGCATAACGGTAGCGCGCTGTGTTCTATGTCGTAATAATTTTGGGGTCGAGAGTTCGGAACCCGCTGTCGGTGCTTGTATGATTTTCGTTAAAACATTTGCCGTGCTCTATTTCGGCATAGTATGCTTACTCTTTGTATACTATGCGAAAATAGATGAGTATTGAATATTTAGGGACAAATTGACAGGAGCCATAATAATATGAACTAATAAAACAGACGTTTTATTTGTGCAACGCTGTGAAACCATGCTCAGGGAAATATATAATACCTGGTCGAACGAAAATAAATATAAATGTATTGTTAGGTGACAGCATTATGCTTATTCAACATAGAGGGTTATAAAATACTTATACTTTGAATATTTTGATGACAACCTAAGACAACAAAAGGCTTCGCGGGTATGATAAGGCAACTCTCAGCGATCGATTGAGTAAAAATTCCTCTAATCGATATGACGTCACAATAAGCAGCATGATGTCATATTTTACTCAAGAAACCTGTCAATTCTAACTTGATCTGTAGTCCAAATTATACAAAATACAGCCGTAAAATGTCATTAGAAACTCTTCTAACTGAATATATCTTCGATTTCTCTGTATAACGCATTATTAACATTGATGACGTCACAAGCATGTTTAATAGAGAAGATCAATGTCGGGAGACAAATAATCGGAATGCAGTGTAAACAATGCCGAAATAAGACATATAAAATGCAGATACCCAAGATTTAGATGATTGTCAGTTAGGATATAATCAGGATAATACAGGCATGGATATTTTGTTTTATCAGCGAGTGTTATACGGTAAGCAGATAAACATGTATATGGCTTGACCGGCCTTTCCTCTGTCAGTGTGTACAAAAAAGGCGAAAGTGTAACACTACCTCGAATATGATGAAGGATGAACTTGGCAAATATCAAAAGCATAAGACCTAAAATACTTGAAAAGTGCTGCTAGAATCCTTTGCTTCGTTGTTCTAATTGAAAAATACGTAGTATTTTCAATGTAATTGAAAAAGTTGAGGGGGTTCCGATAAATAATGACAATATTTATTTTATGCGATTAACAATAGGATTCTAGCAGTAATACTAATAAACATGAACTAATTGCCGATCGAATTATTGTATAATACATACAAATGAACTTCGGGGTAGTGTTACACTTTTTGATTTTTTGTTAAGGTAAAAAAGTGATCTATTTTTAATTGTCACGTGATACCATGGCACGACAGCTTCAACTATCGACTTGATTCCGAAGTAGAAATATAATATCTTGTTGAACACATTCACTTTATATTAATATTTAGCACTGTTTTCATAAAAATAAACAATTTTTAAAATCCCATAATTGCGACCATCATTAAACTCAGAGTTGCCTTAACCTACCCGCGTTCTTAAGCCCGCCCGTGTACCCAGAAACATTAAAAAGTATGTAATATATTTAGCAAGGCCTTGAACTTTTGGTATGACGTAATTATTTCTTGCATCTAGACAAGTTAAAATGACGCTGGTGTCGAGTGGAATATGCACAGATTGCGTAGTTTTAGCTCAAAAAAATTACATAAGTAATTATTTAATTGCAAATTCCAGCGATACAGACATTAGCGTGACCAATAAATTCAAAATTAGTGAAATTCTCTGTATGTTTGTATCAGAAGCGTGTAACAATGCAGTTTTTTTAAATACAGTTATGAGATATGTATTTCAATTTATCATGCATTACATATCAGTTGATTTTTTCTGTTTATTTCCTTATTTTCTCATACAGATCGAGTAAAATATTGGCATCATGGCCTTTCTCTAATGAAATAATTAGAGGAAATGATAACTTCATGAAACAATTTAAGCGTTATCCCGGCAATACTCTTCCTCGTTGTAGAAATAATCAAATTGCACGGAATCAATTAAATTGACAAGAACCAAAATAAGTGAAAATTTAATGCTTGATTTGATCGGAACTATAATTGTAAGAGGATCAATATACAACAAATGGAAAAATTCAGTCATGTATTTGTCATGTTTTAAGAATTAAACAAGCACTGAGTAGAAATATTTATTTCATTACATTGCAAATTGGCTAAAACCAGACAAAACTACTTTTAATTGGCGATTGAGCCAAAAAGTCCCCCAAAATGAATCATAATGATCTCCCAATGTTATTTTATGAACCCTCGTGTACTCAAGTGATATTTGTATATATCTGAAGGAATTAAATTAAACTCAATGGTACCCAAATTTACATTGACTATCCCAATGTACATTTTCTAAACAAAACCGATTTTCCATATGGTTCCCAATAATATTCGAATAAAACTCGATGATGCCCTTAATGCACCTAAATGATAATTAGATTAAGAATTTTTATTTAACGGAAACTCTCAAGCTGTGAATTCAGATAGTAATTTGAATTACGCATCACAGTGCGCAAACTATCAAAAGCCAATTCAAGTTCTCAAAGCTTATAAGAAAATATGCCCTTGACACATAGCGGGATGTAGCTAATATATACCAATTGGCGTACAAGTTAAACTAGATGCTGTCATTAGACAGTAATACCCGCACCAAGTGTTAGCCTCTAAATAACACTCTCTTGTACCAGTTTTAGTCAAAAAGAAGGACTCATGCAATTTCCGGTACTTTTTAAAAATTATAATTTTCATAAATGATGAGTTCACATCCAATAATACACATATTGCCTTTATGTACAATTTGGGGTTGAACTGTTTGCATCTGTTTGCGATCTTCATATTATTTCCATTAAAAACCCGTTTTTAAATATGACACAAACAAACATTCTTAGGATTTTATATTCGTATTTGTGCCCTCATGCAGAAAAAAATATGATAAAATAAAAAAATCCCTACCTACCTAACCTAATTTTTTCATCAGTGTTACCCTAAACACACAATTTTTTTTCTTAGTCCTAACTGTTAGGCAACATTATTGTGGGGGAAAATATGATATTTTATACACTTTATTTAATGTTTCGTTCAATAGGGAGTACATCACAATATGTGGGTGTCCCATACCACCTTAAAGCTGAAAATTGTGCTTTACACGGTTAATTACCTAATAAAATTGTGCAAGGGGTTTTAAAGAATAAAGTTATTAAAATACATGCAATATGTTACAATTAAATGATCTTTGTCTGAAGTTGCGTACACAGCACAGGTCTACAGGTTGCATTAGCGGGTATTAGTTTTACCCAGCTCTTTGGTTTGATGAGTATCACATGGTGTACATGCATGTGTGTTTTCGATATGCAGAATAGGATTAATTAACACGAATAAACGTTTCTTTTATGGTGATCAGCTAAAGGAATTCATATTGTGCTAATTGGATTATCATTATGATGTTGACCAATATAGGTAAGTGTAATACATGTAGTAGCGCAATATTATGAGACACCGGTATACAAAACAGTTGTTTTTAAACAACCACCCCCCCCCCCTCTGAAATAGGAAATAATAATACATTTCAATAACTGTTGAGATCCCCACCCTAGACCATATTCATTCTTCCTCCTTGTGTCATTGCACATCAATTGGTACATGTATATAGGTTATACCCCCTTTGAGATGCCCAGTGACTTTCCAGAGTTAGAACTAATCAAGTAACCTATCTTATTCATATGTAGTGTAATTCCTAGCCCTAGCCCAATGATGACCCTGCTTTGTTTTTACAGCAAGGTTTTTGTTGACTGACTTTATAATTTCCACAATTATATATAACATTTTGTTTATCTTTAAGATTAAAATGCAATTCCCAAAATCTCTTTATGTACATCTTACATCATACAGAAAAAACAATCAAGAAATGATTTTGCTACTGTAAAAATGTGAGAAGAGACTCTGAATCTCCCTACCCACCTGCCCCCTGAAAACATGAATAGTCGAATATTTTTAAAATATCCTCAAAATCATCGAAATCCCAGCTCCTAAACCATATATATTTTTGTTTCTTGAACCATGACCATGTCAAGGCAAATCTTTTTGTGGTATTAGAAGGTCATGGCATCTGAAGGTCATCCTAATCCCACCCACCCTCCCAAAATCAGAAATGATCAATTATCTTGAAAAAAATGCTTGTGATCCCCACCCCTAAAGCATATATCTTCTTCCTCCTTATGCATCTTATGGTACGTTATTTCAATCACAAGAGATAAGAGGAGGTCCATGAATTAGGTTTTTTATGGGACGGAACATCATTTTGCAGATAGTATTGACCCTCAGAATCAAATTTATATTTCTAAAACCTTATTGCATATCTATAGCTCAGCCCCTGTTATATCCCTATAAATGATGTGGCTATTCATTAAATCATGAGAGGAGTTCTGGAAAGTAGGTTTTTTCAAGAGTGATAAACGTCAAATTTCAGATACTATTTGACTCCCTGGATGAAATTTTAATTTTTAAAACCTTATTGCATTACTATATGACAGCCCCTATCATACCCCAAGATATGATGTGGCTATTCATTAAATCATGAGAGGGGTTCTTGGAAGTAGGTTTTTTTAGGAGTGATAAACGTCAATTTTCAGCTACTACTTGACTCCCTGGATAAAATTTAAATTTTTAAAACCTTATTGCACACCTATAAGACAGCCCCTATCATATCTTAAAAGATGACATAGCTACTGCATAAATTGTAAGAGGAGTTCTGGGAACCATATGTTTTTGCAAAAAAACCGTCATTTTTGGATGCCCACAGACCCCCGTGATAAAAACAAAAATTCTGAAACATTATTACACATCAAAATGACACCCCGAAGCATATACTATTAGATCATTAGGCTACTGCAAAAAGAAATTGACGTTTTTTGAAACCAGACTTTTTGTGAAAAAAACGTCATTTTTCAGCCATTTAATGACCCCCAGGACAAAATTGAAATTTCCGAAACTTATTGCGCATCTATAGGACACCCCAAAACATATTCCAAGAGATGAGTTCTCCATTGTTGAAAATGTAAAAGGAGTTCGAGGAAGAAGGTTTTTTGTCAAAAAACGTCATTTTTAACCAATTATTTGACCCCCAGGACTACCAGAGAATTTTTGAAACCTTTTTACAAAACAACATGACACCCCAAATCATACTCCAAGAGTTCAGTTTGCAGGTGTATAAGATGTAAGAGCAGTTTGAGAAAGTAAAACGTGACAGACGGACGGACGGACGGACGGACGGACGGACGGACGGACGGACGGACGGACGGACAGACAGACGGAACAGGGTAACAACAATATACCCGAACTTTCTTTAGAAAGTGCGGGTATAACCAGCAACATATACATGTAATGGTTCAATGTCATGGTCAGAGTCACTTTAAAGTGATAAAGTAGGAATTATTAATGATGAAAATGAGTCAGATAAATCATTTGAAATGCAAGATTACACCATCAGATTCTTCTAATTTTAAAAGTAACACTACAGATCAAGCAGTGCAAGTTTTGTTTTTATTCCTGATACTTTCTCTAAATAAAAACACAAACAAGGATAATACAAACAGTGAAGAAACAACCAACTCTTATGTTCCATGTAAGGAGATGTGCATATGTTTTAGCGCCTTAAAGGTATTGAATCAAAGGGAGAATTTAAATCTGAGAAAAGTAAAGAGGTCCAAAAAAAAACAATATGTTGATATCAACGATTATGAAGTTCTTTGTATTCAGAATAGAAAAAGAAATCTAGATTTCAGTCGCAGTAACAATGAGGAATCAGAACTTGAATACCGATCTGATGAAAAACAAATCTAATAACAGATTAGAAGCCACAGACCATCCATCAGAGTAAACATTTTTTTTTGTGTTTAAGCGTACTCTTTAGAAGCTATTATCCGTGTGTCATTCTTTTAGTGGGCAGTGTATAACTAACGTAGAGTACAGAAAAGCCATCATGATTTCAACTATTTCTACTTGTGACAATGGTGATATCAATATCAATGGTTTAATCTGCATTAAGCTACATCTAGTGCAGTTTTGTGCAGTGGAAATATCATGTCCAAAGCATTGATGATCTTCAATAAGTTAAAGGTTCTTGGCCCTAGAGTTCGTAGTATCCTTAGATCTCAAAAGTGCCAGAGTGTTCCTGCTGCTATTAAAGATAGATCAGAATATTTGAAACACAACGATTTAAATGTAGCATCATATTTATTAATTCTTAGTATGATATTGTTTGTATTTCCTAAATTACAAATTATTTCTAACGTATATGTATATAGATTACAAAAATGCTAAAACATTGTATATTCATCTTTATATAAATCTTGTGTCGTAGTTGGTGGTGATAACGCGGTGCGATTCTCTAGGATACAGTCCAGAGAATTGCAGTTACAGAGAGCAACGAAAAGGGATCAACACATATGGAGTTATTGGTCACTAATGTGGATTACTTATTCTTTTTCTGGAGGCCAGCATATACCACAAAAATTAGTGATGGGACCCCTTTATTTTTATCGTAGATGTAGACATAATTCTGCTTCGTTTGGCCATTACGTTCAATAAACCACCTGCTGCCACGCGCTTGTTGACATCCTGTTGTAGCAAGAAATTTTGACCGGGTTAAAAGTTGATCCTGGAGTCATTTTTAACGTTTAATATTGAGACTAGAGGTGTTGAATTAAGACCCTATTCCGTTGAAAATTGATCTGCATTGTGGAATTTTGTTTATAATACCGATTCTAAATTCAATAACAAGGCATCAGTGTCTTTCCTAGAAATATCAGGAAAACTGAAAAAATAACAAATAAGAAACAAAACTTGGAGCTGGCCAAATTAGACTGTAGATTAAAGGCACTGAAAATATATTTTCTAACGCCATAACAGTTGATTTTGATATTTGAAACAACTGTTTGAGTGATGTTAATTATTATTTTATCATATGTCCGTCTGTGGAATATTGTGCCATCCTGAATATGATCTGTTCCTCATTTTCTTGGGTCGGCATCTACGCATTGAACAGCTTCTTAGGCTGTTGGTATCCGGAACTTTTAACCTTGATGATTCAGCAAAGTGTAATTGCTTTAGGCGCCGTCATGATAATTTATCAGATAGAGTCAATTAGTTGCCCCTGTTACATGGCCTAATTTATGTACTTCCTTAAAATAGTTAACCTTCATTTTCATATTTTGTTGGGGTTGGGGGTTGGGTTTTGGTTTATAACTTTTCTATGTAATAGCTAAATTTTACGCAGTTAAAATTAGCAAAGTAATATGGAAATATTTACATTCAGTGTATATTTTCCCCTTATGTTAGCATTGCAAAACTGCGACGTTCTCTTTCCTGTAATTACAATTAACCTTGTCACTGCGCATGAGTACAAGTATAAACGTCCTCGTTGTGAATATATTCATTATTGTAAGAATAAATGAAACGTTGAAATTTATAAAACAAATTTGATATATACAATCATATGAAAATAATTGTTTAATCTGATCTACTCGTTAATAAAAAATAGTTTTCTCGACAAAATTTCTGGTACTATATTTTTAGTCGCGAAAACAAACTAAATAGCATATTATTGTGGTAGAACAGATTTATTACTATTTATTTCATATGTATTTATTCGTTTCTGGATTTTTCTATTTTCGTTTTGTGAAGTATATTCTTCAATATTATTCATCTGAAGTTTTATTGCTCGCGTATAGTTCTTTAATTTCATTGGTTCATATTATTATCCTTCACATGGCGTCGTAATTTTATACATATCATGAATTCTGTTGAAGATTACGCCAAGCGATGGGCAAAATCTAAAAAAGAAGACCTTGATACCTTGTCAGAGTGGGTTAAAAGCATCAGATGTATATTAAAATCTCGTATTAAACAGCTGAGAGGTCAAATGAAAACCATCTATCCTTCTGTTTTCAATAAAGCAGAAGTGAGAAAAGAAGTAGATAGATTGCACGATCATTATGTACTGGTCCCTGCTGATAAGGCAAGTAACAACATTGTCGTTGTTTGTAAGGCAGATTATATTAATTGCATTTTCAAAGAACTAGGTTTCGATTCTACTCATGGCAATCCTACTTTCACCAATAGCAGCCTTTCCAAGCAGAAAATACTTCAAAATCATAAATCGTTTATGGATTTCTTTAATATCCCTAATAAACAAAATGAATTTGATTTACCTTATTTGTACTGGATTCCAAAGCTTCACAAAAGTCCTTACAAACAGAGATACATAGCAGGTTCCAGTAAATGTTCTACCAAACCTCTCTCTTTACTCCTTTCTGAAATCCTTACAGTAGTGAAGGAGAAACTTCAAGAGTACTGTACAACAATATACTCCAGAAGTGGTGTGAATCAGATGTGGATACTAAAAAACTCTAAAGAATCATTAGAAACTTCGAGGTCATAAAATCTTACCAAAATCAATAGCATCAAAACGCACGATTTCTCAACGCTTTATACAACCATTCCCCATGACAAATTAAAATCTAGGCTTTTTGATATCATCGACAGTTGTTTCTTCAATAAAAATGGAAGTCGTAAAAATGCTTATCTTGTCATTGGAAATCTAAAAAATTATTTTGTTAAAAACCATTCTGATTGCACACCCAAGTACTCTGAAGTTGACATTAAAAAGATGCTTGAGTTTCTGATAGACAACATCTATGTAGTTTTTGGAAATCAAGTCTTCCAACAATCTGTTGGAATCCCCATGGGTACCAGTTGTGCCCCATTGTTAGCAGACCTATTTTTGTATTCTTATGAAGCAGAATTTATTCAAAAACTTGTACGTGAAAAAAATAAATCACTCGCTGTGGCCTTCAACTCAACATTCAGGTATATCGACGACGTATAATCAATTAACGATTGTTATTTCCATACTTACGTCGACTCGATATATCCCAGTGAACTTGAAATAAAAGATACCACAGATTCTGCGTCATCCGTTTCATATTTTGATATTTTACTGGAAATGGACATTGATGGTAACCTAACAACAAAACTTTATGATAAACGCGATGACTTCAATTTTTCTATAGTCAACTTTCCTTACTTATGTAGCAATATACCTTCATCACCTGCATATTGTGTTTTTGTCTCTCAATTAATTCGATACGCAAGGGCATGCTCTTCGTATGAACAGTTTCTAAGGCGAGGCAAGCTACTGACAAACAAGTTGATAAAACAGGACTATCAACAGGCTCGTTTGAAGTCATCTTTTCGTAAGTTCTATGGTCGATACAACGACCTTGTCAGCAAATACAATCATCCACTGGGTCGCATGCTGACTGATGTTTTTCATACTGATTGTTAGACCATAATTTATCACCTAATTATCTACGATGTTTTCCGATTTTTCCCGATTACGACAAAGAGCACACGGCGGATGCGACCGGTCAGCAGAGGATGCCTACTCCTCCTAGGCACCTGATCCTACCTCTATCTTTTTGGAGGTCCGTGTTGCTCTGCTTTGAATTTAAATTTCGTTTTATGGATTTTTGAGATGGTTGACGGTTTGTTTCTGTCATTTTTTCATCCAATAAATATGATTCTCTATTTGTATAAGTAACCGTTCAAACTAAATAAAATTAGGTAGTACTTCATTTTCAACGTCTTCGGACAATCCAGCGTATATCAGCTGCATCTTGTGGTATGTTAATATTATACTTACTGATATATTTCTTTACTACCATGATAGTGATTAGGGCATCTTATTTTAATTGCAAGTTTTATACTTTATCGTATTTTTGCCGTTAAACTTTCCGTAGTAATTTCTAAAATTGTTTGTAGTTCAAATATTAAATTGTTACAAAACATGTTTTTATCATAGAAATGAATACTGGAGTAACGGTTGCTTATTGTCAACGAAATATAGAAACTAAAACATATTTAACGTAAATGTAAGATTGTAATTTGTCTAATGTATTTTTCTTTGTTTATAGGCCAATGCTTTAAAACGTTTAAATCTGTTAAACAGAACGGCTATCTTATGGATTTCCTTACTGCTCGGTTACATTAATATGGTTGTTCCATGTATGTTTCTTATCCCTGACGAAGAACGTACATGTATATAGTGGTTTTAAAACGACGATACATAAATATTTCATGCAAATAAACACCAATATAAATATAAAGATAAGCATAGACTAATTAAATTTGGATGTCGTCGGTCCTAACATACCAGGCCGTGCAGACAAATTATCATACCGCGCGTTAATTAAGCATTCAATGCTTAAGGAAAGTATGAATGAATGAAAACTTAACTTGTTATTCATAATACTTTAATGATTTTTGTATTTCATTAAAATAATTATTATTCCTGATAACTTGTACTCACAAATAGAGTTATATTCCTTATATACAAAATATCGTCTGTTAAATCACCAAGTTTACATGTTTGAAAAGAACAATTTTTAGACACGTGCTAGATTCCTAGTGCCGTGCGATTCGTTACGAACACTATGATTGACAAATGGTTACTGATCGTGAAAACTCTCTATATTTCTAGGATTAGGTATGAGATGATGCAAATCGATACATCCTTTTGTGATTTGTTGATCTTTGATACGGTAGGGTCACACAAGACGTATTTCCTGTGACGCGATCTGTCACGATCTTATTGCCCGTTTAGATCCAAGAAAATACGTTCAGATAAGATTGTCTAGATATAATTCCCGATTGGATCTTGATCTGATTCGAACATCATGATACGAGTCCCCGATTTGGGACGCCCGTACACTTGAATATACGTTAATATACGTTACGATACATTAATCACGAACCGATGTGCTCTGCTGCAATGAGGTATGATTCTCACGGCGATTCTTTTCAGGATCAAGATGGACGATGATCAAAATGAGCTACGATTCGACCCGACAATTTATCTTTTAGTCCGACTGACCATGTTCATTTGACAAATCGCAAATGAAAGCAGCGCAGGGTGGTGTTTGTCTCCCCCAAGTTTGACCCAGATCAACACGATTAAGGGGCACGACTAAAAGCGATGTGCTGTGCTTTAAAACGATGCAGAGCGATCTGGTATGGTTATAAAGAATAATTATGATAAGCCTTTTAACGATAAATCTCGCACATGCGCAAAAACGCTTCCGGACGGCAACTATTTATATCTGCATTCCAATACTGTTGTTTACATTTGTAAAATACTATGGCAAAGCGAGAGAGTTTGAACAAACTGAGAGTAAGTTCGACATATGTAAGAAGAAAAAAGAAGATCTCATACAAGAATTGCTTTTATGTCAAACGCCAACTTCTGTTTTGACGCCGATCATCCGACAAGCTTCGGCTGAAGGATCTTTAACACTACCCTTTCAGGACAGTTTGCCACCTTTTCACGCCGTAGCCTATGACTGTTGGACCAGAGTTACATTCCAACATTAACTTTCAGTGATATTTACAGTTTCATCATTGAAAGACCAACTTCACATGATATTGCTGTGAAAAATTTCAAGGGCTTGGACAAATCTATTACGCACTTCGAAGCTGGTGACATCCAAGATATCAGAGTGTCAAAGGTAGAATTTTAATAACATTTTGTATTTGTAAAATATATATCCTTTTTGTTTAAGAATAAGAAATATTAACTTTTTATTTTTTAAACTTTTATCAGATGACCAGATAAAAGCATGATCAGATTTAATGCATGTAGAAAAGCTGCTTTACACGTATACATGTATGTATTTTTGTTCACGGATATATTTTGTTTTAATTGTTCAGTGTTAACATATTTTACACTTTCTTTTTGATCAATACATCTATAATATATGTGAGAGCAACATGCCAAGCTTCTATGAAGAAGCAGCAATATCAAGTTTATATCTGCATTTCAACATCAAACACTGGCAGACAACATGTACAGCATGAATATTGTCAGTGTCCTATTGGGTAATAGTACATATTTAAAAGTATATTCATATATATTTGAATTGATAAACATTTCCTGTCGGCTTTAAAGAATCTTATAAAAGTCCATATCTCAGTGAACAAAATTTAATCATTGCTATTTATTGTTTAAATTACAAGTTTAAGATATGGATCAATACAAGAGCTTACTTAGTTTTCAACTGCACTATTCTATCCTTTTGATTTTTACGTTAGCACAGGCATGTAGCCACATTAAGCCATGCAAAACCCAGCAAGCCCTCTTCAGAAAGCTGTACATATCAGTCATGTAAATAGATCATTCCTGGGCGCCAGGTGAAGCCTACTGGACCAATTACTTCATTGCCTAATAAGTGTAAGGACCAATTGAAAGAGTCTGAAGAGTTTACAGAAAATCCTGATCCACTTGCCACTTATGACCCTCGACATTCAGACGACAGACATTTGGATCTTAATCACACGCTGCAGCATTTACAGGATCTAAGAAATGTCTTTCCACAAGTAGGTAGGGATGATATTGAAAGTTTAATTGAGTTCGGTATTATAAATTCATGCTTCAGTTTCTGTTAGACAGTGGAATTTGACAATTAAATTTTTGAAATAACAATAAAGGTCTGTACAATATGTCAGTCTGACAAATCTATGCATTTATTTATATTATCATAAGGAATGTCACACTGGTGGAATATACCTGACCATGCTCCAGAGGCCATCCAAAAATGGAGTTCAGGATGAGGAAGATGTTATGTTCACAAGGATGAAAAGTCTAATATTTTGTGAGGGGAATGGTAAGAAGTTAAATTTGATACATATGCTGATTATAGAAAGAGCTATAAACGCCTAAATTTAAAAAAAATTCATTATGGAAATTTATTTTGATTATTTTTTATATTTTCTTGTGTTTATGTTATTTTCATTATATACAACATTTTAGAACTGTTTAAATCCTTGAGTTTTATAATTGTTATGATATCCAATTTAACTTCAAAGATTCGGCTCCCCAATTGTCTATAAGCCAGGACTATGTCGAGTTCATTGAGAGTTGCACAAGAAGCCAGAGAACATCAGACATGTGGCAGAAACTACATATTGGTCGTTTGACCAGTTCTCTATTTGGTGATGCCATAAAAGCTGGACCCAATCTAAATTCTTTGATCAAGCAAATTATGGAGGGTTCCAGTCTTCATAAGAAAGCTGAAATAATTATGACAATGTCTAATTCTAATCTGTATGACACATTTTTGTCTCTCAGTTAATTCGATACGCAAGGGCATGCTCTTAGTATGAACATTTTCTAAGGCGAGGCAAGCTACTGACAAACAAGTTGATAAAACAGGACTATCAACAGGCTCGTTTGAAGTCATCTTTTTGTAAGTTCTATGGTCGATACAACGACCTTGTCAGCAAATACAATCATCCACTGGGTCGCATGCTGACTAACGTTTTTCATACTAATTGTTAGACCATAATTTATCACCTAATTGTCTACGGACTTTTCCGTTTTTTCCCGATTACGACAAAGAGCACACGGCGGGTGTGACCGGTCAGCAGAGGATGCTCACTCCTCCTAGGGCCTGATCCTACCTCCAATGTAATGGAGGTCAGTGTTGGGTCAAGGTTTATATTTTGACTATCACAAACAAACCAAATCATCAACGCTTCGTTTTTTCCTATCATGACATTTTCCCGATTTTGACATTTACCTCGATTATGACATGCCCAATTGTGAAAAGGAGCACACGGTGGGTGCGACCGGTCAGCAGAGGATGCTTATCCTCCTAGGCACCTGATCCTACCTCTATCTTTTTGGAGGTCCGTGTTGCTCTGCTTTGAATTTGTATTTCGTTTTATGGATTTTTGAGATGGTTGACGGTTTGTTATTGTCATATTTTCACAATATATCTATCACACCATAGAAACTACCAGATTCAAGATTTTTTTTATTATTTCAATTAATTTTTATTATTTTAATTAAAGAAAATATATTGTATATATAGCTGAACTTCGGTATTTCGAACACTGATATCTCGAATACAATGGATTTGTCGAAGTGATTTGTAAGTCCAACCACTTATAAGTATTTTACCCTTGATATCTCGAATTAATACTAAGGTATCTCAATGTTTTTCCGCAGTCCCATCTAGTTCGAGATAACGAGGATTTACTGTATATGTTTTTGTGTGTACATTTCATATACCCTAAGCTGCAAATTTTCATCCATTTTGTCAAAATTAAGTTTTGCTTTAAAATTTTGGTATGCAGTTCTACCACCAGCAGTTCAATGGGGACAAGAAATGGAGGCTAAGGCAAGATCAGACTATGTCATTCTTAAGTCGGCCATCAACAGCAACTTCAAAGTTAAGGATACAGGTCTCACTTTATGTGCAGAACACTCTTTTCTGGGTGCCTCTAGTGATGGGAAGGTCCATTATGGGGAAAGCATCGGTTTATTAGAAACTAAGTGTCCGTACTCCATCCAGGGAACCCGTGTTACAGTGAAAGAAGTGAGTGAAATTTCTGCAATGGGATATTCTAATTTTTGTCTGGAGGAGAGTATGGAAGGACCACGTCTCAGAAAGAGCCACAAGCTTTATGCTCAATTAACACTTCTGGCTTCAAAAACCCCTGTCCGTATGAAAATCCCCTGTCTTTCCCTGTCACCCCCTGTGTTTTCCATGTCATCCCCTGTGCACCCCCTGTCAGCCCCTGTACACATTCCCTGTACACCCTACAATCCTCTGTCAGCCCCTGTACACATCCCCTGTGTGCCATGTAAGCCCCTGTCACCCCCTGCACGCCCCTGTCACCCACAGTAAGCCACTGTATTTCCCTGTGCATGCCCCTGACATCTCCTGTAAGGTATTTATCTGCTTGCTAAAGTAAAAAAAAAAATTTTATTATGTTTTTGGGTTTTCTTAAATATATATTTAGCAGTTTCTGATACATAAGGAAATGGAAAGCAAGAAAAGCATTCATGGTTTAGACGGTGTTTGTTTTTCTTTGTATTTCATAGAAGACAACATTATTACAAACGTGATTAATTCTGACTCAAAATGAACACATATCAAGATAAATATATACCGATAAACCGCTTAATATTTTATTCCATGTATTTAAACAAATGACCGTGTTTTGTAATTTGTAAAAACAAAATCTAAATGGAGGATGAGTGCGGAAATCTGCAACATTCTGTGCCATGTAGTCTGTCTGAGTTAAAGCGCTTAACAACACACCATGATTAGCACGTGCAGATAATCACACACCGATCGAAATGATTACCTAATAAGTTTGATATTTTGACTGTTTTGCCTTGTGTAATGATGCATAGAATAACATCGAGCCAATAAAATGCATATTGATTCTATTTAGCAGGAAGTTAATTAGTTATTATCTAAGTCATGTATATCGCAATCGATGATATTTGCTGTCAGCCATTGGATTTTTTTCTGATAAATTATGAGAGAGAGAGAGAGAGAGAGAGAGAGAGAGAGAGAGAGAGAGAGAGAGAGAGAGAGAAAAGGAGTTGATTTTTTCGAGGGTGAATTCGTCCGGCCCTTTGACACTTTTAACTTTTATGAGGGTGCATTGTCCAGTTTAGTAATTCATATGCATTATTGTATAGAATTGTCCTCAAGCAATCATGATATTGTTCATGAATAATTTAATACATGTATACAAATACCGGTAACGGTACGCATGCATGATCTTAAAACAATGTTCCAGGTTTCGGGTTTTAGATGAGAAAAATATCATACATTCATTTAAATTATGAATTTGAAAAATGAAAAATATGAGAGCAATACGGTTTAATTAATATAACTGTGTCAAATGATGTTCCGAATTTTGAGCCCTTTCTTCTCATGTTTGATATTCTTACATGTTGAACTGATAAATCAAAATTTTAAATTTCTGTTTTCTTTACTTGACAGACTGGGAAAGTAAGTCATAAGCGGCGTTTAAACAACATATTGAATAATTGTTTAGCATTACCGTGCATTCAGATCTTAGGACAAAAGTGTGTGTATATACATGTAACGTGTGTCTGTCACCTCATTGTTCCCATCCTCGCTACCGTGCACTGCAAATTGTCAAGAAGGGCTGTGTATACAGTAGCTATAATTATATAATCAGTGACCGACCATTCAGATCTGAGGAAGTGTGTGTGTATATACATGTACACGCGTGTCTGTCATCTCATTTTCCCTACCTCGCTATCGTGTTCTGCAAATTGTCAAGAAGGGCTGTGTACAGTAGCTATTATATAACCACTGACCGAGTGAAAAAATAATGTCAACATCCTCTTCTTTGAAAACTGTAACTTCAATCAATTCTTTGATCAATTGATACGTTGTAAAATAAAACATTGGTGGATTAAAATTAACATGATCGCTTTAAGTTAATCTAAATAATGATAAAAAAAAATTGAATGAAATTAGGATTGCAGGTTAACTTTTTAGGAAACTAATACCCGGGTAAACTAATTTTAGTAACTTTTAATTCAAAATCAATGCAAACTCTCTCTCTCTCTCTCTCTCTCTCTCTCTCTCTCTCTCTCTCTCTCTCTCTCTCTCTCTCTCTCTCTCTCTCTCTCCGTATTTATATAAACTCCTACATGTATAGTAAACACTAGTGCTACATCTACATGTATGTTGTGAATGTTCTGACAAAGGCCGCGGATTTCTGTTCACTGGCAATAAATAAAATTATCTTTGATATCTTCCACTTCGCAGTAAAAAGGGGAAATGAAATTTAGATTTTAGAAAGTATAAAATTGTTCATGAGAGTTAATCATCAGATAAAATTCAATTCAAGTGTCCAATATGCCGCTTAGAAACATATTTAACAAACATACTAAAATTATTTCTTAGGCAAACTTATAAGCTATTGAAGCTTTATTTTGTTATTCACGGGAAAATAATAAAGGTATAATCAGGAACTTGTTATAAAAAAAAAAGAAAGACGTGCTCTATCGTAACATGGCTGCTTATACATGTGCATTCTGCATTCTGACTTATTAACATGTTTCCGTTTGCAAATATTTGTTTAGATACACAAAATTAAATTCTAAACACCATGTGCTGCGCTTGGTCTTTGTAGAAATAATTCACAGTATTTCGTATATCTATTTTTCAAACATTACGGAGAAGTGATGTTCCCGGCCGCTAAAGGACTAAATGCGATGAAGGCTTTCACCCCTACCGAAAAGAATCCCCGCCCTCACCTTATTTATCATCCGGTGAATCTCGAGCCTTTAGTTGTAAGCATGATTACTAAAGTACTTTATCAATAAATTATTTATGAAAACATATTATAATTTCTAAAATTACAATAACAGTGTGTCTTGTGAGTCGGCGCTCTGTCGAGTGCAAAAATTGATTTATAGCTCAATCTTTAACACATGAAAGTTAAATAATTGAACTAAGAAAAAAAAATATTGAAAATGAATAACAGAAAAGGCTGTTATAAACTGTCAAAAACCGTACCAGGGGTGTCAGGGGCATGTACAGTGGAATACAGCGGCTTACAGGGGATGAGAGTGGCGTACAGGTGGTGACAGGGGCTTACAGTGGCACACAGGGGGATGTGTACAGTGGCTGACAGGGGATAACAGGGTGTACAGGGGCTGTGTACAGGGGCTGACAGGGGGTGCACAGGGGATGACAGGGAAAACACAGGGGGTGACAGGGAAAGACAGGGGAATTTCATACGGACAGGGGTTTTTAGAACCAGTAGTGTAAGGCATTACCATGGTGTGACTTTGTAGTTTGGACCAATGCGGCACAAAACAATATTTGTATTGACAGAGTTCATTTTGATTCATAGTTTGTGTCCTCTATGATGACTAAACTGATTGCATTTTAGATGCATCACATTGTCCATAAATTGCACATTTAAGTAGTTAATTATATGTCATTGATTAGCCAAAAGACAACGCTGACAATGCTGATAAGAAATCTGGATCGTTCATGTATATTACATGTAATTTATGTGCATATTCATCTAGATAAAATCTTTTAATTGCACATGGTTCAAACTGCTTTTTTTGTAATTGTATCAAATGGATCAAAACAGTAGTTACTTAATTAAGTAGATTTTCCATAAATAGAGGAAATAATAAACAAAATTATTTCAGCCATTGGTTAACAATTTATGACACACATTTCATATTTAAAAGAGCTCATATTAATATTACATCTACAAAAAAAAATAATATTTGCACATGCACCGTATTATAGTCTGATAAAAATTGATATTTCATGAACATCAATATAATAGGATTAAAAAATGAAAACTACCGGCAGTTGCTAACCCAGGAACATATAGCAAATTATCATATACAAGAGTTAACAATTAAGTGTTGCAAGATAATATTAAAGTTGTATTTCATGGTATAAAAATTTACATGCTGCAGAAAAAATTGCATTAATTTCCTTAAAGCCAAATGAGCACAAATTTTCATCCTGGCTATTAGTTAGACAGAAAAAAATGTATCTGATTTTATATAAATCAAGGGGTAAAAGTTTACACAAACCTAGCTGAAAGTAATTGAACAAATAATAAAATTGATCTATAAGTGTTTTTAAATTAAAGAGTTTAATTTTCTTCTCAAACCACTTGACTCATAAGGTAATTTTAAATCTATGTTAATTATGTGTATAAGTTACACATTTAATACGATTACCACTCTCTGATATGATGTGCATAATCGTGTACCTGTACAAAGTATAAATATGACTACCGTTTAATATCCAATACAAATAAAATTTAAAAAAAGATAATTTGATTTTTGTCATACAAGTACATTTGTACTTTGTTGTTCAAATTAGTTGTTCGCCATAGAAACATCAAGGTTTGTTAGCCAACAAACAACCTGGAAAATTTTGGTCAAAAAAGTGTAAGTGGCATAACACCATAAAAAATGTGAAATCTTTTAATTCTACGAATACTTCTCTCAACATGTATCCTCAAAGAAGCAATTTCTAGGGTCTCAAAAATTACATCAGTGGAGAACTGTGGTGCACTACCTCTGAATGGGGGAATATTCATTTGGCAGTTCTATTTCAACAAAACATCTCTAATAGTGAAACCTTTATCAGCCATAACATGTCATTCTTATCTAATAAATCAACTAAACCTGATGATATTGTAAGTATCATCAGATATTTTCTGGAAACTCCACTTATGCCAAATCACCTCTCTCTTGAGCTCTTCCACCTATTTCTCCAGTGCCATATTTTCCACCAATAAAGGGTCCTGGTCACACTGCATACCTTTGTAAAAATTCAATACATTTAATTCATTCATTAATTTTGATTAATAATCATGAAAAATCTGTATGCATGTTTGTTAACAGATATAAGTTATTCTTAATTAAAATAGAAATTTAAATGACATAATCTAAAGTGGATATATATAATATAATGACATGCATCCAATGTTTTCATTAATACATGATTTTAATGTTAAAGATTTAAAGTTGTATGTCTTTTTAAAAAAGATATTATTTAAATATTTTTATGAAAGTTTTTTGCAATGAGTGATTAAAATAATACCATACAATATTATACAATAGAGGTATGTACCTTCATCTTTCATTACTTTGATGTTAACATCATATACAGGTAAATCTGGATTAAAGATGCATGTGCTCTCTGTTAAGGTCGAGACATCATCAGTTGTTGTGTCTGTGCAGCAATAGCTGTGGCTAAATAAACTGAAGTTATGATGCCTTTGTAATTCCCGCGCTTCTTTCTCTTCTTGCTCTTTGAATTCCTATTCAAGTTTCAGATAAATAAATGCAATTAAAATTTGTGCATATTATGTAGTACTTCACATATTTTTAAATGTACATGTATGTATGCTACTAACTTTATATACATGTACTGTACATGTATATAATTATATGGAATTTCAACATGAATTAATTTTTAACTAATTATATGCACTGTTTATCTTAA